>BTPG01000001.1:200076269-200101269 GCA_036245525.1 Semisulcospira habei
GCACTCTTGATCGATAATCGTCATGAAAAATATATCACGAGCGTTGTCTGTGACAGTGGCACATAAACAATTTCCGACCTAGACCTAATATGAAAAAGTCGCATGCTAATGTTTGTCGCCTTTTTGGTCGTGGCGTTTTTGTAGTTGCCTTGAAGATTGAAATGTTATAATCAAATTTTCGCTTTCGAAAAAGTTAACGCATTGCCTGACGGATTTAGCACATTTAAAAGAATAATAATAATTTGAAAAAAAAGAAGAGAAAGGATAAAAAAATAACCAACAGAATACAGGAAAACCCGTTTTCAGCTACTGCCACTTAGAGAGATCCCCTGTCATTTAAGACCATCACTCAGGTGGCTCTAGGTCTTCAATGGCAGGTGACACTTTTTGCGACCATCAACACTTTTCTGGAGATAGGACTTACTTGCCTCTAAGAACATTTTTTTTTTCCTGCTAAAAGACGTGGTTGATCAAAACAGGTTCTTCTGTAACACAGACTGTGGTTGCCAGTCTGCTTATGCTGGGTAGCGTCTATTACTTTTGAACTAAACGTGAACGTACAAACGCAGGAAAATAGGGATGTTTCGGGCGACTCCCAACAATAAATGAGAGCAAAAAGTCACATCGGATAACCAGCTTGCACCAGAAGCATGGACGGCACAGCAAACAGCTCAACAGGAATTATGAGACCGCATGTCCTAGAGGCATAGATCCTCATGAGCCCTCCGGGCTCATGAGGATCTATGCCTCTTGGAGATGTCTGGAGTGTTGTCTATGCTTGGGATACAAACTGGTTATCTGCCGTGACTTTGCTCTCGTTCGTTGTTGGGTGTCGCTCGTTGCAAACAAAAACCGGCTAATGACTCACACATCCCCTGGGTCGCTCTGGGATGGGAGTCATTTTACCGTGCTCTGCCCTGTCCATTTTTTGTGAAAAGCGGGATTTTCTTTTTATCGCAACGAAAATCCTGCTTTTCTTTAAAAATGGACTTAATGTCTTTTTGTTTCCCAGGGCAGACTTATGGTCGAGTTGATGTACACAGCCAAGCTGATGCAGGTTGATCTTGCTATTGGTGCCACTTGTGTGTTACGACACGGCACCAGCTCTGCTTGCATGCATTCTGTCCTTTTTGATAGTGTAAATTTTAATTAATACGTCGTATCTACCGTATTCTAAATTTTAAAGCGCTGCATCGATCGTTCAAAATTATCTGTAAACAGATGTTGAAAAAAAACCAACAATTGAGGTGTATAACAAAGCGTTGTAAATTCGATGGCATGAAACACAGTTCATTTACGCATTGTTTAGCTGCACTCACAAACTGCTGTGTCGTTTGAAAGGACAACAGGTGTTTTAGACAGTGTCACAACTGCCGTTAACCCCATTCACTGCCGAGAAAACTGAACACAACTCACCATCAAGAGACCTAGATCCTCATGAGCCTCCGTAGTTGCGGAGGTTCATGAAGATCTAGGCCTCTTGCTGGGGCCAATTTGTATCCTTGTTTCTTGGACGGCTGTTGCTTTTGGTCTTTGGGTGAACAAAGATTTCAGAAACAAAATATGAGTCCAGTGGCAAAGAAGGGGTTAATTCCACTGCGCATATATTATACAGAACAAGTACTACAGAGAGAGAGAGAGAGAGAGAGAGAGAGAGAGAGAGAGAGAGAGAGAGAGAGAGAGAGAGAGAGAGAGAGAGAGAATTGTAAAATCGATGTAATGTAACATGTTTTGTCTGCCGTATTTAAAATACGGTAGACTTTGAAATGGGGCTGATCGGAGCGCGTTCCGTAAAATGCACAAGATGTGCTGGGTGGGCGGAACCCGAATTCTGTGTGTGTGTGTGTGTGTGTGTGTGTGTGTGTGTGTGTGTGTGTGTGTGTGTGTGTTTGTGTGTGTGTGTGTGTTTGTGTGTGCGTGTTTGTGTGTGTGCGTGTGCGTGTGTGTGTGTGTGTGTGTGTGTGTGTGTGTGTGTGTGTGTGTGTGTGTGTGTGTGTGTGTGTGTGTGTGTGTGTGTGTGTGTGACAGCGACTAGAGCCTGCATTTGTAGACAGACAAGCTTGAAACTTTAGGATATTTTCCGTACGTGAATTCTCCCGAAGCAGGTTTTTTTTTCTTTTTTTTTTTCTTAATTATGTTGACAAGAAAATGGTCGTTTCACAAAAACCGGTTGATCCGCATTTGAGTCCGTAATGTTTGTTATTCTTACTAGATACTTTGCATACATCTAGATTAAATGGAGATATTGAATGAGTTCCTAATCTAGCGTTGTACCTCTTCAATTTTTTAACAAATAATAAATTATTTTTTGTAAGTTTTGAAGCCACGATATACTCCCATCAAACAGTTAGCCCTGGAAGAGGCTGTGTAGAAGAAAACAGCCAGCCCTGTAAAAGCCGGGCTGCGTGCCCTTCGGATGAGTGACGTAAAACATCAAATTCGTCACTGTGTACACGGCGTCGTGGGACTAGCCATGACGAGAGGCTTATAGTGACGTTATTTTACTGCTCGTGCTATTCTTCTTCTTCAGAATTCCTGTCGGTACACTGTGACCAGCCCATAGACCGCACTAATGGCGGGAATCTCCGTGTGTCCGTCTTTATTCGTGTGCTCGGGCGTGTGTTGATCAGAGGCTAGCTTAGAGAGAAGGGAAATGGATCAGAAGGATAAACTTTAAAAAAAAAATAACAACTCTAAATGTTTCGAAAAGAAAAACGATTACGATCTTCAATCAATATGGTAGACTTTGGGATGAAATCCTCATCTTGTTTAGAGCCGCTAACGCACTGGGAAAGAGCGAATACTCTTGCCTTATCGATGGTCTAATTTTTCAACCCACATGTAACCCGTTCGGTGCTGAGAAAATTCGAAGACTGTATTACACTTTTGGAAAGAGATCGAGCGCGACAGTTCAAGGGTTGTGCCAGAATAGCTTGGCGCCCATAGGCGCCAAGCTATTCTGGCACCACCCTTGAACTATCACGCTCGATCCATATCTTACCGTGGCGTGTCGGAGTTCAATGAGTTAACCCTCTTGCTCGTGTCTCCACTGGGTGCTGTTAGCAGTGACAGTGCTACCGTCTCGAATGGGTTAAGTCATCACATCTCACCACTGTAAGTGCACGCCGATTACCGCAATAAAATTAGGCCGGTGTGACCTTTCAGATTAATGCAATTTGTGTGTTCTTCGTTGTACTGAGTACTGTTGACCTTTTGTGCACATAATTGCTGTGACCTTTGAGCTGGAGCGGCTCCGGTAAAACAAAATAAAAATATCCCGGCGCACTAGAAGACAAATTAGTGTTATGTTACGAGCGATTTGTTTTTGTTTTTGTGTGTGGATCAGACGAGTTCTCTTTCGTATCGATTACCGGTCTTGTTAACCCCAATTTGGTTTACTATCACATAAATCTGCTTTAAACAAAAAAGCTGGTTTAGCAGCATATCAACCTGCTATGCGAAACGCGGGATTGTTTTAATTTGATTTTTGTTATTATAAATGAAAATTGTGGACGGTGCAGTCAGCTGTTAACAATCAATTCTTACCATACATAATATGATTCGAGTTACCATACGTAATCGTGTTGAATATATATATATGCCTTTTTGAGATTTCAGATTTATGTTCTTTCTGTGCGTTTACTGTAGACATTAAATTGTTTGTATGTTTGCACAGATTTATGGCTGGACACTTAAAAACCCCGAACATGTTCATTCCTGCCGAGAATAATAATAATAATAATAATAATAATAATAATAATAATAATAATAATAATACAAATAATAATAATAATTATATAGCGCTGTAACCCAGCAAGTGTCACGCTGGTTCTAAGCTCTTGAAAACGTAGAGACACAAAAAACGAGACGCCAAAATACTGAATAAAGCAAACACCTTCCAGCTGCAAGAGATATAGTTCCTCAAGAGCCCCCGCGGGGGCTCTTGAGGATCTATATCTCTTGATGAAACCACTTTGCATCCGTGTTCCTTTGACGGCTGGAGATGTGCTACTTACGAAGTTGTACGCGAACATCATGACATAATACAGCATAGACAAATGACTATATAACGTAATAGCATTTACCGGTCTGATACCTGGTAATTGACACCTGTGCATGAACCTCCATGCAGTGACAACGAGAAGTGGCACCTAAAAGACGACATCGCACGCAGGGTTATAACAGCGGTATTTCTCAATACACACATTTGGAATATCAGACAAGTAATGCATGCTGGGGCGGGTGTTGTACCAAACAGACTCAGGGGGCTCGTGTTTTCAAAACACATTCGGAAAACTCAGGCATTCAGCTTCACGACCTCCTGCATCACTCTCCAGTGCTGGTGACATCGTTGATTTCAACACCTTTTTAAAGTTGCGTTTATTGCTAATCCCGTGGGGAAAAAAATACCGATCGAAAATGATATTTAGCCCGTTCTGTCTCATTAGAACAAGTTCGAAGCGCTCCTGGCGACCCAAAATCATGGGCTCAAAAGTCGGAGTCGCCCATTTTTAGTCACCGTAACAAGAGAATGAAACACGGCGTTGGTATTGTCTAGGCGGGTTTCTCATAAAAGACGCGCACATTTATCCCAGAATGTTTGTTTGATACATCGATAGCACATTCGCAGTCCTAACTCCGAATGGGTGTATTCTCTACGTTTGTGGTCAGGCAACACCGCGGGCTTGCTCAAGTCAGCATGTCCGCTTAACTCATTCAGCCCGGTTCACGTATTTCCCAAATTTTGGAGGCGTCATCTAACGACTATGCACCTGTTGCAGGAGATGGATCGAATGATAATTCCAAGGGTAGAGCCAGATTAGGGACTGCCCTTGAATTTTCATGGACGATCCATCTCCTGCAACAGGTGCATAGTCGTTAGATGACGCCTCCAAAATTTGGGAAATACGTGCGCCGGGCTGAATGAGTTAAAGTTCGGAAGAAATCTGTTCGGTGCATCAAAGGCGTGAGATCAAAGTCTAGCAAGGGACAAGGAATTCCCGTTACTCGATAGATTGTTCTCTGCATTTTACACGCTCGGCAGTCACCGATTTTGTTCTGGGTTTCGTCATGCGATAAACTGGTCTTGCTCGTGAACATGTTGCCGTACATTCGCCATCTGTCTGCAGTGTCTTGACCAAAGAACCTATGGATATTTTAAACAGTGCTGCTGGATTCTGTTACCTCAGCGATGTACTTCCTTGGTATTAATTCACTGAAAGTGCCCGGCATCAATAGCTGCGGAAGTGTCGTATACCGTTGCCTTTTGCCCGGCATCAATAGCTGCGGAAGTGTCGTATACCGTTGCCAAAGGCAACGCTATACGACACTTTCGCAGCTATTGATGCCGGGCGTCTTGAGTGAGTCAACTCAATCGAAACATGACGCACACAGACACAAAAAAATAATAACAATTAAAAAATCAATTAATTATTATTTTTTAAATGAGGAAAGCTAGACCTTTCCATCTGCAACAGGCAAAGATTCAGTTATGAGCTCTTGCAGCCGCAGGGGCTCACGAGACTCTGTGTCTCTTGCCGCGTATCTGGATGCGGCACGTTTAAACATGAGTTAAAGCGTAATCAATATCCATCGATCCCATCCAGGTCTTTCTTTTTTCTCGTAAGTATCACGTTTCGATCGACAAACATGCGCGCGCGAGAGGGTGATATTCAATGCACGAATTTCTTTTCAGGGGTATTTAGCACATTTTCGTGTACAAGAGGATTACGTGTTGACAAAATTGCCGACAAAATAACAAAACGTCCTAATGCTCAGATATTTTTTGTTAAAGAGAGTCATGATGCTTACATTCTTTTGTTTGTTTTTTTAAAGCGGATTCTTCATGACACATCGGACAAAATATAATAATAATAATAATAATAATAATAATTATTATTATTATTATAATAATAATAATTACTTATGAATGCTTAAGCCATTCAGCCCTGACGCAGTACAGCAGGAGATGGGTCGACCATGATAATTCAAGGGTAGTGCCAGATTAGCTTGGCGCCTGTCAACGCCAAGCTAATCTGGCACTGCCCTTGAATTATCATGGTCAATCCATCTCCTGCAACTGGTGCATAGTCATCAGATGACGACTCCAAAATTTAGGATATACGGCCCTCGGGCTTAATGATTTTAAACCTCCAAAAACGGAGCTGTAAGCACTGTACATTCGGTACAAAATACACATTAGAATGAATATGCAAATAGATATATCAAAACTAAGTTATAAATCGCAGACGCAACAACTGCATTCAAAATGTGACGTCAGTATGACGTGGTTATCAAAATTATTCAAAATTCTGTGACAATTACTGTCAGACATCTGATATATTGCTACGTAGACACAAAGCAAAAAGGGAATAAAATTACCATTTTTCTGTTTCGAAACCTCATATCTGATTTTGCATTGGCATTAACATTTGTATTTGGATAGAATGGTAGTTTAGTAGAGAAGGCGAACTATGAAAAAATATGCGGTCGAAAAAAAACACCCCAAAAACGCACCCAAAAAACACACCCCAAAAACGCACCCAAAAAACACACCCCAAAAACGCACCCAAAAAAACACACCCCAAAAACGCACCCAAAAAACGCACCCAAAAACGCACCCAAAAAACACCCCCCAAAAACGCACCCAAAAAACGCACTGTTTTAACCCATTTGGACCCAACGCACTACAGCAGGAGATGGACCGATCATGATAATTCAAGAGTATTGCCATATTCAAGCTAATCTGGCACTACCCTTGAATTATCATTGAAGATCAATCTCCTTCAACTGGTGCCAAGTCATAAGGTGACACCTTCAAAACCTGGGACAAGCGGCCGTGGGGTTAAATGGGTTAATGTACTTAAACTCCGGCAGAAAGGATTGTCAGATTTTCGTCGTTAAGTGTAACCCCTTCAGTGCCAGTTGAATCAGATTGTTCTTTTGAAACCATAGTCCATTCAACGTGGAGGGAACGTGGATGCAAAGTGGTTAAAGCAAGAGGCTTAGATCATCATGAGCCCCGCAACTGCGGGGGCTCATGAGGATCTATGCCTCTTGCCTTTTTTAGTGTTCGAATTTTTCTCGGAAGTGAAGGGGTTAGGTGAATATCAGCTTTGTATCAGAAGTGTTTTTAATTGCTATAACTATACCATAAAAAATTCGCTGCGGGCAAAGATGCGGCATGAATGTTGTCAAGATCTCTTTGGTTAACACAACCGAGACGTGCTAATGTCGCATATGCGCATCGAGATGGAATGAGTTAATTCACATAGTCTAATAAGTAACAGAGATGAGTGTTTCGGGTTTTTGTCCACCGTATTGAAAATACGTTAGACTTTAGGATGGGTGCTGGTCCGGGAGCGCTTTCCGTATAAAGCAAAGGACATAACAGGCGGGCGGGACTCATGGTCTAACAAAGAAGCAACAAGATCAAAATGACGTCACGTCTAACCACTCTAACCTTGCTGTTAAACGCCGTTTGGGGCATAAACCCACGTAACCGGATGCAGCACGTATCGAATGCGTTAATGGATGATCGCCTCCGTAGCAGATATGCGGAGAAAAGCAGCGGATTAAGTTTAACCCCTTCATTGCCAGTTGAATCAGATTGTGTTTTTCAAACCATAGTCAGTTCAACGTGGTAGGATTCCCAGCCGCCAAAGGCACATGATTAGTTATTAGGGTTTAAAGCCAAGCAGGTGACTGAAGCCATCTCACGCCAGTACAAAGCAACCGAGGAGGCTCATGAGGATCTATACCTCTTGCTGCTGTGTATCAATTCAATTCAATTTTGTTGAAGGGCTTAGGTGAATATCAGATTTGCAGAAGCATCCTTATCCCATATCATACTGAGGCTAAAAGCTTCATCTTTGTACACTGCCATGTGCTAGCTACATCATAGTACTTACAGATACTATAGACCACTCTATCCTCCTCCACCGCCTTCACCACTCCTTTGGCATCACTGACTCTGCTCACTCCTGGTTTCTCTCCTACCTCTCTGACAGACAGCAGTCCGTCACCATCGACGGCGTCTTCTCCAACCCAGTCACGCTCTCCTGCGGAGTTCCACAGGGGTCCGTCCTGGGCCCGGTCCTTTTCACACTCTACGCCTCTCCCCTGTCCAACATCATCCAGTCTCACCACATACACCACCACCTCTACGCTGACGACTCACAACTACTAGACAAAGACAAACTCGACAACACTCAGTCACTACTGACTCGCACTGCTGACTGCTACGAAGACGTGAAAAACTGGATGACAGCAAACAAGCTTAGACTGAACGACGACAAAACGGAAGCCATGCTGGTAGGCACTCGCCAGAAACTTTCCCAGCTCCCTCCCTCTCTCCACCTTCAACTCGACAGCACCCCCATCTCCCTCTCTGACTCGGCCAAAAACCTCGGAGTTATCCTCGATTCCTCTCTTTCCATGACCAGCTTCGTCTCCGCCACGGCACAGGCATGCTATTTCCACCTCCGCCGCATCAGTCAGATCAGAAAATACCTCACTACCGAAGCTGCCACCAAACTTGCTGTTTCTCTCATCCTATCTCGCATCGACTACTGCAACTCTCTCCTTTCCGGCCTCCCTCACTCCACCACTTTCACTCATCAGCGCGTCCAGAACAATGCTGCCCGCCTCGTACTCAGAAAGAAAAAATCCGACCATATCACTCCCCTGCTCAAACTCCTTCACTGGCTCCCAACGCATCCAATACAAGATTCTGTCTCTCTGCTACAAATCCCTGAACAACTACGCTCCTGCCTCTCTCTCCAACTTACTTCACCCCTACACTCCTCCCCGCTCCCTCCGCTCCGTCTCCGACCCTCTCCGCCTCCACGTCCCCCGCACCAAACTCAGCACTTTCGGCCCCCGCTCCTTCTCCGTCTACGGCCCATCCACCTGGAACACTCTCCCACTCTCTCTCCGTCAGAAACTCTCTCTCTCCTCCTTCCAGTCCGCCCTCAAAACTCACCTCTTTCAACAGTTCTAGCACTATATCACCACACTCCCCACCCCAAGCTGACTGTCGTAATGTATTTCACTATTTGTGGTATGTGAGTCGTTTAAAGCGTGCGCATGCGTAGGGCCTACGCGAGTTGTGAGTGTGCGCTTAGAGTCATAATTATTATAAGATAAGCGCATTATAAATACCGTAATTATTATTATTATTATTATTATTATTATTATAAGGATATAGACCAATGGCTTTAGTTCAAGGGTGGTGCCAGAATAGCTTGGCGCCTAGAGGCGCCAAGCTATTCTGGCACTACCCTTGAACTATTTTAGTCACACTAATTTTACACACTGGTGTATTCAGTCCGAATGATGAGGGTTAATGGCTGTAAATAAATGTGTTCTCAACACTGCTGGCAAAGATGCGGCATGAATATTGTAAAGATGTCTGGGGTGACCGCTTCCGACACTTGCTGAATTCGTATATGCGGCTCTGTGCCGCGCGTCGGGACGAGGCACGTTTGCAATGAGTTAACTCACATAGTCGAATATGTAACGGAGATGAGTGTGTCGGTTTTTAAGTCCCTTCTTTTTATAGAAGGGACGTTTCTTAGGACTGGTCGCGGTGGGGGAAATTTAATAGCATGTCCATGATGTCAATGGCAGGCAGGCTAAACCTCTAACAATTGAAGTAACAAGATAAAAATTACGTCATGTCTATTTACGCTAACCTCGCTGCTGGAGGTACATTTGGCGCGAATGCGCCGTATGTGCGTATGTATGCATGTGCGTATGTATATATGTATGTATGTATGTATTTAGGTGTTCTTTTTGACAACTCGCTCAACTGGAAACAAAACACAGATGCTATTGTGAAAAAAACGCATACCCGTCTTTACTGTTTGAGAAAGCTCAGATCATTTCATGTAAGCACTCAGCTTTTACAGATGTTTTACTGCTCCAGTATTGTTAGCATTTTAACTTTTGGACTGACGTGCTGGGGGAGAAATTTATGTAACAGAGACCAAGATCGCCTTAACAAAGTAATCCGAAAAGGGGGTGGGGTGATTGGTAGGGCACATGATAATTTGGACACACTGTACAACAAACGGATTACGAACAAATTGGCTGACATTCTTGATGACAAAACACATCCACTTAGATATGAATTTGACAGCAGACGTATCGAACGAAGTGGCAGACTCCGAGTACCCAAAAGTCGTACATCACGTTATGCAACTCTTTTGTCCCTCAGGCTGTTACCCTTTTCAACAGTAATATCAGTAGATAGTGTCGGTCAACATTCTTCCGTCCTTAGTACTAGCCCTCTCAGTATTATTAGTATTATTATTATTATTATTATTATTATTATACAAAGGTAACAATACGTCTGTTACAGTTCATTTCTTTAATTGAGTGTTATGGGTTATTTAATGATTTTTTATTTATTTTTTTATTTTTTAATGAGTGATTGATGATGCCATGTGTTGTATGGGCAGACGGTGAATTTCCCCGTGAGGGATTAATAACGTATTATTGTATTGTATTGTATTGTATTGTATTGTATGTATGTATGTATGTATGTATGTATGTATAAATACTATGTAATACTATGTATGTATGTGGGTATGTATGTAAACAACAGGATCTCCGATATTTCTGTACACACAAGCTTGAAAATTTGCAAAATACTTTCTTAAGTGGGTGGCTAAGAGAGCCTCCGAGCATATTGTAACTGAATGTCTCACTGAAGACATAAACAACCGTTTATAGAAAGTCGGTTGATCCAGATTAGAGTCCGTAATTTTTGTCATGTTTACTTGAACCTTTGCATATAGCTAGTTTGGAGAAAGACATTGGATGAGTTCGTTAGCCAGCTTTGCAGCTTTTTAACTTCTTTAGTAAATATTAAATTTGTTTAGAAAATAATTAAAACAGTAAAAAAAAAAAACTTGAGGTGACGTAAAAGAGGCATTTCCGTCACTACGCAAACGTTCACATAATAGTCTAAATATGACTTAATTCTCTCTAGCGCCCGACCCTTTCTCTCTTTTTCACAGACATGCGCGCATCTCCAAGAGGCATCGATCCTCATGAGCCCGGAGAGCGCATGAGGATCTATGTCTCTTGGAGATGTTTTGAGCGCGCGCATGCACACGCTAACACAAACACAAACACACACATCGTCACGCTTTCAGAAGAGCATTCAGGTGACCCGATATATCTAGTTTGGATAAAGACATTGGATGAGTTCGTTAGCCAGCTTTGTATCCTTTCAACTTCTTCAGTAAAAATTAATTCTTTTCAGAAAAAAATTAAAACAGTAAAAAATCTTGACATCTGGATATAGTCAGACAGTGGCGGTGACGTAAAAGAGGCAACTCAGTCACCACGCAGACATACTCTAAATATGACGTAATTCTCTCTAGGTTGCTCGTTTTTTCTCTCACATATGCGTGCATCTCCAAGAGGCATAGATCCGCATGTTCCCGGAGGCGCATGAACATCTATGCCCTTGAGGATGTTTGGAGCGCGGGCACGCACGCACGGACACACATACACACATCGACACGACTTTCAGAAGAGCATGTAGGTGTACTTAGTATAGCATGTAGCTAGGTAAAGTCAACCTGCTTTCACACAAACTATAGCAAGATTGAAATTATACCGTGAAATTCTAGTTTTGTCACCATTTTCCCAAGTCTTGAAGCGAAAGCGAAACTCATATCACGTTAAATATAAAATTACGTAAAAACAAAAAAATACGTCATGACAAATGACGTCTGGCAAACCAATGACGCCCCTTATAGAGTTCACTATGGCGCATTGGCACATCTGCTAGTTTTTTTTTTTTCAAAAGGAGATATTTCAACATCAGAATCAAGTCAAAGACAAAAGGTAGAGACCCTTTACAGCGAAGACAGCTCTCATATAGAAGGGTCTTTATGGGTTCATCCCATCTTGTTTTAATTACCTTTTTGGCTGCCGATAAAAACTGAACACCAACCAGCTGCAAGAGGTATAGATCATCATGAACCCCCGCAACTGCGGGGGTTCATGAAGATCTATGCTTCTTGCTGAGGTCGCTTTGTATCCATGTTACTAGGACGGTTTTGGTTCTGTGACGTTGTTGAGTAAAGGAATATTTCAGAAAGACATTCTTACCACGAAGACCTATGCCTCTTGCTAAAATCACTTTGTTTCGTTTGACGGTTTTAGTGTTAAATTAACTCATTGGAGACGCGCCATATAAGGATACGCGGCTATTCGCCGCGTATCCGTATGGGGCACGTCTTCAATGAGTTAACGAAGATTTCAGAAACACAACGCGCGACCACAGTCAGGCAAGGAGCTCAGTGGAACATTCCCGCCCATACTGCATGCAACTATTATGATAATCGCCACTCATGACTAATATAACTGCCGTGTACAGTATAATAGCAGTATATCATTCGTTGTTAAGAACCTACTGGTGTTTCCTTTTCCACTTTTGGTGTTCTCTGTTTCGGGACCCAGGCTGTATGAATGTCGTTGTTTATAAAATGCCGTTTGTAATTTAATCCCCGTGTAACCTCCTCATTTGGAGGATGCAAAGTGGGCTGATCCTTGGCAGCAGGAGGCATAATTCTCATAAGCCCCTGCTACGGCAGGGGCTTATGAGAATCTTTGCCTATTGCAGATCTCTGGCTACTATGCATCGACATTTACGTCCGCCGAGATGGCTTTAGTCGCATTCTCGGCGATAACTAACATTTACGCGTTTGTTTTTTACAACAATTAATGAAGTGTTTCAGATTTTCGGACATTACAATTAGCAGTTGTGTTCCTAACTGATGTTGATGCAAGGGGAGTGTCTGTTATAACATGCACTCAGCCAATGTCGCCTGTCCGTATTATTAATTTGGTCAGTCATCATAGTTGTAAAGACATCTGTTAACAAAAACACTTTATTAGTTCTTCAGCTTGGAATGACATTTTCTCTTTGTTTTGCCTCTGAAGAAAAATGGTCTACCTTAACTTAAAGTGTTTTCATGAGTAAATGAGCAGACGAACAAGCATGTCGCGAAATGTCCCTTTATTTTCTACATTATTTTGTTTGGACGGGGTGAAAAACATGAGAAAGCATGTTCTAGGACAAGGCCAAGGGCACCACACCATATTAACTCATACGAGACGTGCCGCATCCGGATGCGCGACATAAAGCCGCGTATTCGGATGCTGCACGGCTTAAATGAGTTAATCGATCACCTTCGTAGCGGAAAAAGGCAGCGAACGTTGGTCAGACTTGATAAAAGGACGCCTGAAATGCAATAGAGATGGACACTTGGAAATGGACACTTAAGAGATACATGTTACTCACAGCCGAGAAAAAGCGAACACAGTCCAACTGCATTAGATCTAGATCCTCATGAGCCCCCGCAATTGCGGGGGCTCATGAGGATCTATATCTCTTGCTGAAACCACTCATTCAATAGAAATGGAGACCGATATTGGCACGATATCAAAAGGAAGTCTGGAAAGACTTCTGATGGGTGGGGTGTAGCGCGTAAGGGCTTTTTCAAGCGCAGAGATCGTGTCTTGACCGAAATGATCTGAACTGACCTTTAAAATCAAATAAGTAAGAGCGCAGTATCAGCTGAAGCTGTTTTCATTTGAAATACTGCATGCAGGCCTAACTACTTGCGGCAACATGTCTGACATGTTCTAAGTTTCAATCGATGCTTTTGATTGAAAAACAAGAGAAGGTTTAACCCCTTCGTTGCCAGTGATCACGAACCGCGCGTCTGAACCCATCACACACTGGCCGATATTTGAGTGGGAAGAAAGAAAAACACAGATGTCAATATGACCAAACATAGGCACACGAGAACAGAGGACTAACAAGAGACATACATCCGCATGAGTCACCGCGACTGCGGGGGGATCGTGCGGGTTTATGCTTCTTGTATAATCCAAATAAAAATGAAGACTTCCAAGCTTGTAAAATGCAGAGAATTACCCGACCACTGGGGCCTGACGATGGTGCTAATGACTAAATGCGCCACCGCGTGCGCGCTACCGCACCTAGCTTAATTCAGACTACATTGAGCTAGGTGCGGTAGCGCGCACGCGGTGGCGCAGCGGATTTTTCATTTAGTGAAAGCATAATCGTCAGGCCCCTATGAACCCGACGAAGAAAAAGCCCGCGCAGACAAGACAGTTACGATTAATAAAATTATGTTGCCACTGTCTTTTTTAAGCGTACTTCTTTCTTCGCTGGGATATTCCCTCTCGTGTCTCTTGCAGCTGGGTAGCGTTCACCATGCCCGGAAGTTAAGTGGTTAATTAAAAATCGTTAACCCATATGTGCATGCAGGCACCCGTACTGTAAGCAGTGCCGACTTCTAATGGGGTTAACATATCCAAAGCGTGCTGACAAGGATCTTGGATACAAGGCGACCTCAGCAAGAGGCACAGATCTTCATGAGCCCCCGCAGTTGCGGGGGCTCATGAATATCTATGCCGCTTGCGGCTTTAATATGCCCTGTATTCGGATGCGGTGCGTCTTGAATGCGTCACATCGTATGAATCTGTCTTATGTACGCACGAGCAACTGGCTTCTTACTTTCACGAAAAAAATGTAATGGATTGTGACGTTTCACTGTACTATTTCACAAACAGACGTAATTTTCACTGATTAACTGACGGTGATATGCTACAGTCTACAAAAATAGACGATACCTGATGTACACTGCATCGTCATCATCGAGGTCCACTGTGGCCTGCTTCAACATCATACTAAAAAAGATGGTGAAGAGGGTCGGTGCCAGCACGCAGCCTTGCTTTACGCCGTTGAGAATAGGGAATGGTTCTGAGAGGTCATTGTTGAGTCTGACCTGGCCTTGTTGGTCCTCGTGTAGCTGGACAATCATGTTGAGGAACTTTGGGGGACAGCCAAGTCGCTCCAGGATCTGCCACATGCCTTGCCTGCTCACAGTGTCGAACGCTTTTGTTAGGTCGACAAATGTTACGTACAGCCCTTTGTTCTGCTCGCGGCACTTCTCCTGCAGCTGTCTCAGCACAAAGACTATATCGATGGTGCTCCTGTTTGCTCTGAAGCCACACTGGCCCTCTGGGAGTTGGTCTTCAGCGATGGCAGGTACCAGCCGATTCAGGAGCAGCCTTGCAAGGATTTTCCCAGCAATGGACAGCAGGGTAATTCCCCGATAGTTGGAACAGTCAGACTTCTCGCCTTTGTTCTTGTACAGGGTGATAACAACTGCATCACGGAGATCTTTTGGTAGTGTTCCTTCCTCCCAGCAGCAGAGAAAGAGGTCATGGAGCTTGTTGTGCAGTGCTGTGCCTCCATGTTTCCAGATCTCTGGCGGAATTCCATCAATGCCTGCTGCTTTGCCACTCTTGAGCTGGTGGATGGCTGTGAGGGTCTCTTCAGCGGTGGGCGGTTCGTCCAATTCAACCTTTACTGGGAGGTGTGGGATTTGTAGGACGACTGCTTCTTGAACAGTGCGCTCAGCGCTGAAGAGGCTCTGAAAGTATTCCGACCAGCGGTTCAAGATGGAGGTATTATCTGTGAGGAGTGCCTGGCCATTCGCGCTTCGCAGGGGACTTTGTACCAGGTGCCTGGGGCCATACACTGCTTTCAGTGCTTCGTAGAAGCCCCTGTAGTCACCATTGTCAGCGCAAAGCTGGGCCCTCTGTGCAAGTCTGGTCCACCACTCATTCTGGAGATCTCTGAGCTTGCGCTGGAGACTGCTGCAGACGAGGCGGAAGGCAGACTTCTTCACAGGGCAGGAAGGCTGGGCTAGGTGGGCCTGATGGGCGGCTCTTTTTTTTTGCTAGGTGTTCCTGGATCTCTACATCGTTTTCGTCAAACCAGTCTTTGTTCTTCTTTCTGGCGAAACCCAAGACTTCTGCAGAGGATTTTGCAATAGCAGGCCCACACGAAAACCCTAGACCAACTGATTCGTGAGCTGCTTTTTGCTGATGATGCTGCCCTCGTTGCACACACAGAGAGAGCCCTGCAGCGCATCACATCTTGCTTCGCAGATGCTGCCCAGCTCTTTGGACTCGAGGTCAGTCTGAAAAAGACAGAGGTCCTCCATCAGCCGGCACCCAAGACAGTGTATCGCCCTCCTCACATCACCATTGGCGAGTCTGAACTAAAGTCAATGCACCAGTTTACTTACCTTGGCTGCATTATCACGTCGGACGCCAAGCTGGACAAGGAGCTTGACAGCAGGCTGGCAAAAGCAAACAGCGCTTTCGGGCGACTTTTCAAGCGGGTGTGGCACAACCAACAGCTGAAAACAGGCACCAAGATCAGCGTGTACAGAGCTGTGGTCCTCACCACCCTGCTGTATGGTTCCGAGTCCTGGGCCCTCTACCGCAGCCAACTACGACTCCTCGAACGCTTCCACCAGCGCTGCCTGCGTACCATCCTGGGCATTCACTGGAGTGACTATGTCACCAACGTCGAGGTCCTTGAACAGGCTGAAACTGTGAGCATCGAGGCTTTGCTGCTGCGGACACAGCTCCGCTGGGCGGGGCATGTCTCCAGGATGGAGGATCATCGCCTACCAAAGATCACCCTGTTCGGCGAGCTTGCTACTGGACACCGTGACAGAGGGGCACCAAAAAAGAGATACAAAGACTGTCTCAAGAAGTCACTTAGTGCCTGCCAAATCGACCACCACCAGTGGTCTTCGCTTGCTGCGGACCGTGACACCTGGCGCTCCACCATTTACAAGGCAGCTGTCTCCTTTGAGGACTCTCACAGAGCTAGCCTTAAGGACAAGCGGCTCAGGAGAAAAAACAGAGATGCTGCAGCTCAGAACCCTGGCCATACCTTCCCCTGCAGCCACTGCGGTCGAACCTGCCTGTCTCGGATTGGCCTCCGCAGCCACGAACAAGCCTGCAGACGTCGTGGGCAACTCCTATAAAATCTTCGTTCGCGAAGTCAAGCCAAGCCAAGACAAAAATAGACAATAAATTGAAATTACTTTAAATGAACAAAAAGTGCAAACAAGATGAAAAGCTATATTGATGTTTAAAGTGCCGGCAAGCCTTGGCAGAAAAAAAAACCGACAAAATTTTGTGAAATTAATTGCTTGTGAAACTTTGACATTTCCTTATCGTCATATTTTAAAACCATTACAACCAAATGGCAATTCCTAACATCAATAATCCACTTAATAAACCCGGAAACACATAAGGCCTTTCCCGTCGTTTGCCCAAACAACATGTTCTGTAAAAGGCATGAGTCACATCATCACCAGTAATTTGAAATAAGCGCAGTGTGCATCCGTAGATTGAGAGAAGCTGGCCGGAGCGGCAACTTCTTAACGCATTCGAGACGTGACGCATCCGAATACGCGGCTTTACGCCGTGTATCTGGACGCGGCACGTCTGGAATGTGTCAACATATTGATCCCTTGGAACAAAATGTTAAACACCCGGATGTTGACCTCTGCATGTTGACTATATTACTGTTTAGAAGACAGCTCGACCGTGATAGTGCAAGGGTGGTACTAGAAGAGCGCCACCCTTGAACCATTATCATGGATCTGTGCCTTGTTATAGATTCTCAGGGTTGAAAGGCTTAACTCATTCGCGACCAGCCGCATCCGGATGCGGCTGGTCGCGAATGAGTTAACCCTTAATTGCCGGTGCAAGACGAACGCTACACGAGGTTTAAATCCTCATGAGCCCTCGCAGTCGCCGGGAAGCGGTGGGAGGAGTGTGGTGGGGTGTGGTTTTAAGAAGGGATTCCATGAGGATTCATTTCTCTTGTTAGTCCTTCGTTCTTTATGCCTTTTTTTATTTTTATTTTTTTTTTTATTTATATATTTTTTAGGATGGGGGGGGGGGGGGGGGGAGGGAGAGGGGTCCATTTGGGGGGGGGGGGGAGGGAGAGGGGTCCCATTTACATTTGTGTTCATCACGCGAATTTCAGTCAATGTGCAGTCGACTCAGACGCGCAACTGATTAGTGATCATTAGCAGCAAAGGGGTCAAAACGAGACGTTGATAGAGAGGAACCCAACGGAGAAAGAAACACGCTTCGAGAAGACAATTGCAACACAATTTGTTTGCCATAATTAAACAGGTAAACTCAATTAAATAAATTGTGTTGTATTTTATTTGCCATAATGAAGCAATTAATTACAACACAATTAAATACATTGTGTTGTAATTGTCCTTTCTCAGCGTGGTTTTTTTTTTCTCCGTTGGGTTCTTCTCTGCATTTTACACTCTTGGCAGTCACCTTTTTGGTCTGGATTAAAAAGTCGATAAGATCAATGCAAGACGTAGAGGTGAGGGGTTTAGAGTTCCCTAGAAATCGTGGTGGGTTTGGTTCCAGTAACACACTTGTTACTGGAACCAAACCAACCATCAAGCTGCCCACGCAAGGAATAACTATCGGAACTTGGAACGTTCGCACACTCTACCAGTGCGGCAAAGTGAAGGAACTCACCCACGAGTTAAAGCGCTATCGCTGGGACATTGTAGGACTTGCAGAAGTTCGATGGACAGGCTTCGGAGAAACAACAACAGATGAAGGCCATAAAATCTGGTTCAGCGGAAAAGAAACCAAGCACGAACATGGCGTAGCTTTTATCGTAAGGAAAGAGGTGGCTGGAACTGTCATCAGCTGCACCCCCGTGTCAAGCAGACTAATCTCCATCCGCATCTCCGCCCGACCGCACAACATCACTATAATACAAGTATACGCTCCAACAGCAGATCATGATTTTTGAGGAATTAGAAGAATTTTACGAACAACTGGACAACATCATCAAGAAAACACCTAAGAAAGACATTCTGACTGTCCTCGGTGACTGGAATGCAAAGATCGGCCCTGACGCTTACCAACAATGGGCAGGAACAGCTGGCAAGTTTGGCCTTGGAGAAACAAACGACAGAGGCCTGCGACTTTTAGAGTTCGCACAGAGTCACCGTCTTACCGTTGCTAATACCCTCCATCCACACAAGAAGTCAAGAACAGTGACATGGCAATCGCCAGGAGGCCTGGTCCATAACCAGATTGACTTCATCTTGCTGCCTCGACGATTCAAATCCAGCGTTAACAAAGCACAAACGAGGTCCTTTCCTGGCGCTGATATTGGCAGCGACCACAACCTCGTCCTTACTAGCCTCAAGTTGAAGCTGGCATTGAAACGAGACAGCAAGAGTCCTCGCATCCGATTCGACCTCGAGAAGCTAAAAGACCCGGAAGTAGAAGAGGTCTTCCAAGCCCAGGTGGGAGGCAGATTTGCAGCCTTGGCTACTTTGGACTGGGACGTAGACACCCTTGCTGGAAATATAAAAGAGGTGTTACTTTCTACAGCAGAAGAAGTGCTGGGGAAGCAGAGGAAGCGCAAACAGCCCTGGGTCACCGATGACATCCTTGATCTCTGTGATGAGAGGAGAGCCTGGAAGAAAAAGAGAGGCCAAGACCTCACATCAGCAAACAAGTAAAGACTTGTCAACAAGAAGATCAGGAAGAGGATGAAAGAAGCCAAAGAAGATTGGATTGAAGACCAGTGTCGTAGCGTGGAAGAGGGCATGGCAAACGGCAACAGCAAGAAGGCTTATGAAACGCTAAGGACCCTCACCAAGACTCAACAGCGAACAGCCACAGTCATCGAAGACAGCAGCGGCCAACTCCTTACGGAAAACACTGCTGTACTAAACAGATGGACTGAGTACTGCCGAGACTTGTATAACTACAAGGCTGAGCCAGACACCAGCATCCTCCAAAACAACCAGGCTGGGGCCAGGAAGGCCGAAGACCTGCCAGTGTTAGCTGAAGAGGTGGAAACAGCTGTACGCGGCCTGAAGGGAGGAAAGTCTCCAGGTGTAGACAACGTACCTGCTGAACTGTTGAAACATGGAGGAGAAGTAACAACGAAGGTACTCACTACACTCTGTCAAAAGATCTGGGAGCAAAAGAAATGGCCAGTAGAATGGACACAGTCTCTAGTGATCCCGCTCCCCAAGAAAGGAAACCTGAAACAGTGCCAGAACTACAGAACTATCAGTCTGATAAGTCACCCTAGCAAAGTAATGCTTAGAATCATTCTCAACCGCCTCAAAACTTTCGCCGAGGAACTGCTGGCAGAAGAACAGGCTGGCTTCAGAGTTGGAAGAAGCACTGTAGAGCAGATTTTCAACTGCCGCGTCCTGATCGAGAAACATCTGCAGCATCAGCGCGAACTCTACCACAACTTCATTGATTTCAGGAAAGCATTTGATCGCGTCTGGCACGACGGACTCTGGCAAGTCATGAGATCGTTCAACATAGAGGAGGGGCTGATCCAAATGATAGAAGCGCTTTACAAGAACGCCTGCAGCGCGGTTCTACTTAACAATCAGTCAGGCGAGTTCTTCAGGACGACGATCGGTGTCCGTCAAGGATGCCTGCTCTCTCCTGTCCTTTTCAACATATTCCTGGAGAAGATCATGCAGGAAACCCTCCACGACCACCATACTTCAATCTCTATTGGTGGCAGATCCCTGTGCAATCTTCGATTCGCAGACGACATTGACCTCATGGCAGGCAGCAATAGTGAGCTGCAAAACCTGACAGACAAACTTTCAAGTAGCGCAGGGTCTTATGGCATGGAGATCAGTACGGATAAAAGCAAAGTGATGATCAACACCACAAGCGACAGCAGCAGCAACATTCACATGAACGGCCAGAAGCTAGAAGAGGTCAATAGCTTCAAGTACTTGGGAGCCACCCTGTCCAAAGACGGTAGTTGCATAGCAGAGATCCGTATCAGGATAGGTACAGCAACATCCGCAATGGCCAGGCTGGACAGGATATGGCGAAGTAACTCCATCAGCTTCACCATCAAGTACAGGCTTTACAAGTCCCTCGTAGTGTCTATTCTACTCTACGGCTGTGAGACTTGGACGCTGCTTGCAGACTCAGAAAAGAAAATCCAGGCCTTTGAGAACAAGTGCCTGAGGAAGTTGCTCCACATCTCGTACCGCGAGCACAAGATCAACGAATATGTACGGAGCATCGTCACTTCCCTGGTGGGCCCACATGAACCCCTTCTGGCAACCGTGAAACGGCGCAAGCTTGCTTGGTTTGGCCACGTGACCCGACACAACACCTTGTCCAAGACTATCCTCCAAGGCACTCTCGAAGGAAGTCGTCGGCGAGGTCGTCAGAGAAAGAGTTGGGTCGCAAACATAAAAGAATGGACCAAACTCGAGATGCCAGACTTGCTTGCCACCGCCCAAAATAGAACTCAGTGGAGAGCACTGTCTGTTGCTGCTGCCTTTCAGTCCCCCCAACGCCCAGTTCGGGCAAGGGACTGATGATGATGATGATGATGATGATGATGAGAAATCGTGGGCTTTTCGTGGATTCGATTTGTCACGAAAGGTGATATTTTATCTGCACTGAAACAGCAACAACAGCATCGGCAACAACATTTTATTAGCAAAATTGACCGACCCGTGCATGCAGCAGCCACCCAGTAATATAAGCATTACCGGTGGATGCACCGCGCAAGGAGGTTAACCCATTTAGCCCCGAGTCCCGACAGCAGGAGTTAGATTGACCATGATAATTCAAGGGCAGTGCCAGATTAGCTTGGCGCCTGAAGGCGCCAAGCTAATCTGGCACTACCCTTGAATTATCATGGTCAATCCATCTCCTGCAACTGGTACATAGTCCTTAGGCAACACCTCCAACATTTGAGAAATGGGACCTTGGGGCTAAAAGGGTTAAAGGCCGTTTTACATCGGACCGCACAACGTTTTTCTCCGCAAAGAAACTCCTGTTGCGTACCACTTTAACGCTTTTAGTCCCAAGGTCCCATTTCTCACATTTTGGAAGTGTTGCCTAACTCCTATGTACCCGTTGCAGGGTCTGGATTGACCATGATAATTCAAGAGTAGTGCCAACTTCGCTTACACTGCGGTAATCTGGTACTACCCTGGAATTATCATGGTCAATCCATCTCCCGCTGTGGGGTCCCGGAGCTAAATGGGTTAAGAACAAATAACATTTAGTGCCAGTTGACCTAATATGGAACTGTATTTTTTTTTTTTTTTTTTTTTTTTTTTTTTTTCTGAACTCCTATTATTTGTCGAGTTTGATGTACAGTCGTAATAATTTTGTGAAAAGACTTGAACAAGCCGTTTTCAATACCCTAAACAGAGCCCCGGCAGATTTCAATATCGTGGTCGAACATGCAGATTTCATTTATGCCTGCGTTGTTTCAGGTTTGAAAATTTAGCCAATTCACGTATAAATGGATATTTCTTTTATATTTGGCTTAATATATCTGTGGCACATTTAGGGATGTAAAATCAGTCCTTTCATGAAAATGCCGAAATTTTACGACGGTACAGCAAAAATGACACACAGTTCGATTTAAAAAAAAAAAAGTAAATCGTATTAGCTCAACTGTCACTGAATGATATTTACCCTAAGATTGATAAAGAAAAGTGTGTTTTGTGTGGAGATATTTGCGAAAAGCGTTGTGCGCTCCGATGTCAAATGACCTATTTTATAACAGGAAATACAGGTATACTGTACTGTGATGAAGTAAATACGCGCCTCATTGATGAGGTCGCCAGCTGGTCATGCAATTTTCCTGTGGTACTGTACGTGGCTGCCGTGCTTATAGCAGTAACACTATTGGGCAAAAAGCCATGAGTCAGTTGCATGAGTGAGCTTAGTCCTGCGCCAGCCATTAAGCAAGGTGCTCCGCTATAGCGGTGCACCTTGCTTAGTGGCTTACGCAGGACTAAGCTCGCTTGTGCAATAGGCCGAAGTTAGTATTTCTTCTGCGCATGGCGACCACAGTACGGCAAATAAAGTTGCTGCGTTGCATCGTGTTTGTAATTTTGCTTTGGTCTTGTCTGTGACTTTGGACCTTGTGGCCAGCACGTATTATTGACTAATTGATCTACCTGTTTCCCTTCCACCGCCAATAAGAAGGTCAACTGATCGTTATAGCTGAAGTGAAATGTATGATTAACTTAATAATTTGTTGCCGTGTATGTCCGTGTCCGGAATCATGCTCAAACTCCTGGGCAGTTGCATTTGAAACTAGACAGCTAACCCCTGTTAACCGGCCCTTCCCTGCCGCTCTACGTATGTTGCATTTCTCAAACTGTGTTCATTCAACTACCAAAAATTCTGCATCTCTCATGTTTCTTTGTGTGTGTGTGTGTGTGTGTGTGTGTGTGTGTGTGTGTGTGTGTGTGTGTGTGTGTGTGTGTGTGTGTGTGTGTGTGTGTGTGTGTGTGTGTGTGTGTGTGGGTGTAAAGCAATAAACTATTTAAACGACCAAAAAGCCACAACCGTCAAAGCAACGTGGATACAAATTGGTCTCAGCAAGAGACATAGATCCTCATGAGCCCCCGCAACTGCGGGGGCTCATGAGGATCTATGTCTCTTGCAGTTGGATCGTGTTCACTTTTTCTCGGCAGTCAGAGGACACAAGTTGTGTTCAAGACGAAAATCATTTGTAAATTCAACACCAGCCTCCCAAGCACACGGATCTGAAATAAGCCTAGTGAGCTGAACTTGAGGCATGGAACGTGGTGCAGTTGCGGCCAAGGTACACGAGGCTCTATGTCTCTTTCAGATAGTGATGTTCACCCTTTCTCGGCAACGAATATGTCAATGCATATGCATAGTCCATTATCCAGTTTTTGAATGTCCACGTAACGCTCGTAACTTGGATGTGTGGCAAGTGTCCCGTGTTCAACAGTTCATCCGTTACATTGGCGCAGCCAATGTTAATTGCTCTTGCCCACTCGAGTCAGCTAACCCCTTCTCTGCCGAGAAAAGTGAACACCACCCAACTGCAAGAGGCATAGATCCTCATGAGCCCCCGCAGTTGCGGGGGCTCATGAGGATCTATGCCTCTTGCTGAAGCCACTTTGTGTGCATGTTCCTGTGACAGATGGGGATGTTGTTGGATTTACAATTATTTAACTTAAAAAAAAAACACAAATTGCGTCCACTGACAGTGAAAGGGTTAATTCAATAATGATAGACGTGCCGCATACAGATACAAGGTAAATCGCCGCGCATTCGTAAAGTCGAGAAATCGAGGAATAATGCAGTCAGACCTGTCTAGTAAAGGCGAATACCTGTCTATGCAGTTCACCTCTGTTTGGTCCTATGGTCTTTTTCTGCCACCCATGTGGCCCTGTGTATCTGTCTAACGCGACTACTTTTATAGTCCCTTGGGTGGTCGCCCTACACAGTCTTGATTTGTAGTAGGTATCCATTGTAATCGATGTGTAAAATGTCATAGTATTACAATTTTCTATTCATTAAACTTATTTTATTTATTTATTAGTAGTATTTTGCAATCCATTCATTAAAAAAGGTATAAATTAAGTTACTCGTAGCAGGGGTTTCTTTGACCTTCCGAAGGCCTACAAGGGTTCGTGCAGCAAGTCCCTGCTACCAATAACATATGATTTGTCATTCCTTCATTATTTTCGTAAAAGAAATCAAGAAACAAATAATTTTCCGAACTGGATCACTCCAGACATGACTGACGTCAAAGGAATATACATTTTTTACACAATAGACCTAATGAGGTAATTTATAATCTTTCATGACGTTGCTTTCTCCAGTAGTGTGCTGTTGTTTCGAACAACACTAAGTAGCTTTGTACTTTGTAGCGTTTTGGTGATCTTTTTTTGAACAAAACTGGCATCGATGACGCGTCAAAAAGAGGGCTACAAAAAGTCCGCCATTGGTCGCTACAAGGGTTTTTGTAGCTCGGTCACATGGTACGGTTTGCCCTTAAGAAATTGGTCGTGTGACGTAGGGATTAAAACAAGGGGTTATGAAGCGAGGTCACAGGGCACAGTTTGCGCTAGAGAGATTGATCGTGTGACGTAGGGATGAAAACAAATTGAATTATACGGATATAACCGCATTGGCGAAGGAAGGCTAGTGAAGCCGACTTACTCCCAATTTGGTATATATAATGTATATTAACATGTGAAATAAGCAACCGGTTTGTATTTTTTGCCCGCATGTT
>BTPG01000001.1:200106269-200196269 GCA_036245525.1 Semisulcospira habei
GCGCAGCGGGCGACAGAGACGCTGAACGTATTGCCTTCAGGGAGAGGGGATTGGGAGGGGTGGGATGGGAATTGGGGAGGAGATAGCGGAGGAACTATGGTCTTCTACGAACTTCTGAAGGAAGCAGCATTGCTTCCCGGAAAAACTCGTAAGGGACCAGAGCTCTGGATGTCGGACTGAGTGGAGTAAAGGGAGAGGGGGGGGGGGGGGGGGGGGAAGAGATGATGATGAAACTTTATTTTTCAACGGTAAAAAGTTTTCACAGAAAACAAATCGTCATTTTACAAACTTGCCGTTGCTAATATATACAGCATAAAAAGGGAAAACTATAAAAAATATATTTACATACAAAACCCAATAGCATCATTATATACAGAAAAAAATAATAACACTCATCACACACACATGCACACACGCACGCACGCACGCGCGCCGCTCACATACACACACACACACACAAACAAACACGAGCACACACACACACACACACACACACACACACACACACACACACACACACACACACACACACACACACATAAAAACCATCTTATGAAGAGAGAGAGAGAGAGAGAGAGAGAGAGAGAGAGAGAGAGAGAGAGAGAGAGAGAGAGAGAGAGAGAGAGAGAGAGAGAGAGAGAGAGAGAGAGAGAGAGTGACAATGAATCTTTATTTTCCAAGGAGACCTTTCTTACATCTTGTCCAAACAAGAGAGAGAGAGAGAGAGAGAGAGAGAGAGAGAGAGAGAGAGAGAGAGAGAGAGAGAGAGAGAGAGAGAGAGAGAGAGAGAGAGAGAGAGAGAGAGAGAGAGAGAGACAAAGAGACACAGACAGACAGACAGAGAGAGAGAGAGAGAGAGAGAGAGAGAGAGAGAGAGAGAGAGAGAGAGAGAGAGAGAGAGAGAGAGAGAGAGAGAGAGAGAGAGAGCAAACTTGGACGTCGGGTGAATAATTTAGTGACCGGATATTTCCAACGGGCCAGACACGCTACTTTTACCTCCAAGCCAATTATTTTTCTCTCGCTGTGTGCTGAACTGCCGTTTTCGTGGTACCCTTCTTCAGTTTTGTGAAAAATTTACATTGATTTCTTTAAACTTATGTTTTGGTTTATTTCGTACCACATTTGAGACATACCGTATTCGGATACGCGGCATCAAGAATGCCGCATTTCGATCTCGAATGTGTGAAGTTTACTGTTAAACCTTTGGCTGTCGGTAGCGGTTTTTGTCGCGATGATTTCTACGGGAATCATCGCGACAAAAACCACAACCAACAGCCAAAGAGTAATATATATATATATATATATATATATATATATATATATATATATATATATATATATATATATATATATATATATATATATATATATATATATATATATATATATATATATATATATATATATATATTTATTACTCTTTGGCTGTTGGTCTATATATATATATATATATATATATATATATATATATATATATATATATATATATATATATATATATATATATATATATATATATATATATATATATATATATATATATATATATAGAGAGAGAGAGAGAGAGAGAGAGAGAGAGAGAGAGATTTGACGGAATTGCCTCTTTTACGTGGCGGCACTGCCTGACTTTCTCTAAATGTCAAGGATTTTTACACTGTTTTAATTCCTTTCTGGAAAGAATTAATTTTCACTAAAGAAGTTGAAATGATACAAAGCTGGCTAAGGAACTCATCCAATGTCTTTATCCAAACTAGCTATATCCAAAATTTCAAGTAAATATAACACAAATTACGGACTCAAATCTGGGTTTACCGACTTCGTATAACGGTTGTATTATGTTATGTAATACTACAGATTCGGAGATTTTCTTGTTTCCATACATACGCATACACGGCGCTTTGCGCCAAATGTACGTTCAGCAGCGAGGTTAGCGTAACTAGACATGACGTAATTTTTATCTTGTTACTTCAGTTGTGAGAGGTTTCATGCCCGCCTTTGACATCATGGACATGCTATTAAATTCGCCCCACCGCAACCTTTCCTAAAAAGTCCCTTCTATAAATATAAAGGACTTAAAAAAGAATGAAATGATTGAAATACAGGAAGCAATGGCTTTTAGCACGTGCAAAAGCCTTGCATTTGAACCCTTGAAACGTGTTTCATTTACGTTGGAACTGCGTCGTTCAGTTCGACGATAAAACAATCGGGTTTCCACTACGTCGTGTAGAGCATTGTCAATATTTATGTAAGCTGTGAATCAGGCCACAGTACATTTGAATGTTGAGTAGGTTCAGCGTTTGTAAAACGGCCTTCTTCACAACTCGAACAAATGTGGCGTGTTTGTGTAGGCTGTGAAAGAGACCTCCATTGTTTGTCGCTGATAGGGTTGACTGAGCGACAACAGCGACAACCACATCATTTCCCGCTGCAGCACGTGTATGTATAGTCACGCGCATACGTTTACATAAGAGGGCGTAGGTATTTGTCAATTGCAAATTCTCAAAAGTTAACCCATTCAGCCCTGACGTACTACAGCAGCAAATGGATCGACCATGATAATTCAAGGGTAGTGCCAGATTAGCTTGGCGCCTATCGTTTTGTAGCAACGGCAGGTTTGAAAAATGGCTATGTCTGTGACTATGTCAATGCCTCAACCGTTGATAAATAAAGCTTCATTGAATCATTGAATCATTGAATCATGGTCGATCCATCTCCTGAAACTCGTGCATAGTCATTAGATGACGACTCCAAAATTTGGGAAATAAAGCCGTCGGGCTGAATGAGTTAATGAGAAGTACGCTATGAATGTAGCGATGCGTGGGTGCCAAAATATCACACCGTATCTAATAGTCCATAAGCTAGGAAGATCTACCGTGCACCCCCCCCCCCCCCCCAGTACTCAATAAGATGGGTTTCAAAGTGTTCCTTAGTATGTCCTGAGATGTTTAAGCCATGTTCCCCGAAAATCCTTAGGAACACACCAGAGATATAGCCGATGGCGCAAGGGTACCCCCATTCACGCTCTTCGCAGGTGCTAAAATGAGGTTGAGAAACATTTTCCTCTAAATAAATCAGAATTCATTCCAGAAACCCAAATCAGGCAATATTATGTCAAGGCACACCTTCTGCATCCTCTGCAAAAAACAGAATGAAACAATATTGAATCTCTGGCTCACAGTGAAGGTATTTGTGCACCCATTAAACGACCATTTCCGCGAAATCGCAAAAAAAGACAAAAATAATGTGTCAGATGCCTTCTGACATTTTCTATAGCACTGACAGTCCATTTTCAGGTTTACATCATTAAAACAGGATGTCACAATTATTATAAACTTGACTATGTGATGCTGTGATTACTGTGAGTGCCACAGTGGTTGATTTTGTATCCCTACCCCCAAGTTGTAAAAATACACAAAATTAATTAGAAAAAATTGCTTAAGTTATTCCATTTTATTTTGACCTCTCTTTACCTATTAAGTTTGAATAATGTGAGCATAAAGTGCAAGAAAATAAGGAAAGTCGGCATCCTTTACGGTATGTTCGTGGTGAATGATAGCTTTTTCCTATTTAAAATTGCCGAATTGGGAAACGTACGTTGTTTCTGATGCCCTCAGAAATTTTGTATACAACCGATAGGTCCTTTTTAGGTTTTATTGTTTAGGAAAGAGTACCACAGTTACTCCCAACCTGATTTTATGATGCTGTGATGCATTTAGGGGCCACAGTGACTGAATCTGCTGCCCTACCCCCATTTTACCTGTACGCAAAGGAACGAAAAATGATCATAACAATTGCTCCTCTGATTAAATGTTTGTTGCCAGTTTTCTTAACAAAATATGCATATTGAGCATAAACATTTGTGATCATTTCATTAATTTCAATGTGACCCATCAATTTAATTGTAATTTTTTTTTATTTAAGGCATGCTTAACAGGGGCTCCCGCTGAAGCTTCTATCGTCTGCACATTCAGCACTCTTGTCAAACTCGGGGAAGGTGTTCCTCAGGGAGATGTTGTGTCTGATGCTGTTTTTGGTCTACATTAATGACATCAGTACAACAGTACCTAGGTTCGTCTCGAACATCCTCCATGCGGATGACTTTGCAGTGTGGAGCGCAGCAGAACATAAAGAAATAGCATCCTCCAGAAAACATAAAGAAATAGCATCCTCCAGAATCCAGGATGTTGCCAATAGAGTCAGCAGCTGGACTGAAAGAGGCCACTCAAACTGAGCTAGACCATCTCTTTCAATCAGACGGAAGAGGTCACCTCAAAACTGGAGACCTTCGAGTACCAAAGACAGACAGGCCAACTTTACTGGCAACAAATAAATTACTGGATTCACGTGGAGGCCTCATATTGAAGCCATGGAAGCTAGAGCTGCAAAAAAAAAGTCTCTGATGAAGAAACTGGTGGGGACCACATTGGCTCAAATTACAGCATCCTGGCACAAGCAAACACCTGCTCGGTCAGACCAGTTGTGCGGTACCAAGATACATCGACAACATGAAACTCTGCCTGCAAAACCCAAAAAGCCAGGCTTGACAAGATGCAGAACATGGATCATTCTCATGATGCAGTGACATTCTTAGAGCCATCTGGAGTACCCCAATTTAGGAAATGGAGGACATTGGAGCCACTGGAATACAGAACAGCACACACGATGAAGAAACTTACTAAACACCGACAGCATGGGAGACTACAGGAGCAGACCAAGAACCATCAGAAATGTCCAAATCTGAACCGCCCAAATCTGAACCGCCCAAATCTGAACCGCCAACTGAAGGTCCTGCAACCAAGCCCAAAGATGTGTGAACAGCTCCCTTCAGATACCTGGACATCTCGAAAGAGCCTTCAAGACAACATAAACAATGTTCCAGGACTCTTTACCAAAGGTCGCGGCACTGCACAAAGCCATCTTGCTGGAGGTTGTGCACAAGCGCTACCCTCACAGCAGCTGTGATACCACATAAGATGCCGTGCGGAATGAAGGAAGTGGTGTGTACATCTGTTGTGCAGACCGCACTACTACCTCCCTCTCCTTACCAGCTGGTGGCAGCAGCTCCAACTATCGTACAGATCTGCAGGTGCTCAACACAGCAGCAGAGCACTAGCTAGGGAAAGGCAGCAGCTTGATCCACTGATCTCACCAGGAAGCTTCAAGATAGACTGGATGCCCTGTCCACAAAATAGTGCTGCAGTGGATTCCAGTGCATTCTGGACTAGCTGGGAATGGAGACACTACAACAACAAAGTGATTGGCAACAGCAGAATGGCGGCTGCAGCCTGTGGGCAGATGACATCAACAAGCTGAACAGGGAGAGCCAGGCCACCATCTTTCATCTATGCACTGCTTACTCTGGAATGGGTCCGTACAGAAAAGCAGGAACGTTTCACAAACCCAAAATGAAGCCTGAAGGTTTACACACTTTAATCAGATCACTCTGTATCAGCAATTATTTGAAGCTTCCGTGCCTAATGCATGAAGAGATACCAAAATAAAAGAACGCTTAGCGAATGGCGGACTTCAGTAGAAGCGTAAACAACCAATCAGAATGTTCGGCAGAAAGGCCATACAGTCACTTTATGATCAGAGCTAAATATAGATCACTTGCAACAAGCGTCAGCATGATCGTTCGCAATGGAATAGTCACAAATTGGGGGAGAAAAAAAAAAAGAAGTAGACAAAAGTCTGCCAGCACGTTGTAATTTTGTACAAACTTTCACAGACTTTAAGGAAAAGGACTGAAATTGACAGACTTTCCAGGGCCCTGAAAAAGCCTTGTCATTTTTTAACAACTTTCACAAATGTTCACAGACCGTAAGGACCCTGCTGGACTCGTGAGATTGGGTCATGCGGAAACGGCCCTATGCGAATTTGGCGTAGAAAATCAGTCTCCTTAGCACATTCTCCAAACATGTCCATACACAGAAGCGGTCTGCTGGCAGTTCTGACCAGAAGACACGCCCCTATACACCAAACTCTGAAAAAATGCTGCCTAGCTCTTGACAGCTCACTTATTGGCAGCCAGAACAATATAAGATTTAAAGATGGCCATACAAAATTGAACGTTGCAGAAGGTGGAAGTGGAGATCTCGTAGTCGACATGTGGAAACTAAGTATTTTTGATAACATTGTTTTGGCTATTAGGAACCATGAAACTTTATTACGCATTCATATTTACACATTTCTAGATGAAAATAAATGAAAGGAAAAGGGGAGACCTTACTAGACCTGCCTTACGCTAAGTAAAATATCACCTAAAAGACCAGCCAGTTAAAAATAGTTACAATTAAATTGATGGGTTTCATTGAAATTAATGAAATGATCACAACTTGTTATGCTCAATATGTATACTTAAAAAAAAACTGGCAACAAAAAATATTTAAACAGAGTATGACGTAAGCAATTTTTATGATTATTTTGCGTACTGGTAAAATGGGGGTAGGGCAGCAGATTCAGCCACTGTGGCCCCTAAATGCATCATAGCATCACAAAATCAGGTTGGGAGTAACTGTGATACTCTATCCTAACCAATAAAACCTAACAAAGACCTATCAGTTGTATACAAAATTTCTGAGGGCACCGGAAACGACGTACGTTTCCCAATTCGGCAATTTTAAATGGGAAAAAGTTATCATTCACCACGAATGTACCGTAAAGGATGACGACTTAACTTATTTTCTTGCACTTCATGCTCACATTATTGAAACTTAATAGGTAAAAAGAGGTCAAAATAAAATGGAATAACTTAAGCAATTTTTTCTAATTAATTTTGTGTATTTTTACAACTTGGGGGTAGGGATACAAAATCAACGACTGTGGCACTCACAGGGATTACAGCATCACCTAGTAAAGTTTATAATAATTGTGACATCCTGTTTTAATGATGTAAACCTGAAAATGGACTGTCAGTGCTATAGAAAATGTCTGAAGGCATCTGACACATTATTTTTGTCTTTTTTTGCGATTTTGCGGAAATGGTCGTTTAATGGGTGCACAAATACCTTCACTGTGAGCCAGAGATTCAATATTTTTTTCATTCTGTTTTTTGCAGAGGATGCAGAAGGTGTGCCTTGACATAATATTGCCTGATTTGGGTTTCTGGAATGAATTCTGATTTATTTAGAGGAAAATGTTTCTCAACCTCATTTTAGCACCTGCGAAGAGCGTGAATGGGGGTACCCTTGCGCCATCGGCTATATCTCTGGTGTGTTCCTAAGGATTTTCGGGGAACATGGCTTAAACATCTCAGGACATACTAAGGAACACTTTGAAACCCATCTTATTGAGTACTGGGGGGGGGGGGGGGTGCACGGTAGACCTTCCTAGCTTGTGGACTATAAGCAAAAGCGAGTGTGCGGTTATGAAGAAGAGTAAAAACCTAGCCAAACGGAAAAAAATAATAAGTGACATCTGTTTTAAATTTAAAAAAAAAAAAATGAACCTTCTTTGGTTAAGACATTCAGTGACAGTCTATAACCACAACAAACAGTTCAGTGCAAGTTGTCCAAACCAGCGCACTGGTAATAGTACGGTGTACATTCCTGAGACATTCGGGTGTCCGGGGCTTGTAGAAATTTGAATTAACATAGGCGGCAGTTATTGTTTGTTTCGGCTGTCTAGTAGTTTTTTGTGGTTTTTTTTTTTCCCCCCTGTATCCACACACTCGCTTTTGCGTCGATACGTTGTATTGTGTACAGTTTTCCCAGGGCATATTAACGCATTCGATGCGTGCCGCCTGAGGATACGCGGCTTTAAGCCGCGTATCTGGAGGCGGCACGTCTCCAATGAGTTAATTCATCTAGCGCTAGAGTTTTATAGCACAGGAGAAGGTCCACCGTTCGAATGGAGACCTTTTTTGTGTACACTGTTAATGCAACGATGAGTGGGTGTATTGTGTACATTTTCCGGTACAAATTAACACATTCAAGACATGCCGCATTCGGATACGCTGCTTTATGCCGCGTATCCGAACGCAGCACGTTTGATTGTGTTAATTTAATCAACACAACAGCAGGAGGGGGAACTGACTGTGATACAGTTAGACTAATGACAGACAAGCTTTACGTCGTGTAGTCATGCAGGCCCCATTACTCTTGACAAGGTCGCTCACGGTCGATCGAATTCTCACCGTTTGGTACGTAATTAGTGAGGATACGTTTACGCTGGACGACTCCCACCGACGAAAGAAAACAAAGTCATGTTATATAACCAGCTCTTGTACCATAAGCATAGGCAACACCTCATGAGCTCAGGGGGCTTATGAGGATCTATGTCTCTTGGAGATGTTTGGAGTGTTGTCTATGCTTATGGCGAAAGCAGGTCGTCCGCCGCCCTGACTTCGCTCTCGTTAGTTGCTGGGAATCGCTGGTTGCAAACGAGACCTCACCATTGCAGAAGACTGGTTTGGTCTCTTGGCTCCAAACTTGACCGCACGTGTTTCTGTATTCATTCCTGGTGGCTGCACGCGCCAAGGAATTAAGCCAAGGACGATCCATCTCTCGCGCATGAAAACTGAAAATTGAAAGGCTGAATATGCCCGCGAACATACTCGCGCTGTTTATTACTCCAAGGACAGTAGCCTATCGACCGACCGGCTAGTGTGTGAATTTACGACTGACGCGGCAGCAGCTTGCATGCTCAGCGTCGGTTAATTTTCCCTGTGTCAGCGACACCTGGATTACATAGACTAGGTGATATATATCGCTAACCCAGCTGCAAGAGACATAGATCCTCATGAGCCCCCGCAGGGTGCGGGGGCTCATGAGGATCTATGCTTCTTGCTGGTCCCATTTCACCAGTCGCTTATAAATCCATTGGCGAAAGGCGTTTCATAGTGTTACGCTTTACTAGGGTGCAGATGAACTACACTGACGAGCAAAAGAAATGCAACATTTTTGGAATCACCGGAAACACTTCAGTGTTTCCGATGATTCCCAAAAATGTCACATTTCTTTTGCTCGTTAGTATATGATTGCTGGGCATCAGTGCAGTACACATTGTTGTGCACTTTCTTTTCTTCGATTTCTGTCCTTTCAACCCTTTGGGCGCATTTCACGACTTTTGGAAGTGTTACTTAACGACTGTGTACCACTTGCAGGAGGTGGATTGACCATGATAATTCAAGGGTAGTGCCAGATTAGCTTGGCGCCTTCAGGCGCCAAGCTAATCTGGCATTACCGGCCTTGAATTATCATGGTCAATCAATCTCCTGCTGTAGGGTGTTGGCGCTGTAAGAGATATTTATGAACATGTCATTGTCTGTTGGTATGACTGCGCTGTGTTGCGCTCTTTCCCTTTTGCTCGCCATGCTGTTTGCGTAGTGTTTACTGATTTTTACTGAGTGCTGCCTGCGTACCATCCTGGGCATTCACTGGAGTGACTATGTCACCAACGTCGAGGTCCTTGAACAGGCTGAAACTGTGAGCATCGAGGCTTTGCTGCTGCGGACACAGCTCCGCTGGGCGGGGCATGTCTCCAGGATGGAGGATCATCGCCTACCAAAGATCACCCTGTTCGGCGAGCTTGCTACTGGACACCGTGACAGAGGGGCACCAAAGAAGAGATACAAAGACTGTCTCAAGAAGTCACTTAGTGCCTGCCAAATCGACCACCACCAGTGGTCTTCGCTTGGTGCGGACCGTGACACCTGGCGCTCCACCATTTACAAGGCAGCTGTCTCCTTTGAGGACTCTCACAGAGCTAGCCTTAAGGACAAGCGGCTCAGGAGAAAAAACAGAGATGCCGCAGCTCAGAACCCTGTCCATACCTTCCCCTGCAGCCACTGCGGTCGAACCTGCCTGTCTCGGATTGGCCTCCGCAGCCACGAACAAGCCTGCAGACGTCGTGGGCAACTCCTATAAAATCTTCGTTCGCGAAGTCATGCCAAGAGAGACTGATTTTATGCTGACGAGCAAAAGAAATGCTTAATTTTTGAAATCATTGAAAACACTTTTGTGTTGCCGATGATTCCAAATTTTTTTGCATTTCTTTTGCTCGTCAGTATCTATACATGCACAGATGGGGGACAAAGCTCCGGCAGGTGGTACTGTTTGTGAGATGAGTTAGTTATTTGGGTTTAACGCCGAGCAGGCGACTAAGACAAAGCATTACTACCCCCCCCCCCCCCCCAAAAAAAAAAAAAAAAAAAAAAAAAAAAGCACTTTTATGCATGGGGATTAAGCGCAGTATAATCATTTAGTAGTAGTAGTAGTAGTAGTAGTAGTAGTAGCATTAGTAGCAGTAGTACATCAATAACTCATTGTGCCCGAGGTACAAAATGCCCCCTTTTTGGAGTTTTCCTCTGAGGACTGCATTACAATTCAGGGGCAGATCGACCATGATAGTTCAAGGGTGGTGGCTTGGCGCCTTGCCGGAACTGTCATGGTCGAGCCGTACCTTGCTGTGGTGTGTCGCGGGTAGAATGAGCTAACAAGGTCGAATATTTTAAAAAAAGATCGGATATAACAACAATATCTTTCGACGAAATGTGTTTGACTTGTAACGAACTTCATATATTACAAGCAAGAGATGTGGTTCTTTGGCGTTTTGTAATATACAAAGTAAACCCAAGTTAGCTGCATGATGATCACCTTGAGTGTGACTGAACTGCGTCAAAATGGACTCTCACCAAAGGCTATTTATTTCATATACTACTACTACTACTACTACTACTACTACTACTACTACTACTACTACTACTACTACTACTACTACTGCTACTAATAATAATAATAAGAAGAAGAATAAATAAAGAGCATTTATATCGCGCAGCGCTGTATCCCCAGGAGCAGTGGGCCTTGGGCTCTAAGCGCGTTACCAATAAAAAAAAATTTAAAAAATGGATGTATGCAGAATCTCACTACTTAAAAAAAAAAAATCTACGCACACACATACAACTGAAACACACATAACAAAACCATTCTCAAGTTAAACGCATTTTGATGATGCTGTTGCGCCACCACGATGGCGCTACACGGTCAACAAAGGGAAGACCTAAGATCAAGGCCACCACGATGGTGCTAAACGGTCATATCTTATTTTAGTGGATCAGAAAAGGTGGACTGTAGATTGATAAACATGCGTATCTCAAACGCAGCTTTGATATTGAGCGACCTGGCTATAGAGATATGTACTGCAAAACCTGTGTTCAGTGTCTATCCTTAGGAGAGGTCACCGGTCACTAAACATTTACAGCTATCTAAATGGTGGTCTCTCGTGACGGGCGACACTTTTTTGCATATTTAAAAGTTGAGTGAGCGCCTGTCTTTTCATGCAATTTTCTTTTTGTTCTTGCCAAACAAGTGGTTTTTCAAAACAGGCCTTTCTTTAGTTCAATGAGATGAGGGATATGTCCACTTTTATTAGCATTATCCAAACGCAGAGGGAAAATATAGAATTAATTGAGCTGAACTGATGAATATTTTAAGGGGGAAAAAAAAAGGTTTCACTGGCTACGGTCTAGAAACATATTTTTACAATGTCTTTCATTTCACAGTCTCGCCCTTCTGTGTAGGTTGATAGCGAAACAGATTCTGCAACAACAAGAACAAAATTATCAGCAGCAGCAGCACCACCACCACCATCACCAACAACAACAACAACAAAACAACAACTACAAAAACAATCTTATTTCTGGATCCCCTAGCTCAGGCACTTGATTAAACCTTAATCATCTGCTTGGAGGATAGAAACATACATTATAGATTTAGCAACGTCACTGCCGAGATAAAAGTGAACACAATCCAACTGCAAGAGGCATAGATCCTCATGAGCCCCCGCAGTTGCGGGGGCTCATGAGGATTTATGCCTCTTGCTGAAACCACGTTGTATCTATTGTTCCTTGGGTCTCTTTGGCGTTGAGTTAGTGGGACAGATTTTAGAAACACAGTTTTTGACCACTAGCCGTGACGGGACTAACCTACGAGGATTTCCTAACTCTGTGGATGTAAACGAAGGCTACCTCTGCCAACAAGAAGCATAGATTCTCATGTCCCTGCGATTGCAGGGCCTCATGAGGAACTATGCCTCTTGCAGATGGGGAGAAGGGGGGTGGGGGGTGGCAAAGCTCTGGTACAAATTAATATTTACAAATACACTTTGCGGGTGTCCCTGTGGACTCACCATTGCGGCAGTGTGCATGTTTGCGGTAAATATTTTACAGCTGTGTGCATTGTCGAGCACTTGTAAAGCAGAATTAATGGGTGGTTATTGAGTAATTACCAGAGCATATAGCACGTTTAAATATTCATGACTCATCTAACTGTGCAACTGCATGACTCAGGCAATCATTGCTTGTTCGTTTAAAGAGGTCAGGGGGAAATAAATACTGGACCTGCGGCAAGCTAATCACCAGGGATATTTATAAGTAGACATTTAACTCCCTTGTGTATGTACTGTTCATGCGCATGTGCCGGTTTCTGCGTGCATGAGGTTGTTTAACCTCAAAACTCCTTTAAGAACCCTCGCATCAATAACTGCGAAGCTGTTGTATAGCGTCGCCGGCGGTAAAGCTATACGACACTTTCACAGCTATTGATGCAGGACACCTTGAATGAGTTAATCCTTTGGCAACGGACGCATATTTTGGTTTTAAAATATGTGTCCATTCAACGACCACAAGCCGCAATTCTCCAAGCAACATGGATGCAAATTGGTCTCAGCAAGAGGCATAGATCCTCATGAGCCCCCACAGTCGCGGGGGCTCATGAGGATCCACAGTTGGATCTCGTTCATTTTTTTTTCTTTCTCGGCAGTCAAGGGTAACGATCTGCTCCATGGTTGGCTTTAAAGTTATATTCCCCAGGATCAAGCATCCCAACACAGTCAGAAAACTGTCTGCAACAGATACTGCTGACAGTATGTGTATGGGTCCTTTGTGAACTACCTTTGAGCTTTATGATGTAAGTACAATGCCAAATGTCGAAATTCATCGTTTGGAAGGTGTATTGTTTTTGTTGAATTAATATGCATACGTCACAAGGCAGAACCCGGCCGACTATCAGTGTATCGCCATACTGCAGGTCACGAGGTCATCGGTGTGGTGTACACACGTGTCAGTGTATACGTGTACTGATGTTCGCCGGCATCCCTTTGACGCAATTTTTTACGAGAAGTAGAATAAACCTTCCATAGTCGACATGCTGGCAAAAATACAATGCGGGTTCCGCTCGACCTGCTAGTATTTACTAGCCTGTAAGGATCGTGCGTACCGTAGTGCACCGAGGGCGTGACCTTTGATCCTTTACTCCTCGGAAACACGCACCCCCTTCCATCATTGAAACAGATACTTGGTATTTATTCCCACGTTCTGCACTGCAGTAAATTTCACATCTCACACATCGAAGTCTACGTAACTGAAAGCATCATTGGAAACCACAAATGCACCATCGCAGCAGAAACAATATCTCTCTGAAGCGAGTGTATGAGAGCCCGCACAGACAAAAACATGCTACGACCAGCTATGTGCAACTTTGATACACACCGTAGTTTTCAGATCTCTGCAACATTAAACGTGATAACTAGGTCGTAACTATATGATAAAACAGGTTTAAAATCTTGCGAAATCAGTAATTCTACTGAAGATCATGAATTCTGAAACTAACTAGCGCTCGCGGAACTATAGCAAGATCGACACTGAAGACCGTAGATTACTTACTGATTCAGCAGGAAAGCGACAAATTTCGGGGGGATGGTCAAGCCAAGCGGCGCGAGTCGATGATACTTTCTTTTTTCTTTGCTGGTTCATCCGCCATGTTGTCTCTGATTGGTTATAATTTTGCAGATGACCTAAGGTCGTATAGACTAGTTATGACGTCAGCTATCATCGCCTATCAGAAGCAATCTTTTTACGTATCCGTCAGAAGACACCGGAGGGCCTCTTTTCGCTTTGAACGGACGAAAGAAAGCATTGGTGAGACAATAGGGTGGTCACTGTCTAAGTGCGTATGTATACTGAAGCCCAGTAAAAGCTCTTTGCGAACTGAAGCCTAAATAAAAGTCGGGCGTGCCCCTTTAACTGCTAAAATTCGGCGATACGTCGAGTTCTCAATGTTGTCTTGACTCATCGAAGGCTTTCCTACCCTTCATCTTAAAGTCCATGTGAACAGGCACATGTAACAGGTTGTCCACTGTCCATGATACGTATCGGTGGCACTCTTCTGCGTACAAAAAGGAGAACATGACCAGAAACATCTTTCTGTTTCATTTAACGACTCTCAAACTTTACAAGTGAAGTTAGCCCCTTTTGTACGTATTTAGCTGTAAAACATACTAAGAACATTAATAGAAGATGTTGCGAAATATCAGCCCTGACGTTATTTGCAAAAACCAGTATGTCCACTTTCAGAAAAGCGAAATTGTTATTGTTACGCAATGAAAATATCGCTTTTTTTAAAACAATGGACATATTGGCTTTTGCAAAATAACGGCTGAAGTTCTGCCGTTATTTTGCAAAAGCCAGTACAAAATTTAAGAAATTTTTAGCAGGTCGCTTTAACTCTATTTCTTTAAAGCATGCCTCGGACACTCTATGCGTTTTTCCTGAGGTCTATCCGTGTACAGTGTCAGCCTTTTCTCCTCCATTTTCCCATGAAAGCTAAACAGAAAAAGCTGACAATGTAAATTTATTCATTACGTGTGCGTAGGCTGGGTAGATAATTTCGATCTGGTTCAATGAACCTATTGTGTTTCCGTATCGGGTTTCTTATAGTGATGTGTCCAGCGGACTCAGGTTTCTTCTGGTGCTTTGTCGATGTCTTAGTTTACAATTTCAATTTTCATACCAAATAGCTTGCATTCTTTGGTAGATACTATGGATTGACCAGTGATAGCGGACGTAAAGTGTCCGATTTGCTTGCTAGGCGGCTTGATAATTATATAGAATTAGAAATCAAGATTGCATCATGCATGTTGGCACCATAGAACGAAAAATCAATTCACTTACTCACAAGACGGCAGTGTAGGTTGTAAATCAAGTTATACCGCGCAGAAAAACAATGTGTCTCTGAACAAAAATGACGCTGAAAAAGAAAGTCATCGAAAATGTGAGAAATAGAGAGAAGACCGGGTCCGCTTGAACTAAGGACATCACCAGGCGCCAACCTCAGGCGCCAACCATTTTCGGGCCCACGACGGCCGCAGTGGGCCCAATGCGGCCGTCGAGGGCCCGAGGACCTTTGCTTATTTGGAATAGACAATTTCTGGAAAAAAACAGAGGAAGGTTAAAATTGCACGTGTTTCCACGGAAACAGTAGATTGAAAGCCAGGACAAACATGCAATACGCAAGTTTGTCCTGGCTTTTAGTCCACTGTTTTTGTGGAAACTCGTGCAATGTTGACTTACCTATAATTTCTGAACATTGTCTATTGCTATAACAAAATGGTGGCTGACAACCGTGTAAAAAGCAAAGAAAATCACAAGAAAGAAATAATTACGCTTAGAAAACACATTTACAATACAATTTATTAAATTATCAGGTTTTATGTTTGTTTGTATGTCTATTTCGAAAATAGGGTTTTAACCCCTTTTCAAAATAGATATTTACAAACAGGTACACAAAGCTTTGGAGAGATTCCAACCGAAGTTATGAAGTTAATCATTTTGCTAACAAAATTACAAACAAAACAAAACAAGAAAAGTAGGTCATTGTGGTCTGGTTTGTATATCTGTTTTGAACATTTTAAAGTTCGTGGCAGGCTTTGATTGCTAAAATTCGCCGATACAACGGGTTATCAATGTTGTCTCACCTCACTTAACTCACTCTACCCCAGACACACCACAACAAGATAAGGATAGACCATGATAGTTCAAGGGTGATGCCAGAATAGCTTGGCGCCTATGGGTGCCAAGCTATTCTGGCATCACCCTTGAACTATCATGGTCGATCTGTGTCCTGCACTGCAATGCAGACTTCAGAGGACAACGGCAAAATTTAAGGATTTCGATGTTGGGGTACAATGAGCTAAAACTTTTCTACCCTTTTTATTTTGACAATCCACGTGAGTAGGCAGGCACACGTACCAGAGGTGTTCCACTGCCATGTAACCGTAACGGGAGGAACTGTCCTGTGTAAAAAATGAAGATGAGCAGAAAATGTCATTTGTTTTACGACATTTGAACGCCATAATTAGAGTTAATTTCCATGCACTGAGTGGCTGGAACAGTGGGATATGTGGTACGCCCCCCTTCGGGGGGGCTTCCATATGCATTGCTTCCAGTCACTTAGTTCTTAGCGCCCCCCCCCCCTCTTTCCTATCTCTTTGTGTGTGTGTGTGTGTGTGTGTGTGTGTGTGTGTGTGTGTGTGTGTGTGTGTGTGTGTGTGTGTGTGTGTGTGTGTGTGTGTGTGTGTGCTTTGGTCACAGTAGATCTGTGATCACTGGTCGATCATGCACACTTCTCTCCCCTGACAGTGCTTTTACCTACTTTACTTTGTAAGCTTCCTAAAATATTAGCACTGGCAGTCTCCCCCTTTCTTTTCATTTATTACTACAATATCGACTGCAACCCCTTTCCCCCTTTTGGTAGGTTCTCTTGTAGGGTGCATGAAAATTTAACTCTAGGTGGTGGCATGGAATGTATGTCCCTGCAGACACCACAGTAAAATGTGGCTATCATTGCAGGTAGCCAGAAATTCCTGCCTCCTCGAGTATTGCCGATGGTGTGTTGAAGAGGTCGCCAAGACCGCAACAGCTGTCCACACCGGCTAAATATCTGGACCCCTCTTGGGGGACCTAGATTTAAATTTCCGTGCACTGAGTGGCTGGAACAGTGGGATATGTGATACGCCCCCCTTCGAGGGGGGGGGGGATTCCATATGCATTGCTTGCAGTCACTTTCTTAGCGCCCCCCCCCCCCCACCCCCTCTTTCTTATCATTTTGTGTGTGTGTGCTTTGGCCACAGTAGATCTATGATCATGCACACTTCTCTCCCCTGACACTGCTTTTACCTACTTTACTTTGTAACCCTCATTAGAGTTAACCCTTTTGTCCATCATTATTGTAAGACAAACTAAGAATATGTATAATTAACCCTTCACTTCCTGGAGTAGGTCGCTTGAAAAATTCTGTTGCAATTTGTCTTTCCTAAGCGCGTTCCCTTCTTCGATTGGATTTTCTTTTCCATTTGCCATAATCTAGTGTTCGAGCCCTGCAAGATTTTTATGGTCGATCAGCCTCCCGCTTTTGATGATTGGAATCAAGCAAGATAAGATGCTCTGGCCGACGTCGGTCTTTGTTGACCCACCCACTGCCGTGCGTGTACCAACAAAGACCGACGTCGGTCTTTGTAGACCCACCCACTGCCGTGCGTGTACCAACAAAGACCGACGTCGGTCTTTGTAGACCCACCCACTGCCGTGCGTGTACCAACAAAGACCGACGTCGGCTCACAGGAGCTGACGCCTACTTGGGTGTGTTCTATACTGAGAAGCAAAAGAAATGCCACTTTTGGGGGAATCAACGGAAACAATTTACTATTTCCGATGATTCCAAAAATGTCGCATTTCCTTTGCTTCTCAGTATATATCGATAGATGGGCCACCTTTTTTCAAATTGTCTTTCATTACTTCCTTCTTTAGTGTTCCGTCGATCGCTCATGTTACAGTTTGTGTAGTCGAAAGTAAAATGTATGATTACTCTAGTCAATCTCTTGAGTAATAGACACAGAGGAAATGGTCAGTGTCGCTTTTTTTTTAATTAATCATTTTGTAAAAAAATATATTAAAAAAAAAAAAAAAAAACCCACAAACAAACAAAAACAAACGTAAATGTTTAGGGCTCAGTGTTTTAATTTTATTATTTCTTACCATGAATTTTCATTTTTATTTTATTTTTTAAAGAAATGGAGCACCAATAGAATCTGTTACATTTTGACTCCATCAGGGTTCTATCTGTCAAGATCTGGAGTACCATTGACGCTCTGCCACTAAAACCGCCCCGTGACCTGCAACTCCCCTCCCTCACCCCTCACTCCACCCCCTCCCCCCACCGCTCCCCCCACCTTCCAATGAAAAATCGTTTTGGTGAATGTACCCTTCTGTGTGAATTCTGATTAACGAAGAGGTAAATGTTTGTGTGATAGTCTTTTGATAGCCCTTTTAACAATAGTGGCCCAAATCTCTCATTGTGTTGTCTAATATCAAGGGTGCATCTGTAAAAATAAAACGAAATTGACCCAAACTGCTGCATCTGCCTCCTCCGTCATGAGTCGATATATAGACCTTGTCAATCTTTGCAAAATTGAATCGGGCCAGGTGTCTGCTTGTACAAGTAACATCTCACGCTATCACATGATAAGCTGTTGACATTTCCGGGATTTCTTTGTTGTGCATGTTGAAGCGTTTCAACACACTTGAGTACCCCGTACAATCGACCAGGGAAAAGGTGGACAATTTCGCTCTTCCGCGTTCGCCGCAATTGCGACACTTGTCCAGAAGTTGTGTCTGGTGGCACGGATAAATAGCTTAGTGAGGCTACTTTTACGCCGCACGAGTCCCAAGAACGAACGAGAACCGAGTCACAGCGGATAACCAGCTTGTACCGTAAGCATAGACAGCACTCCAGACATCTCCAAGAGGCATCTATGCCTCTTGGAGATGTTTTGGGTGTTGCCGATCTGTGCTTATGGTACAAGCTGATTCTGGGCTCATGAGGATCTATGCCTCTTGGAGATTTTGGGAGTGTTGTCTACGCTTATGGTAGGTACAAGGTACTTATGGGTTGTGTTTACGCTTATGGTACAAGGTGGTTATCCGGCGTGATTTTCTCTCGTTCGTTGTTGGAAGTCGTTCGTTGCAAACGAAACCTCACTGTTATTTCAGAGTAGGAAATAGCTCAGGCGGTTAAGTGTCTGAGCAAGAGAGCGAAGGGAATCGCCGGGTCGTAGGTTCGAGTCCCCGTCCCGGCCCCGATAGCTGGACTCGCAATCAAGGGGAAAAAAGACAGGCTTGTTCCATAGCATGTCCGTTGAAAGGTCCTAGTAAATCAAAGTGGCACAGTTGCAGTGCGCCTGAATTGATCAGTGTTCAGGTCGTACTCCATACGCCCATGTCCACCAAAACCCGCCCGTCAGGGCCGTCCATTATCACTTCCGTGCCGTGGACGTTAAACCCCGAACTAACCAACCAACCAACCTCACTGTTATTTGAATTTTACATATATCCAATTGTTTTCTGTGTCAAAATGACGGATTCCAATTAAAATGAGGGGCTGCACTAGGAAGAATCTGTCTGCTTAGCTTGCCGTGGGCATTTTGCTGTATTTTTGTTTTTTTCTTCTGTTTCCTATTAGACTCTTCCCTGTCACTGTACGTATTTCTGTTACTGGCGTGCTGGTTTCAATCAACGACCAAAACTCACAACCGTCCACGAACAATGGATACACACTGGCCTCAGCAAGAGGCATAGATCCTCATGAGCCCCCGCGACTGCGGGGGCTCACGAGGATCTGTGCCTCTTGCTGAGACCAATTTGTCTCTTGTGGTGTTGCGCTCTATCTCTCTTGCAGTATGATCTTTATTTCCTCGGCAGGGAAAGGGTTATAGACACAGATCATAAACTGACAAATCAGCCAGCACTGATCTGCCCTGTGAACGCTCAAAGCCAATAAGTCCATGTTTGTGAAAAGCGAATTTTTTTTCAGTGTATTACAAGGACAATATTGCTTTTTATAAAAATCAACTTACTGACTTTTTGCCTTCACGTGATGGCAGCTAGAGAGTATGACTTTTCTTATTTAATTAACCCATTCAGCCCTGACGCATTGCAGCAGGAGATGGATCGACTATGATAATTCAAGGGTAGTGCCAGATTAGCTTGGCGCCTGATCAGGCGCCAAGCTAATCTGGCACTACCCTGGAATTATCATGGTCGATCCAGCTCCTGCAACAGGTGCAAAGTCGTTAGATGACGCCTTCAAAATTTGGGAAATACGTTCGTGGGGTTGAATGAGTTAATTTTCGCTGAATCCATTTCCTGGTACAGCAGGATTTGCTTGTTTTGCAAGCGTGGTTTTTGTGCTGGCACTACTGGCATTTCCTGTAATTAATTTTCTCGGTGCCTCGTTTAATTCCTCGTTAATTTCCATAAACGAGTCCAATTACAGGGTTGTTTCTCACTAATAGGTGTAATTCAGTCTCAGAAAAACATGCCGGATGTGGGCGACCATCTGCATGCGTATATCACAACTGTGCGAAAACCTAGCAACTATACCAACGAGAAAACGAAATGCGATATGTTTGGAATCCCTGCCACTCTAGTGTTTCCGATGATGCCAAAAATGTTGCATTTTTTTTTGCTCTTCAGTATATTGTTAAGGATTTTACTTTTTGTGATATATATATATATATACGCAAAAGAATTGTGTCACTGTGTTTCCGATGATTCCAAAAATGTAGCATTTCCTTTGCTCGTCAGTATATTGCCGACTTTTGTTCTTTATGTGATATATCCACGCAAAAGAAATGCGACATTTGTGGAAATCATCGGAAACACTAAACACATTTCTTTTGCTCGTCAGTATATTAGAGCTTTGTAGTGTTTACGACATATCCATGCAAAAGAAATGCGACAGTTTCAGAAATCATCGGTAACGAGTTAGTGTTTATACAGACTCCAAAAACGCGGCATTTCTTTTCCTCATCAGTATATTGTTCGGTTTTGTACTATTTGTGATATCTCCACACATTTGTGTTACACGTGGACGAAACGAAATGTTGACTAGGTTAAATGCTGTTTAGACTATTATAGGAATAACTGATGCCGTTTTAATTGAAAGGACAGATCATGTTTTTTGTATCGTTTTTTTTGCATAGTTGCAGGTTTTCAATTAACATTTAATTGTTTTTACAATTTCCAATCAACTCGTGAATGTTGAAGTCCACGTACTTTACAAGTTGAGTGTTTGCAAGGGTTTTACTAGTGTAGAAGACTAAATAAAAAAATGATGCTGATAACATTAGACGTGCGATATGAAAGAACTTCTATGCTCGTTGACATTTTCCTTGTTTGAATAATAATCATAGTAATACTATTTATTTTAATATACTTTTCGATAATATTAATCGGTTTATAACACACAATAAAAATCAGTACAAATCACCAGTAAAAATATAATAATAATAATAATAATAATAATAATAATAATAATAATAATAATAATAATAATAATAATAATAATAATAATAATAATATTAATAATGGCTACTTATAAAGCGCTTATCCTTAAATAAGCTCTAAGCGCTTTACAAATAAAGAGTGGGAGTAGAAGGGGCCATAAAACCAGAGAAACAAAGGATTCTGCAATACACACACACACACACACACACACACACACACACACACACACACACACACACACACACACACACAGAGGTACATAATGACAAAGAACTGAGCTACATTGGGGTATTGAACAGGTGGGTCTTTAGGGCAGATTTAAAGGCAGTGAATGAGGGAGAATATATAAGATCTAAAGGGGGAATGAGGAAGGGGAGGGAGGGGGGTGGGGGTGGGGTAATAAGAAAACTAAACGCTAGCGGGTTTTGTTTTTGCTGTAGCGTAGCAGTCTCACTGGTTAACTCATTCAGCCCCGGACACACCACAGTAAAACGTGGATCGAGCATGACAGTTCAAGGGTGGTGCCAGAATAGCTTGGCGCCCATCGGCGCCAAGCTATTCTGGACACCACCCTTAAACTGTCATGTTCGATTTGTCTCTAGAATTGTAGTACAGTCCTTCAGAGGGCAACTTCAAAATTTGGGGATTTCGGTCCTGGGGCAGAATGTGTTAATAAATTATTAACTCCTGCGGTGATAAATAACAACACCAAGGTAAATCTCTTCGTCTCACATTTGCGTGAAACATCAACACAACAATTGTTAGCCACTTAGCCATTTTCGCAGTCGGTAGCGTTTTTTTTTTTTTTTTTTTTTTTTTTTGTCGAGGTGATTCCTGCAGGAGTCACCTCGACGAAAACCCGCTACGGACATTCAAATGTGTCAGTGAAAAAGAAAGCCAACTTCTTGCGACCAAAAAAAACCCCAAACTTTTTATTATGCTGACTCTCTTGTACAGCACAACCTGTTCTGAGCGACTACCCTTATAGAGATCACCTTATGAAAGATCATCTGCCATTAAAGTACCATTACGCATAAATCTGAAGACACATTTCAGCACCATTTGTGTTTGTCATTCCTTGTCGACACACCTAAAGAGTTCTAACAACAGTTGGGACAAGCAGAAAAAAGCACACGCGCAATCGCACTTATTTATTCTGCGCGGCTGTTAGCGTGCCAATCTATTTTTAGCGGCCTGCTACCGTATTGATAGCGTTGTATTCAAAGGACGGAGTGGAGTCGTTGTCAGGTTTCTTGATATAAAGACGACGTGTGCTGAAATGGATTGTCTTGCGTCTAAATGAACCATGGCTAGACCTGCATGTAGCGTTTCGTAACCAATTGTGACAGAGGTGTATCTTTAAACAGTTACGGCGGTAGTGGGCCTTCAAAGACCAACATTTAGCTGTTTGCAGCCAACTAAGTGACAGGTGACTTTTTTAACCTTCAGAACCTTTAGAAAGCACCTGCCTTTTACGACCGCTTTTTATTGTAAATTAAAGCTGCTAAACAAAGGTTTGACTGTATAATCAGCGGTTCAGCTGTGAAAGCTGTCATTTTGATTCATGATTTGCTTTGACAAGCAGCAGGCCCATTGATCAAGTCGGAGCGGCCGTTGCTGTCTTAGCCCGTTGCCAAGGGTGGCACACAGGGCGAGGGAAACCATATTTATGTGTCCCTGACCGGCTCCGAGCGTCAGTTTGACGCTCGGAGCCGGTCAGGGGCACACAACCTTTTTATCAGAAAAAATATTCGATTTTTCTCCCCTCCCCTGTGGTGGCACCACGTGAAAAAGAGTTGCAGGTTACGATTTAATGTAGTGTGGTGTGGCGCGGTGTGCGGTGTGGTGTGATGTGTCGTGGTGTGGTGTGGTGTGGTGTGGTGCGATGTGATGGGGTATGGTATGGTATACCAGTGAGCTATGGTAGGGTATGGTAGGGCAGAGTAGGCTAGGGTATGCTAAGGTATGCTGTGGCATGAAGTTTCGTGTTTTACAGTCACAAAGATAGTCTATTTCAAAATACTAAAGGCGCCACAGGGTTCTAAGCTGTAACTTTGAAAGCCTACTGCCACGTTGCGGACACTTGTTTATGAACCTCCAAACTGCTGTTTAATTTGCCATAGGTTGTTTACGGGAAGATTATGTCACACTGTTGGTTGGTTAGTTGGGTTGTTGTTTTTTTCTTTATTTTGGGGGTGAGGGATGAGGTGGAGAGTTGGATGGGGGGGGGGGGATGGGGGGGGGAGGGGTGGAGGGGTGGGGGTGGCGGAGGCTTTCTTGTTTGATTCAGGCCGTGGCACCGTGCCCTTCCGTTGTCCTACTACTGTCCATTCGTCACACGTGGCAGTTCACGCTGTGACACGGACCCCCTCCCCCCCTCTCCGCCCCCGCCCTCTGCCCCCCCCCCCCCGCCACACACACACACACACACACACACACACACACACACACACACACACACACACACAACACCACCCCAACTCTTTCCTCTGTGTTGAGAAGTTTCTTGCCTACGCTATATTCCTCCAGGGGCTTTTCCTGAACGGGTTATTGCGTGGTCAAGTAATGTGCCGGCCTGCCGCCGTAAGGTCCACATAATATGCGCGTATTCCGCTGTAAGCCTCTGATCGTAGCGAAGACAATAAACAGGCTGCATGCAAATGCAGTCACATTGTTGGGTCTAATCGACCACAAGCCTCGATGCACTCGTACATATTTCACCATAGCTGCTTGCACTACACAGAACGTCTCTAAACAGAGCGTGTAACGACCGGTTCCGTGCTGGTCTGGGATTTTGGACCTTACGGCTGAAAGCCGTAAGGTCCAAAATCACAGACCAGCCACCCTCCCCTACCCCCCCCCCCACACACACACACACACACACACGCACACGCACGCACGCACAGACACAGACACACACACTTGTCCTTTCCGTTTTCTTTCAGGTCGTAGCCAAGATTGGATATTCAAGATTCAAGAAATGTATTGTCCCAAATCTTACAGCAGAACTTGTTTTGAGCGGCTACAGTTTTTGCAAATCAAAAAAGTGGTCTCAAAAGGCAGGTCTCCTTCTATAGAAATCTGGAAGTTCAAAATAATATAATCATGTTCTCAGCAAACGACTTTAGTGTAGAAGCAGGTGTTGCTTGTATCAGACAGGCGCTCTCCCAAGAGATGTCCTAAATGGCAAGACGTGTCACTTGTCATTAAAGACAGTTTAGTTTTTCATTGCAGTGACATCTCTTAAGGTGAATTTTAGAGTAAGGTGTATCTGAATTAAGTTCTACTATTGCTTTATATCGCTTGACTTGTGTTTATATGTTGTACAAAAATGTCGACGGCAAGAGTGTCTGCTTTGTAAGTCCCTTCTATTTATAGAAGGGACTTTTTAGGACGGGTCGTGGTAGGGCGAATTTAATAGCATGTCCATGATGTCAAAGGCGGGCAGGCTAAACCTCTAACAATTGAAGTAACAAGATAAAAATTACGTCATGTCTAACTAAGCTAACCTCGCTGCTTAACGTACATTTGTGCGTATGTGCGTATGTATGTGTGTGCGTATGTATGTAAACAAGAGAATCTCCGATATTTTTGTACACACAAGCTTGAAACTTGGTACTTTCTTAAGTAGGTGGCTAAGAGAGCCTCCGAGCATATTGTAATTGAATGTCTCACTGAAGATATAAACAACCGTTTATAGGAAGTCGGTTGACCCAGATTAAAGTCCGTAATTTTTGTCATATTTACTTGAACTTTTGCATATAGCTAGTTTGTAGAAAGACATTTTATGAGTTTGTTAGCCAGCTTTGTATCCTTTCAACTCACAATAATAAAAATTAATTATTTTCAGAAAAGAATCAAATCACTAAAAATCCTTTACTTCTAGAGAAAGTCAGACAGTGGCGGTGACGTAAAAGAGGCAACTCCGTCACCACGCACACACTGACATAATACTCTAAATATGACGTCATTCTCTCTCGCGCGCGCGGCTCTCTCTCTCTCTCTCTCACACACAAACATGCGCGCATCTCCAGGAGGAATAGATCCTCATGCGCCATCCAGGCGCTTGAGGATCTATGCCTCTAGGAGATGTTTAGAGCGCGCGCGCACGCACAAACTAACACGCACACACACATCGACGCGCCTTCAGAAGAGCATGCAGGTGACCCGTGTACTTAGTATATCATGTAGCTAGGTAAAGTCAACCTGCTTTAACACAAATTATAGCAAGACTGAATTTGTACCGTGAAGTTCTAGTTTTGTCACCATTTCTCAAGCCTAGGAAGCTAAAGTGAAACTCATATCACGTAAAATATAAAATTACGTAAAAACTAAAACTTAAGTCATTACAAATGACGTTTCACAAATCAATGACGCGTATGTCCTGCGCCCCTTATAGAACTCACTGACTGGCAGATCTGCGAGATTTTTTTAATAGGAGATAATTTAACATCAGAATCAGATGAAAAGACAAAAGGTAGAGACCATTGACACTGAGGGCAACTCTCATATAGAAGTTACTTTGTGGGTTATGGTTCATCCCATCTTGTTTTGATTCTCGTGTTCCGTTGCTGCCGTCGACGTTGCTGTTTTGTTTTGATTATTTTGCCGTGTGCCAAATGGTTGGTCCCAAGAGTGCCCGTCAATCAAGATATGATGATACATTTATCTCATATAGATCAACGAAAAAAAAGAAGAAGTAAGGTGGTTGTATCTCATTCTGCCCGCGACACATCACAGCAAGATATGGCTCGACCATGATAGTTCAAGGGTGGTGGCAGAATAGCTTGGCGCCTTTAAGATAAAATAAGATAAGATAAGCTAAGCTAAGATAAGATAAGATAAGATAAGATAAGATAAGATAAGATAAGATAAGATAAGATAAGATAAGATAAGATAAGATAAGATAAGATAGAACTTTATTGCCATATGTAATAAAACATTAAAAAATCGTTTCGGTGCTGCGCAACTTAAAAAGAAGAACATAAAACACATAAAAATATAGTTAAGCTGCTCACGTGGACACACACACACAGACACACACAAACACACACACACACACACACACACACACACACACACACACACACACACACATTCACTCACATACACCCGCATGCCTTAATAACTATTGTGGTCTAAGCGTAAATGCGCCGAGCCATTCTGCCACCACCCTTGAACTTTCATGGTCGATTTGTCTCCTGAATTGTAATACAGTGCTCAGAAGATAGCTAAAAATGTGGGTATTTCGTACCTCGGGTACAGTGAGTTAAACTTGTGACGGTGATATGATTAACTCAGCTCTGCGTGCATTTAACATTTAGGGTTGTCTGTCTTTTTTCAACATGTGCAATATCCGAAATCAATTTTAAGTAGTACGTCTTATATTGGTTAGGGCCAGAGCGTTGGCATGTGTGTGTGTGTGTGTGTGTGTGTGTGTGTGTGTGTGTGTGTATGTCTGTGCGTGTGTGTGTATGTGCGTGTGTGCGTGTGTGTGTGTTTGTGCGTCGTGTGTCTGCGTGTCTGTGTGTGCGTGTGTATGTGTGTGTGTGTTTGTTTGTGTGTGTGTATGTGTGTGTGAGTGTGTGTGTGTGTGTGTGTGTGTGAGTGTGTGTGTGTGTGTTTGTGTGTGCTGGCGCACGCTCGCGCGCGCGAGTGCAAAGTTATTTCAATTTAAACTTCTTGTAGAGTATCTGATTCCACTACGTCCTTTTTTATCATATGCACTTAATGTATGAATGTATTTTTATAGCCAGCGTGTGTGTTCAGCACCAGGAACGAGATGCATAAGCTCTCTTAGTCCTGCACCAGCCACTAAGCAAGGTGCGCCGCTATAGCGGCGCACCTTGCTTAGTGGCTGGTGCAGGACTAAGAGAGCTCATGCAACTCACCCCAGGACACAGTCCTAATATTGATGTTGTCAATATGGTAAATAAACAAATTTTGAATCTTTACTTCTATCTGTGTTGCAGAGGCTTGGAACCTGACGATATACGAAGGTTTGTGGATGAACTGCAGCACGCCTATCTTGGTGCGAGGAGAGGAGGGATGCAAAACGACATACGGCAGGGGTGAGTAATACATCATGGATATTTTGTGTGCCGCTCCGTAAGAGCGCACCTTGCGGCTCAACGTTGTACGGTGCAAAATCAGAAACCAGCTCACTGTCGTCAAGGAGCACTTTTTGAAGACATGCGTCGCTCAACAAAATCAACCGTGTCATCTTTTTATTTATTCCGCATGTTTAGCTACACGCAATTCTCGAGCGATTCTCAACTTGACGATGACATACAAGTTCACGAGACAGACCGACGATGATAGTTCAAGAGGTAGCGCCAAAGATTAGCTTAGCGCATGGAGGCGTCAAGCTTATCCGGCACTACCCCTTGATGTAAGTATCATATTCGATCCCGCACCTGGTTTTCTGTGTCAGGGTTGAATGGGTTAAGGGGAGGCGGGGGCGGGGATTTGGGGAGGGGGGGGGGCGTGCGGGCGGGGATTGGGGGGGGGGGGGGGCTGCAATGAAGAAAATATTACTGGAAAAACACTGAGACGGATGAACTATAATGTTTGATATAGGGGTTGATAAACGAACGGACGGACGGACAGACAGACGGATGGATAGGTGGGTTGGTGGGTGGATGGATGGGTAATTGGGTGGGTGGGTGGGTGGGTGGGTGGGTGGATGGATGGATGGATGGATGGATGGGTGGATGGATGGATGGACGAACAGATGGATGGATGGGCGAACAGATGGATGGATGGACGAACAGATGGATGGATGCAAGTATGGATGGATGGATGCAAGTATGGATGGATGGATGGATGTATGGATGGATGGATGGTTTGGATTGAATTACAGACGGATGGGCACGGAAATTAAAGGATAAGTAATTGGTTGGAAGGATGGATAGATAGATACAACGTATACACAAGCGTCCATGTCATATTTTGGCAGCTGCCGTTCTGCTAGCCTAGGATTCGTCCTAGCAATCGATTATGGGCGAGAACCACTCGGGCCGCATGTAAAGGGAAATAAAAGGCGATAAAGCCTTTCTGTATGTAGCGCGTTGCGGTTATTACCTCCCTTGACCAAGCGCGTCCGAACCTGTAGACCCTGAAGAATTTTGTCGAAGCTGATTATTTTACGGAGAGAGTTTCGCTTGTTTTTATAATTGAAAAGTATAATAAATAGATCAATAACTCAATAAATAATCAATTAATCAATCAATCAATAAATCACTTCTCACGAAAGATTGGCAGGAGTAAACAAAATATATATATATATATACAATAAAATTTAAAAAAGACATAAACGTCCAAGCTCGACATTCGCTTATTACATAGAATAGACAAAAAGCATATACTGTCGACACCGTAAGTTCGAAAATCACAGACCAGAGGTGGTATGTATGACAGCAGCTAAAACAGTCGGCCAGGTGTACAGCCAGAAGCCGTCTTGGATTATTGTCATATCGCATATCACGAGGAGCAAAAGAAATACGACAGTTTTGGAAGGTAGGTCGAAACTGTTGGCCAGATTTAAGGCCGAAGACTCTGACTACTGTCATGATATACTAACGAACAAAAGAAATGCTACATTTTTTGGTATCATTGGAAATACTTTAATCAGTGTTTCTGATGATATAACGTGACTGTAAGCTGAGACTTCGGGCTTAGGTTTGGCCGACTCAGATGGGGTCCACCTTTATGCAACACGACACCTGCATACAATTAAATTGATATAACCCCCTTCGTAATTCTGAATGATAAGCGCGCGACTATGCGTTGATGGTGAAAGCATCTTCAACTGTACTCAAACACTGCTACTTAGAACTACTATTGATTGCTAAGATCTCGTCAACTGTACTGAAACACCTAATTATCACCAGGGGCGGATCGGAGGGTGGGGGAGGAGAGAGAGAGAGAGAGAGAGAGGGGGGGGGGTAGTGATCCTAAGGGTTGCCCCCCCCCCCCCCGACCCAAAATTTTAAAATATAAAAAATACCGCCCCCCCCCCCACACCCCTTTTCACGTCGTTTGATATTTTGGTGAGTGGCAACACACACGCCTTCTTCCTCTGCCACCCCCACCCCCACCCCCCACCCCCCACCCCAACCCCCCACTCCCTTTTCCCTGTCGTTTGACATTTTCGCGAGTGGCGAGAGTGTTGACCAACATACAAGCCTTATTTTTTTCTCTGCCCCCTCCCACCCGGAGGTAACTGAGAAGAAGGTCTAGCGTCAGGAAGGCCTTTTTTGTCTCAGGTTGAAGGCAACAAACAAGAAGGTCCGCCCCCCCTCCCCGGGAGGTAACTGATCCGCCCCTCAGCACTACGCTGGATTACTAAAACCTCGTCAGCTGTACTGAAACACTACTAATTAGCACTAATATTGTTACTAAATCCTCGTCAACTGTACTGAAACATATAATTATTAGTACTGCTATCTTAATCTCTTCTTTCACAAGCCCTGACAGATGGGTCGACCTCCAATGCTGAAGGGCAGTGTCTCATTAGCCTAACTCACAGTGTGCTTCGGCTTTCCTCATCCCAGCAAAACTGGTGAAACATTTTGACCCTGTGGGTGTCGGTAGCGGTTATAGTCACGATGATTCCTACAGGAATCATCGCGACTAAAACCGCTGCCGACACCCAAAGGGTTAAGAAAATACATAATTAAAAAACAATTTCTTTAACTGCCGGATGGGCATCCTTCTGTAAGAGGCAAAGAACCGCATGATCTCGTCAAGATGCGGAGGCACAGGAGGGTATTTTGCCTCTTGCGGGTCAAATTTAACTTGAACTCTTCGGGTGCCGGTAGCGATGATTCCTGCAGAGAATTATCGCGACAAAAACCACTAACAACAGCCAAAGGGTTAACTCATTCGCGGACAGCCGCATCCGGATGCGCGGCATAGCCCTTTCCCATTTGTAATAAGGAAGTTAAGCACGAGTATCCTCCCTTTGCTACACCGAGTTCCGGCAAGATGGAAGCAGACATAGAACGCATGAACGTGAAACAATTAAAAGATTTTCTTCGAAAACATGGACAACTTGTCAGTGGAAAAAAAGAAGAATTAGTGCGCAGAGCAAGAGGCACATTTCTGCTGCGAAAAGATGTTGAGGATGCTGTCGATGATGCTGTGGAAAGAAATGATGCAGGTCAGTAAACAGTTGACTCCACTGACCACTGCCATATGATATATTATAAATATTTCATATTTGTCAGCATGTGCTTCTTGTGCTTTGGACTCTGTTTATAAATTACAGTATTGTCATATGTGTGTGTGTGTGTAAAATTTGATTTGCGAGTTAGTAGTTTTGTAATATAAGTAAAATCAATTATCCCTGATTTCTTATATAAATAAAGTATTCTACATGGCATAAAGTACATGAAATTGTTAATATTAAAAAAAAAATTAATAAACTTTATAAAAAAAATCAATGTCTGTTTACTTGAGTACCTATGCATTTTTGTAGCGCTATCAAACGTACTTCGAGCAGTCCCCTTTATTATTATTTAATTTAATTTTTTTTTTTTTACAAAATGCTGAGTGCTAACTACTAGCATCTATTTCATTGTCATAGTCAGAGTTCCTTTCAAATAATGAGTATGAAGTTAAAAATGATGTAACATGAGATGATATGATTTAAAATAAAATAAAAAAATATATATAAAAATTAAAAAAAAGAGAGAGCTATAGGCAACAAGTAGAGGTTTATAGTAGTTGTTGCATTTTTTTTTAATCGCATATTCAAATTAAACTAATGCAGGCTGTAAAATAGATACCAACATAATCAATATTATATAATATAATATTACTAATTATTTATTTGTTATAAGACTTCTAAAATTACAACTGAGTGTCATTATTATTAGTAATAACACCACAGATGTGTTGTTTAAAACATTTACTGTCAATTTTCATTCATACAGTATTTTTGCTTATTTTACGGATTGGCCACTATTTATCTTGAAAATGAAGTGGTGGTGTGGGTGACATCTTCTTTGTCCTGTTGCATCGGGGCGATGGCATTGCTGGACTACTACAGTACTAGTACTACTAATACTAATACTATAGACTAGAGGAAATCTCAAAGTGTGATTAATAAATAAAGCTTCATTAAAGAAGACTAAATAAAGCTTCAGTAAATAAAAACACTAGTAATAATTCAAATAATTTACTAACCGTAGAGAGTTTAAAAGTTCGATTCGGGAAAACAGATGGGACATCATCACCAAATACAGGTCCACGTTTTCCAACAAAATGTTCCGAGCAAACAAGTGGATATTTGACCGTGTTATAATCTTGTCGGATCAAACGTAAGCGCTGCTCCCAAGCTCTTTTAAGTTGCTTGTTTGCTGGACAGCTATGTAGCTTGACAACTCTTCCGTCAATAATTTTTCCTCGGTGGTTTATGGCAAATAACACAGTAATGTTTTCCACCTCCACATACTTTTGCCGATCTAGCCTTTAATGCTGATGCCATTGTCGAAACAGCAGCCGGAACTCAGTGAGCGTTCTCCTACGCTAAAGAGCAGCGAAAGATAACCCGTACTTGATGAGAAGTGAGACTGTCCTATAAGCGTCAATTCAACACCAAAGAGCCCCAGCGTACAAGAAACATGGATTCAAATTGATGCGACCAAAAGACATCGATCCTCATGAGCCCCCGCAGTTGTCATGCTAATTTCAGCCGGCCATTGTTATGCTCGGCTACTAGTGCGTAGGTGACCAGTACACAGCTGTACGTGTTATGTGGCTATTGTCTACCACTGTCCGCTCCAAGTCTTGACACACGTGGAGGCATCTTTCACAGTATGCGTCTCCGCGAACAATTAAACCAGACTCCACAGGTTGTTGCCTGGCCACGACACAAAGTTCAAAACCATGCAGCAGCTCTGCAAGCGGTCTTTATTTATAACTGCTCTGGGGTCCCGGTCATTCACACCTCCCACCCCACTCACGCTTTCCTGATACCCGTAATTGCCGTTATAGCAACATATGTAATGACTGGTATTATTCGTATACGCCCCCCCCCCTTTCACACACACACACACACACACACACACACACACACACACACACACACACACACACACACACACATATACACTCCACACTACCACCACCAAAGAAAAAAATGTCTTTGTCGTCTGCATCAACAAAACCATGTGTTTGTTTAATGTCTAACAAACAGACATGAATTAACCCTGTGGCTGTCGGTAGCGGGTTTTTTTCACGATGAAATCTCCAACAAAAATTCGCTACCAACATTGAAAGGTTAAAAAGACCAGCCTTTTCTTCTTTTTTATTCCCCCGTAGGATGCAGTCGATGTTCGCGGATTCTAATGGTACGCGGTCACAAGACAAACTTTGTAGCCTCATGCCACAACATTTCCCCTACACAATCTGTTACGGCCAAAAGTAACGAGAACAAAAAGACCCATGCTAAGACACTAAAAATGTTTTTTTTTAGTCCTGTCGCTGTTCTCAAAACCTACTTAACCCGTTTAGTGCGAGCTGTCACAGACTGTGTTTCTGCAGTGTTAATCCTTAATTCGAGACCAAAAAGCCCTATATAATTCACAGACATGGATTCCAAGTGTTGTCAACACTAGGACTCATGAGGATTGTTACACTTCTGCCACACACAAGGGGTGGTGATGGAAGACGCAGCCAGACAAGAGTTGTGTTCAGAACATTCTTTTCTTCGATGTTCATTCTGTGGATTGGGCAAGACCAATCCACTATAAAGAAAAGGACAACACGGCGAAAACGGAGCTCCGTCCTTTCCTTCCTCTACCCAACTCTCCCCAGCTCTTCCAGCTTTCCCCCGCTCCCTCCTCTGATGGTCCTTTCCACTATATATACCCTGATCCCATCAATCAAGGGCCCACAACCACTCTCCTCAACATTCCACATCTAGAGAATCTGTACTCACTAAACTGATTCTGTACACGTTGACCCCAGTTCCCTTCGGTCCGTCTGGTCAAGTGACCTTGGATTTTCCCCATACTACTCTACATCAAAGGGAGTCCGTACTCAGTGGACGTATCATTCACTCGTTGACCCCAGTCCCCTTCGGTCCGTCTGGTCAAGTGGCCTTGGACTTTCCCCATACTACTCTACATCAAAGGGAGTCTGTACTCAGTGGACGTATCATTCACTCGTTGACCCCAGTTCCCTTCGGTCCATCTGGTCGAAGCGAGACGACGAAGGAAACAACAGCTGCCAGCCCTAACTCCGCCAGAAACGGGAATCAAGACCCAAGACATCTATGTCAACGGAGAACTACAAAGAAGAAGAAAGTCATCGATGGTTTCCCACACCTGAAACAGGGTGGTTGAGACCCATTCCCCACGCCTGATAAAGGGTGGATGGAACGACTGAATACAACCAAGAAACCACAAGCAAGGAGCTCTTCGACCATTCTCCCACACTTATAATAGGGTGGTTGAGACCCACTCCCACACCTATAATAGGGTGGTTGAGACCGACTCCCACACCTATACTCCTATTCAATAGGGTGGTTGAGACCCACTCCCACACCTATAATAGGGTGGTTGAGACCCACTCCCAGACGTCACTACTGTTTGCTAAAAGACTTACCTCCGCCAACGAGAAAGGCAAGCCACTTTGTCTACAACACGGACTAAGAATAGAGGAAACGGACATTGTCTACTTCACACCGACCACAAAACTACGCAGCACCAACTTTAATCTACAACAACTGGTCACAAAGAACTCGTTCTAAAGCGCACAAAAGTGAAAGGACTGGAACGCTCGCAACAAGCGACGCCAACTATTCTGTGAAGCACTCGAAGTATTGAAGGCCCTTCTACAACGACAAAACCCGGCACCTACCACCAAAACGGTATACAATTCAGGCGGCCCAACAAGCCAACGGCAACAACAGCAATCAACGAAACGACAGCCACACCAAAACAGCAGCAACAGCTACAACAATAAGCTGATTTTAAAGCATCAACTGTGAGATATGCACCACGGCAACACTGCGTACCACCTACACAGAGGACAATACTAGAAACACTAGTCTGTCGTATGGAAGGCAACACAGCCGCACAAACAACCGGCATCGTCTACAAACACGAATACACGGAGAATCAACAACAACAACAACGACACTCAGTCTGGGATTGATCCGTCAAAACGGACGGATTAATAAACAAAGAATATGACTCCCACGTCGATACACGCAAACTCCGCCCAACGGTTCCTTGTATCTTATCGCGGCTAAGCCCCGCTGAGCAGGAAATGATCTTGGAACGGACAGGCACAAGCGCCGAGGGAACAGAAGACGCAGCGATACAATCGGATCCCGACACAAGACTGGACCCTGCAAGGATTTGAAGCAATCATACTTGACATCAATAACACCGCATCAGGAATACTGCAAGGATTTGAAAGCGTTCATACTAGACACCTATAACACCGCTTCAGGAATACTGCAAGGGTTTGAAAGCGACCATACTGGACATCTATAACACCGCGTCAGGAATACTGCAAGGGTTTGAAAGCGACCATACTGGACATCAATAATGCCGCATGGACTACACGGATAACATGTCCTTATGTAAGGATTTAAATGCGACACACTGGGAGGAAGACACCAAGAAATGGACTGAGAATTGTAGGCCGGTTCCCTGATGAGTAAATCGGAGCCTGTAGTTACTAACTACGAATACCGATCGAAACGCCCCCGAGTGCTTCACATTCTTCTGCTCGATTTTGAGGCGTCGGGACCAGAGTGACCGGATGCATACCTGGGTGGGACCGGTCTTGCTCTTTTACCACAAGGGACCAGAGTGACCGGATGCATACCTGGGTGGGACCGGTCTTGCTCTTTTACCACACGCTGGATTACTAAAACCTCGTCAGCTGTACTGAAACACTACTAATTAGCACTAATATTGTTACTAAATCCTCGTCAACTGTACTGAAACATATAATTATTAGTACTGCTATCTTAATCTCTTCTTTCACAAGCCCTGACAGATGGGTCGACCTCCAATGCTGAAGGGCAGTGTCTCATTAGCCTAACTCACAGTGTGCTTCGGCTTTCCTCATCCCAGCAAAACTGGTGAAACATTTTGACCCTGTGGGTGTCGGTAGCGATTATAGTCACGATGATTCCTACAGGAATCATCGCGACTAAAACCGCTGCCGACACCCAAAGGGTTAAGAAAATACATAATTAAAAAACAATTTCTTTAACTGCCGGATGGGCATCCTTCTGTAAGAGGCAAAGAACCGCATGATCTCGTCAAGATGCGGAGGCACAGGAGGGTATTTTGCCTCTTGCGGGTCAAACTTAACTTGAACTCTTCGGGTGCCGGTAGCGATGATTCCTGCAGAGAATTATCGCGACAAAAACCACTAACAACAGCCAAAGGGTTAACTCATTCGCGGACAGCCGCATCCGGATGCGCGGCATAAGCGTCAATTCCGCCAACACCAAAGAGCCCCAGCGTACAAGAAACATGGATTCAAATTGATGCGACCAAAAGACATCGATCCTCATGAGCCCCCGCAGTTGTCCTCATGCTAATTTCAGCCGGCCATTGTTATGCTCGGCTACTAGTGCGTAGGTGACCAGTACACAGCTGTACGTGTTATGTGGCTATTTTCTACCACTGTCCGCTCCAAGTCTTGACACACGTGGAGGCATCTTTCACAGTATGCGTCTCCGCGAACAATTAAACCAGACTCCACAGGTTGTTGCCTGGCCACGACACAAAGTTCAAAACCATGCAGCAGCTCTGCAAGCGGTCTTTATTTATAACTGCTCTGGGGTCCCGGTCATTCACACCTCCCACCCCACTCACGCTTTCCTGATACCCGTAATTGCCGTTATAGCAACATATGTAATGACTGGTATTGTTCGTATACGCCCCCCCCCCCCTTCACACACACACACACACACACACACACACACACACACACACACACACACACACACACACACACACACACACACACACACATATATATACACTCCACACCACCACCACCAAAGAAAAAAAATGTCTTTGTCGTCTGCATCAACAAAACCATGTGTTTGTTTAATGTCTAACAAACAGACATGAATTAACCCTGTGGCTGTCGGTAGCGGTTTTTTCACGATGAAATCTCCAACAAAAATTCGCTACCAACATTGAAAGGTTAAAAAGACCAGCCTTTTCTTCTTTTTTTTTCCCCCCGTAGGATGCAGTCGATGTTCGCGGATTCTAATGGTACGCGGTCACAAAACAAACCTTGTAGCCTCATGCCACAACATTTCCCCTACACAATCTGTTACGGCCAAAAGTAACGAGAACAAAAAGACCCATGCTAAGACACTAAAAATGTTTTTTTTTAGTCCTGTCGCTGTTCTCAAAACCTACTTAACCCGTTTAGTGCGAGCTGTCACAGACTGTGTTTCTGCAGTGTTAATCCTTAATTCGAGACCAAAAAGCCCTATATAATCCACAGACATGGATTCCAAGTGTTGTCAACACTAGGACTCATGAGGATTGTTACACTTCTGCCACACACAAGGGGTGGTGATGGAAGACGCAGCCAGACAAGAGTTGTGTTCAGAACATTCTTTTCTTCGATGTTCATTCTGTGGATTGGGCAAGACCAATCCACTATAAAGAAAAGGACAACACGGCGAAAACGGAGCTCCGTCCTTTCCTTCCTCTACCCAGCTCTCCCCAGCTCTTCCAGCTTTCCCCCGCTCCCTCCTCTGATGGTCCTTTCCACTATATATACCCTGATCCCATCAATCAAGGGCCCACAACCACTCTCCTCAACATTCCACATCTAGAGAATCTGTACTCACTAAACTGATTCTGTACACGTTGACCCCAGTTCCCTTCGGTCCGTCTGGTCAAGTGACCTTGGACTTTCCCCATACTACTCTACATCAAAGGGAGTCTGTACTCAGTGGACGTATCATTCACTCGTTGACCCCAGTCCCCTTCGGTCCGTCTGGTCAAGTGGCCTTGGACTTTCCCCATACTACTCTACATCAAAGGGAGTCTGTACTCAGTGGACGTATCATTCACTCGTTGACCCCAGTCCCCTTCGGTCCGTCTGGTCAAGTGGCCTTGGACTTTCCCCATACTACTCTACATCAAAGGGAGTCTGTACTCAGTGGACGTATCATTCACTCGTTGACCCCAGTCCCCTTCGGTCCGTCTGGTCAAGTGGCCTTGGACTTTCCCCATACTATTCTACATCAAAGGGAGTCTGTACTCAGTGGACGTATCATTCACTCGTTGACCCCAGTTCCCTTCGGTCCATCTGGTCAAGTGGCCTTGGACTTTCCCCATACTATTCTACATCAAAGGGAGTCTGTACTCAGTGGACGTATCATTCACTCGTTGACCCCAGTTCCCTTCGGTCCATCTGGTCAAGTGGCTTTGGACTTTCCCCATACTACTCTACATCAAAGGGAGTCTGTACTCAGTGGACGTATCATTCACTCGTTGACCCCAGTTGTCTATTTACTAGGGCCAAGACTATCTGGTTATTAGTCCCAGCCCCCTGGACTCGTTGACCCCCGCTCTCCACTTAAAAGTATCCATCTCCATACAACACATATGGTTATTATTTGCCCTCGCTAACTCCAGATCATGGGAACTTGTGTCAATACACGAAAGTGCTGTGGCCGTGAGCACTATAGTGTAACAGCATCTATACCTCTTGAAGTTGAGTGCTGTTCTCATTTTCTTGGCACCGAACGGGTTAAACAATTAAACAACGAACTTCCGTTCTTTGTTGTTTGTTTGTTTGCTTTTGAAATTTTATTTATTTATTTATTTATTTATTTATTTAGTAGCCGGCCCTAGCTAATGTGCAATAATAGCAGACGATATTTGTGGGAGTTACATAGCATACATATACTGTGAATTTTGCCTCGCCAATTGAAAGCCTGGTATCCGCATTGTGCTGCCGGGACACCTGTGTGCTGATCAGTAATTTTTAAAGTTACAGCTCTATAGAGACTAGCACCTGTATAGGCCTATTGTCATGCAGTTACTGGAATCCATTATGACGAGTCTGTCTGGCTGTGCTTAGCCCTCACTATGACAATGTTTGGATGTGTGTTAGAACTTAGAGGCAGGATATATTATTATACCAAGCGCTAAAATAAACGAGACAGAGAAATTATGGCGTGAAAATGAAGTAACACCAAGATGTCGTTGTTTTAACCCTTTGCGTGTCGGTACCGGTTTTTGTCGCGATGATTCCTGTAGGAATCATCGCGACAAAAACCGCTACCGACACGCAAAGGGTTAGGAATCATCGCGACAAAAACCGCTACCAACACGCAAAGGGTTAAGCTAACAACTATATGTAGCACCTTAACCCTCTGGCTGTCGGTAGCGGGTTTTGTCTGCGCTGATTCCTTGCGACACTGAAAAACCGCTACCGACAGCTATATGGTTAAAGACCGCTTTGCTTGCAGTAAACTACAGCAAAATAATATCCGGCGCAAAATCAGAATAGAAAGCGTCATGTTTGAACACAAAGAAACAATCAACACGGTAAGTTCAAACAGCAATATAGTTGCTCTGACGGCAGAAAAACTTTAAAACTAAAGAACAGGACAAGTATTCTGACGTCAAACTAAACTACAACAGAAGATATGGACGTCAAAGCAATAATAATAATAATAATGATAATAATAATAATAATAATAATAATAATAATAATAATAATAATAATAATAATAATAATAATAATAATAATAATAATAATAATAATAATAATAATAATAATAACAATAATAATATAACCAAATAAACAAATAAAGAAATAGATAAATAAATAATAAAAAAATGCAATCATACGAACAGCAAAAACAAGTATGTCAGCATCTAAATAAAACAAGAGTAAGATACTGTCAAACGTACAAAGTGATGTTAATCACGGCTGGAGCTTTATTTAAAGTAGAAAATAATTTATCGTCCAAATAAAATCACAATATGCTTACGCTAAAATGAAACAGCAAAGATCATGCTAACGCCACACTTGAAGACAGCAAATGTTGTTCTAACGCCATGCGGAGTAGAATAAGAGCAAGACAGTTCCGCGGTCGCTAAACTAAAGCACGAACGCAACAGATCGAAGCTGCCTAAAGGGACACTGCCGAGGACATACTGCAGTATCTCATATATTCCCCTGCATCTGCAAGAGGCATAGAGCCCCATGAACCCCTGCCGCAGGGGTTCATGGGGCTCTATGCCTCTTGCTTGTCTGACGTCGTCTTTCGACACTCGTCGTACTGGCGTAAGCTGACTGCACATATCCCTCCGCGATCGTATGCTCTCCTGCCGTCTGTGGCGTCTCGTGAGAATATGTGCCTCTTGCTCGCTTGCCTGAGATTTTAACCTGAATCCTCCCTATTGCTCGCACGAGATCGATCCTAGCGCTGTTCCCCTGACGCAGGCGGGTCTCAGAGTTTCAGGTATAGCGACCGCACAGTCTGGCATCCGCGTACGTCCACGACAGGACCAATCGATAAAGTGCGGCGCGCTTCTGGAGCTCGCGCAGAAAGCGTTGGGGCTTGCTGGAAATGGATTCCCGGTAGTTTGAGCCGTGATTCTAGACCGCGTAATTTTCTCTGATGAGGTAAATGAGATCTGATTGTATCAGCACGAGGCGTGGATTATCATGAATCAGGGGCCCATGAGAATCCATGTCTCTTGCAGATTTGACAGAGTAGGACTGGGTCGCAAAATTTGTGTGATCTACCCAGTCCCTGTGTGTGACGGTTTCCACTACGACGCCATCTTGTGATTGTTCTGACAGCTGGAAATCATAGCGGAAGCTGTGACCGTGTTACCTCCCTTTTTGTCAGCTTCATTAGGAATGTGCTTGTTTATGAGTACAGACATGTTGTTGCGTGACCATGGACTGACCATTTGAAATATTCTAACCAACGCAGTATCTGTGTATCTCGATTTCACTGAGTCGCAGAATGTTTTAACCGCATTTTCTAAAGGTCAGTCTCCGGTGCACAGACTATAAGGATGTTCTAGCTGCACGTCAAAGCATACTCTCATGTGCTTGGCTGTACGTGTCATAGGGAACAATTTCTAACGATCCAGCTCCGACGTATAAATCATAATCATGGTTTAGTTGCAATAGGAGACGAACTTGAATGTGCGTGTGCTGGTTTTTTTTTTTTTTTTTCTAACAAGGGAACATTTTTTAATCATCAAATTCAAGCGCACAGACCAAACTGAAGCTTTAATTGCAAGAGAAGACATAAGCATTTGACCGCGCGCGAACTGTTCTTTATCCAGAGAAAACATTTGTCCATGAATCAAATGCTTTGGTCGCCGAAGACGACAGACAGGCAGGCACAAACGAACGTGTGCGGACTCAATGCTTTATGAGGTGTGCTCGAGGCCTGTGATTTAAGCTAGAGAAGACGAGACGCGTATGGCTGAAGGATGAAGAATTTTCTCAAGTTTAAGACGCGACAAAACAGCTCGGATCTGCGCAAATTCGGAGAGGAGTACTACTTGCGCGAAGCCAAGCTATGGCGGCCATTTCGTCTGTTCGGCCTCTTCGCTACCGTGGCTGCCATGACGTTCACCCTGGCTGCCATTCTCAGCTCACAGTGGCTGGATGGAAAAGGTGAGTGTCACAGTAAGCAGAAAGTCATCGTGCCGACGCCAGCCTGAGGTGGCCCTGGCACGGCATTGCCGTGCATGGGCCACCTCAGGCTTACGTCGGTTCGATATCCTTTTTCTCATTTGTATTTATTTGTTCTAATTTGTTGGCCACAAAACGCTGAGAACATGCTCGAGGATCACAGTATTAACCCTTTGGCTGTTGGTAGCGGGTTTTGTCGAGGTAATCCCAGTAGAAATCACCTCGACAAAGCTCGCCATCGACAGCCAAAGGGTTACAGTACTCCATTTGTGCACGTGCAGTCATCATGATCACAACAGACAGTCCCGTGTTTATAGGACAGCGTTTGATATTGTCCTTAACTCATTCGAGACGTGTCGCTTTCGGATACGCGGCTGAAGCCGCATATCCGGAGGCGGCACGTCTCGAATGAGTTAACGCTGTTGTTATTCACGTACAGTAAACTTCGGATATGACAAAACGACAGAAAACCCAGACATTTTATCCTGTTGCTTTAACTGAAGTTTTGCAATGAACGAAGTAATTTACATAGAAAATGTGTACCTCTGATGAAAACATCTGAAAAAAATGAGTATTATATATAACTTGACGGTATTTTGTATGTTGATTTTAAGTGTCCGAAAATGTGTGTTCTTGATCTAGCGTTAAACGTTGTTCCTTCTCGTATGTTCATATTTGTATCGTTAATTGCGCCTGTCCCCAGGGTGTACTGGTCTGCGATTTTGGATCTTGTGAAATTTACAAACCAGCACGCATTAAAAAAACAGTGTTCCCGAATACACTGTAGGCATTACCAGTTTCTTAATTAGGATAATGCTTTGGAGTTAGGAGTAGTCTAGTTGGAAGTTGGAGCTTAGGGGAGAAAAAGAGAATGTCATACTGTGGTTGCAATTTTACCGGAAGAAGAAAAAAATCATTTCAGCTAACAACAATCTTAACCCCTTCATTGCCGGAACAAAATGCCAACAGCATCAAACTGCAAGAGGCAAGGAACCTCATGAGCCTTCGCTGATGCGGGGGTTCATGAGGTTCTTTGTCTCTTGCTGGTCAAGCCTATTCAATCCGTGTTCCCTGGATTAATGGGGTTATTCAGTGTTGAACTTGATCTGCTTTCAATGACATATGTTCGCGCCTACTGGCAGTGAAGAGGTTAAGGAGAGTAACTCACATTTTGACTACTGCAGCGTCATCGATTATGATGGGGCCAAACTCGCCACCAGGGAACGCGAATCTCGCCCTTCCATTTGCTCTGGTCCTGATGGCGCCATTAATAATTCACTGCATCGGGGGATAGCGTGCATTTGAACACGCTTTTCGTCGGCTTGAGGATATCTACGAACAAGCGACATAGAGCCTCATGAGCCCCCGCATTCTGCAGGGGCTCATGAGTCTCTATGTCTCTTGTTGCAGATCATGTATGTCACATGTGCATCTGTCTCTCGGAGGAAGAAAGTTACCGATTTCGAGTGGTGTGAGTCCAGTTACGATGGGTGCTTCCGGTTCCGAAAGGGGGGGGGGGAGGGGGTAATCCGTTTCCACCAGAGGTAAATCCTCATGAGCCACTACAGCATGCCGGGGCTCGTGAGGATCTATGTCTCACGCTGGCCCAGTTCAGTTTGTGTCCCTTGGGCAGGAGGAAGCCAAGGCAGGAGTGGGTTGCATGTAGCGTGCTTAAATATAGTGTGTTAAGCTCGCTGACTTAAGGTCTTTCTTACTTAGTAAAGCTCTTGCTTAGTGCGCGAGTGTTTTCTGTTGCATGAAGCGACTTAGCGATGTGCGTAGCTCCGAACGAGTTCTTAGCGAGCGGGAATAGGTTATTTATAGCTTATGGTGGGGTTCTCCCCTACGTCATCATAGATTGTAGAAATCGGCCAATAAAAACGCACTGTTTTCGCTTCTTCTGACCTAACGGAAACGAAGTAGACAAAACGCCGGTGAAATGGCGGCGATGGAAAACAAGAAGTCAAGAGAGAAAGAATGGCAAATTTTTCGTGCAGGCAACCCTGCTTGTCAATCTAATGCAGACGTACATTAATTAAGGAGTACTGTGTAGGCTCCCATAGAATGAAGATCTATGTCTCAAGTCTAATGTGGATGTACATTAGTTAAGGACTACCGTGTAGTAGGCTCCCATAGTATGAGGATCTATGTTTCTCTTCCTCCAGCCGCCGGCGGGGTAAGACGTGTAAGTCTTAGCTCCGTCGTGCAGCCAACCGTGACGCTTTGGATTGCTTGATATACTGTGTACTATGTGTTTTTCTATGTAAGCTGTGGACTTTCTTATACTTTTTAAACATTATTCCAGTGGACGTGCATACTAACTTATCATCACACGGATATCCTAATGCTTGTGTTGTGAGTGTGAGAAGTGTGCAGGACGAAGCACACTATTTTCCCCGGATGATATCATATTGTGTACGTGTGATGCGAGTTGTGCCCAGACTGAAGCCAGTCTTTGTCCGTCGTGCAAGGTAAATCCGATCATACGAACTATCACTTTACGATATTCTTCTCGTAATTTTGAACGCATCGTCATCCACTTTGTTTTCTGGAACTCATTGAATATAGTAGAACTTACGCCTGCCATTGTCTATATTTTTCGTTCAATTATATATTTCATCCCTTGCACTGTCAGTAACTGTGAGGAGTTAGACTGTTAGCAGTCTATTGCTGAACTTCAGATCTAAGCAGCCAATGTTTGCTTTTCGGCTTACTGACTCTGTGACACGATGCTGTATCGTCTCCACCAGACTCCACTCCTGTCAGCCCTGCAGACACGCTGGCACTTCCTGAGGGGTGTCACAATGTTTGCTGATCCCACCACCCTCCACACCTACCCTTGTTTCTAACTTTCTAAAGTTGGCGCTGAGTGCCCGGTTACAGCATACCACCAAGTCCGAGTCGCGATGGCATCTTCATCCCTCTCTCTAAGTGTCGTGACGCAAGACCCCACCCTCGCCAATCCCTTTAAGAGAGAAAACCCGGTGCTGAAGGACACTGCGTGCGGCCAGCAAACGCGTTTCTACAGCAACGGCCCCAATGGCGTCATCACCCTCAAGCGCTGGCGAACTGCCCTCTACCACCGCTACGTCAACCTGCTCCAGGCAAGAGGCGGTTACACTGTAGTCTGGAGGGACACAGACGCCAGAAATGAACCTGTAGAGTGTGGTGACTCCTACCTGGATTGTTCCAATCCTGACATTCCCGATGACTTGGGAAAAACATTCATACAAATCAGGGGGAGAGCAAAACCAAAAATCACCATCACCCTCTACTTCCACGTGCGTCGCAAGACTGGCGGCACCTGTCTCATTCAGGGACACAACAAGGACACGTGGGTCCTAAGCGAATATGACTCTTTGTGTACATTCGTACAACAGCTGAAAGACGGCTGCGCAGACCCTGCTGACAATGTCCCTGTTGACATGCCGCGTGACCAGTCAGTCCCACCATCTCCCCGATAGTATCATTCCCAGACACCCCTCCTCGGGCAATTTTGGACTCATCCCTCCCCTTAATCGGATTGGAGGCTGACGACTCTACCTCCCTATCGCCGATTGTTCAGTCCTGTAACCCTCGGAACAGCTCCGCTAATCTTGTCCCCGAGCCTCTGACCGTGACCACCGTCAGCGCTGTGAGTGACATGACCAGTGACGGCCCGCCTACCCCGCCCTCCATCCCACACCCCTCCTCCAGCGGGCCACATCTACGGGATGATCTCCACTCCACCCTCTCTGATCACTCTGATGTTCCTGCCAGTCAGTCCCTTGCCACTACCCCCTCCACACCCGAACCTGCCCCCTCCACACCAAGTCCTGTCAGCCATATTGTTACCCAAGTGGCGTCTACGGGTGACGTCACCACCGAGGACTTGACCTCGCCCGGGTTACCCGTCTCGTGCACTCAGGTGGATTCTGATTATAGCGAGCTGGTGGTGTCCGGTGTCCGAGACGAAAAGCCGCTTATCATCCTAAAGCTGCAGACCCAACTCTGCAACAGCCAGGCCGCCGTCGAGGCTCTCCATCAAGAGTTGTGTCAGCTGAGAACTGTCACTATGCTAAATATTAAGCAGATTGACAGTAAGGTGTGCGAGTCCGCGGTGAATATGGCAAATGACCTCCGGATGTTAGAGTCTTGTATGTGTGGCAAGATGTCCCACTTACATGATCAAATGACAAACATGGCAGAATTTCACTGTCTCGTCGACGACACTCTGCAAAGACTGAACTCTGAACAAGGGCTACCTCTGGCCTCTGGCCAAACCCCCCAACTACTAGTGTCAACAACGCCTGAAGGCTCTATGCCCGTAAACAGTGATACAATCATTAGTATGAAGCCTGTGTCCACTACAGCTGGTGATGTGATCCCAGTAAGGATTACCGTTCCTAAGAACAACCCTCCGAGTAGCCAGAAAGAGCAAGCCCCAGGGAGTGCGGTTATTACGGTCAACGTTGCCTCCCCTATCGCAGACAGCCACCGTGAGGGGAGCGGGCCGTCTCAGCCTGGCCAGCGGCAAGGGGGCGGTAATCGGATTGCCGGGAGCCAGCAGCAGCGCAAGGACTTTCTTCCGTGCGAGCGGGTCTTTGATCACAACGTAGAGGTAGACACAACCACGCTCGTCATCGGGGACTCCGTCGTGCGAAACTTCAAGGGAGAGAAGATGACCATGTACCAGGGCGAAAAGGTACAGGTCATCTCAATATCCGGCCTGCAAATCTCCCACTTGACTGACTGGCTCAAGCAGCAGCCGCAGTCACCCCGCGTCCAACTGGTCACCTTCCACGTAGGGGTGAACGATTGCAAGACGCATGAAATCACCAGTCAGCAGTGGGAGAGACTGGTCACTTCTTGCAAAGGCGTGTTCCCCAAAGCAAGCATCCAGGCCTCATCCATCTTGCCTGCTGCCCAGGGGAAAAACTCTCGCCTTAACCAACGTATTTCCCCCTCCAACGCAAATCTGTGCCACGTGGCAAAGAAGATGCGCGCTATCTTTGTTGACAATACGGGCGTGTTCCTAGCCCCAAGCGGTCTTCCCCGGAAGGCGCTGTACCGTGTGGACAACAAAGGCCGACTTGACCCCATTCATCCATCCCACGTGGGAACCCGGAGGCTTGCCGGCAATATCAAGTACGGTGGTCCAGCTGTCAACCAGGCTGATGCAATTACTCACCAGCACAGAAGCTCTCAGGCGACCACTAAGACGAAACTCTACTCAGAGGCATTAGCTGGTGGTAGCTTGAATGTACAGAGTGGCACTTCCACTTCTGACACTATTGTATCCGGTTCTGCTGGTCCCACATCACCAGTACAACTACCTCTACGCCAGGAGCCTCAACCACAGGACCATGAACAACTTCAACAGCAGGAGCAGCTGCAGCTACAACAGGCGCAGCAACAACAGTTACAACAGGAGCAGCAACATCTACAACAGATGCCCTTCATGCCGGTTCCTGACTGGCAGCAACTCCAGTACCATCATCTGCTGCAAATACATACCAACTCTTCAACTGCAGCACCCTGGCAACAACCACAGTACCCGGATGGTTGCCATGGTGTGTGGTCGAATCATCGCCCAGCAACCAGTGTATCTGCTTATCCGGTTAATAGTCTGCCACCGTACCACCAGTTATGCCAGGTGCCCACAGCGAATGGTGCCAATGGATACGTCAGCTACTTACGCGGTTGGTAATTCAGTGTCGTGTGATCAGTGATCCTTCACCGTTGTGCTTCGCAGATTTCACCGTGGGTGTGTGAGGCAGTTCATTATTACGTCAGTGTTACGTGTGCTTCTTTATATACGGTTCTTCTGCGTTCGCTTGTGATTTATTCCAAAGCAGTGATTGACTGTGTGCCTCAAATTCTGTGATTTTCTCGCCTGGTTTGATTACCAAAGCTCCGCTAAGTTTTCATTGTGACAGTACGGTTTCAAGTGTTCAGCCTACGATACTTCACATCGCAGGCTACACCATTTGTTCATTTATTTAGACAGCTTGCGCAGCATTAATACGTGGATACACTATTAATCAAAAGCGATCTTCATTTGATAACGCTGTGTTGGACACCATTTGTGACGTTTTGATACGAGGTGCTATAACTTCAGCCGCGCTTTACTGCATTGAAACTTTATTCCCTATTCCCTCTGTTTATATATTTTTTGTATTGTGTTGCACTTCATTTGGGAAAGTTAAAATTCAACATGACCCATAATGCTCAGACACACGGAAGCCTTCAAACTGGTCACTTGAACATCTATCATCTTTTTAACAAGGTGGCCGATTTGAATGTTTTTCTAAACTCGTCTGAACCATTCCACCTGTTTGGTCTTAGTGAGACGCGACTTAACTCCGACATAAGCGATGAAGCCGTTCACATACCTAACTTTAGCATCACTCGACGTGACCCTCGTGTACTTGGTCAGACTGGGCTTGCCGTTTACATCCATAACTCAGTCCAACATTTAGTAAAAAGGCGTGAGGACATAGAAACTCCGGAAGTTGAGTGCATTTGGTTGGAATTTAGGGCTCCAAAAACTAAACCCGTCTTCATCGGCTTTTGTTATCGTAACCCATCAGCCAAGTTTGAATGGTACGACGATTTCTTGCATGCAGTAGAAAAAGTTGGCCTACCTAACTGTGATGCGTTGCTACTAGGCGACTTTAACATAGATATGTTAAAGCCCCATACCGCGTGGGATTGCATCACCACACAAACCGGCTTAGAACAATTAGTTTCGGCCCCTACTAGGATCACAAAAACAACCGCAACACTCATTGATCACATTTACACCAACCGTCCCCTTAGTGTGTTCAATGTTAGTGTTCCTGACCTCAGCATCAGTGATCACTTTCCTACTGTGTGTTCCTGGTCAACAAAACTGCCAGTGCATCGTAAGAACGGGCACACAACTATAACGTACCGCTCATTTAAACAGTTTAATCAGTCTGCTTTTCTAGCAGACCTTGATCAAACACCATTTAATGTCGTTAATAACGAAACTGACCCTGAAAAGGCTCTGACTATTTGGTATCGACTCTTTACAAGAGTACTTAACAAACACGCCCCTTTACGGCAAAAGCGGGTAAAAAAACACACGTTACCGCCTTGGCTAACGCAAGGAATAATTGAAGCTATGAAATTGAGAAATGACTTAAGAAGACACAAGCTATTTAACGAATACAAAAAACAACGTAACCGTGTCAAGTCTATGGTACGCAGGGCTCAAAAGTCTCTCTTTGAACGAATGATTAAAGAAGACAGAGATACTGCCGCACTCTGGCGCGCAGTTAATCTCATCACCCGAGGTAACAGCAAGAAATCGTCAGCCATTCCTTCTAGTATTACTGCAGACATCTTTAACAAACATTTTTTGTCTGTTGCCGAGTCAATCATACCCTCAAGCGGAAAAACGTCTTACACATGCCCGGAGTCCCTGCTTAACTTCTGTAAGCAGAAGACTAAGGACAAACCCCCCTTCTCTATACCGCCTCTAGCTGTGTATGAAGTAGGAAAACTGATCGGGTCACTGAAAAACAAAAAATCATCGGGACCTGACGAGATCAGTCCTAAAATCCTGAAACTGTCCCTTCCCTATACAGTAGAATCGTTAACGTATATTTATAACTTATGCATCCAACAAAATATATTTCCATCAGAACTGAAGCAAGCCAAGGTTATCCCTTTGCCTAAATCAAAAGATCTGTCTGATGTTAATAACTATAGACCCATCTCAATATTATCCAGCCTTTCCAAACCTCTTGAAAGACACGTGCACAAACACCTTTATCAATATTTGGAGAGTCGTAGTCTATTGCACGTATTTCAGTCCGGCTTTCGCCCCAAGCATTCTTGCCACACGGCACTAACAAGACTTATTGATGCGTGGCTAGCATCCATAAATAACTCCCAAATAACTGGGTCGATCTTTATTGATTTTAAGAAAGCTTTTGACCTTGTAAATCATAACATTCTTTTGTCAAAACTTCAAGCATATCTTTGCAATGCAGGTGCTGTCTCATTGTTCACTTCATATTTAAGCGGAAGGAAGCAAAGAGTACTGTTAAATGGATCCTACTCCTCGTATGGTCACGTCAAAAGCGGCGTGCCTCAGGGCTCTGTCCTCGGGCCATTGCTGTTCTGCATATTTATCAATGACCTTCCACTACATATTAGTTGCCGCGATATTTCTTGTGACATGTTTGCTGATGACTGCACACTACACACTCCTCACAAAAATGTAGCTGCAATTAACACGCGTCTGCAGGAAAGCCTGCGCGAGGTCACCGACTGGTGTCATTCCAACTCCATGTCCCTGAATCCGTCAAAAACAGAATGCATGGTTATAACCACACGTCAAAAGCACCAGCTATGCCCGCTCTCTCTTAGTCTGTCTATAAACGGCAGCCCAATTGAGCAAGTATCACACCACCGCCTCTTGGGGGTCACTATAGATGATCAGCTTAAATGGCAACTGCATATTAATAATGTGTGCAAAAGAGTTTCCAGAAGCCTGTATATGTTGTCAAAATTGAAAACAATTACTGACACAGATACGCGTCTTCTTTTCTACAATGCTCATGTCAAGTCGCACATAGACTATGCATCAACAGTGTGGGATGGTTCTAGTGATGTACATTTGAAGAGGCTGAACTCCCTACATAGGAGAGCTGCTAAGCTTATATTTCCCGATCCCGAACTCTCAACTGACGAAAAGCTTAAAACTTTAAAAATTCTCCCTCTATCCCAGCACTTTCAGTTCAATAAAGGTGTATTGATGTACAAGCTGTACAAGCAATCATGTCCACTGTACTTGAGTTCTTTTTTCTCAGAACGGACATCTGTAGCTTCTAGACATGGACAACAATTCAAAGTACCCCTGCCGCGTATTGATTTATTCAAAACCAGCTTGTCATTCTCGGGAAGTTCATTCTGGAATTCTATTCCTGCAGAAATTAGAAACGCAAAGACGCTCACCTCATATAGGGACAGCCTCTTCAAACACCTAGAATCTCTGACGTAATCAAATCATTACAGTATTGGGATAACTTACACGTGTGTTCAGATGTGTACATGTGCGTGCTTGTGTGTGTGTGTGTGTGTATGTATGTGTGTGTGTATGTGTGTGTATGTGTGCGAGAGAGAGAGAGAGAGAGGAGAGAGAGAGAGAGGAGAGAGAGAGGAGAGAGAGAGAGAGGAGAGAGAGAGAGTCCCTTTTTCCCATAGCCGTACCATAATATTTGAATGCCAAAGAGTACCTTTGAATACTGCATGTACTGTGTATAATGTTTTTGCCTTCATATGTGTGTGCTCGATATGTTGGGCGCGCGCTCGCGTATGTGTGTGTGTGTGTGTGTGTGTGTGTGTGTGTGTGTGTGTGTGTGTGTGTGTGTGTGTGTGTGTACTGTATGTGTGACTCTGTGTGTGTGTGTGTGTGTGCGCGTGCGTGCATGCTGTGTGTGTGTGTATGTGTGTGTGTGTGTCGGCGTGAGAGAGAGAGAGAGAGAGGGGGGGGGGGGAGAGAGATAGCACCTGCATTCATATTTGCCCTTGCTGTATGAACTTTAATGTACTTAATGATTCTTTGTTTATTGTTTTACTTTGTATTTTTACTCATTTTATACTTTTGTGCGTACGCGTATGCGGGTAGGTATGTCTGGAGTGCGTGTCCGAGAGCGTGTGTTTGTTTTTGTGCGTATGTGCCTGAGTGCGTGCGTGTGTAAGTGTGTGTGTGTGTGTGTGTGTGAGTGTTCGTGCGTGTGTGCATGCGTACTGAATTGCGGTGTACATGTGTGTGTGTGTGTGTGTGTGTGTGTGTGTGTGTGTGTGTGTGTGTGTGCGTGCGTGCATGCGCGGGTTGCGATGTGCATGCGTGCGTACCTGAGTGCGTGTGTGGGTATGTGTGTGTGTATGTGCGTGGTGCGTGCGTGCGTGAGCGAATGTAGCAGTGCATGCAGCAGTGTGTGGTATGTGTATGTTTACATGTCTATGTCACTTATGTAGTAGATGTAGCAACGGCAAGTTTGAAAACTGGTCCTGTTACCAATAACTTCTACCGTTGGAAAATAAAGGTTCATTGTTCATTGTTCATTGTTCATTGTTCATTGACAACGGCTGGTGTTGGGTTATACCCATCGGTGTGCAGGGTCAGTTGAATCAGGTATGCAGACTCCTCACCGATAATTCCCAGATGTCCGTGAGACGAGGCTGGGTGGGGGGTCCGTGCGTTCCCACGTACATTTCGTGTTCCTCCTTCTCTATCCTAGATGGAAGGCTGTTTCTGCCACAAGGTTTAAGAGAGTGAATTCACATTTCCGTTCTCGCGTTAACACGGCAGCTAAAAACTCTTCCTCAGCTAAGCACGCCGCTACGCACGGGGGGGACCGTCCTTAGAATTAAGCACGCCACTAAGCTCGCTCCAGCAGATAGGCACGCTCATGCAACGCACATTTTCAACTAAGCTTGTGAACTTAGCGCTAAGCAAGAAATTTGCGCGCTAAGCAAGCATATGCAACCCACCCCTGCAAGAAAAGACGCATGTTTCGAAACTTTTTCTCCGGGCTTGGGGAGAGGGGTTAGATCGTTAGCTATCAGTTAACTCATTCTACCCCAACACCGAAATCCCCAAATTTTGCCATTGTTTTCTGAAGACTGCACTCTAGTGCAGGACAGAGATCGGCCATGCTAATTCAAGGGTGATGCCAGAATAGCTTGGCGCCCATAGGCGCCAAGCTATTCTGGCATCACCCTTGAACTATCATGGTCAATCCTTATTTTGCTGTGGTGTGTCTGGGGTAGAATGAGTTAACGCCAAGCAGGCGACTAACGGGCTCTCTCATGGCGGTTGGGGATTGAGAGGTGGGGGAGGAGGGGGTAAGAAGCTATTCCTACGATGTGTTATATATGCAAAGTTCAGACGGATAGGCGGCCACTCGCAGGAGAAACCTTTATAACAATATGCATCACTATGTGGCTCCAGTCTAGTTTCTGTTGCTTTGATGACCTTGTATAGCGCAGTGAAATTTCCAAAGATGTTCTCAGTTCAAGTTAATCCGTCACTAACCTTGAACTATCATGGTCCTTCAGCCAGTGGTTTCAGGCCACTTTATAACTTTCAAATACAAGGGATCAAAATTTCTGAAACCTCATTAGTTGAGCTGACCCCTCGCACAACGTGAATGTCCTGTGTTTGTCTTGTACTGTGTTTGTCTTCAGAGTGAATGCGTGTGTGTCACGTGAGCGTGCGTGTTGGATTCAGCTCGCGGCGCTTTGAGCCGATTCGCAGAATGGGGTAAAGCGCCTATATAATAACCGGTATTATTATTATTATTATTATTATTATTATTATTATTATTATTATTATTATTATTATTATTATTATTATTATTATTATGTAAATAGTACACAGTCAGACATGTAGATGTCTCCCAGAATTGGGAATCGTTTCACTGTTAACCTCACTTTGATATCAATCATCACGTACTGCGCGTTGGAGACTACTACTACACACCAACCGACATTCGCGTGAAAAACAGTTAACACAGATGTAAATGGGACAAAATAGGCATAGAGAACACATGACTAACAAGAGACACAAATCATCATGAGCTCCCGCGACAGCAGGGGCTCATAGGCCTGAGAATTTATGTCTCTTGCAGCCGGGTACAACGTTCAGTCATGCCACGGCAAGTTAAGGGGTTCAGTTTCGAAAGTGCTCTGTGATATCCTTCGCCCTCTCTCAACGCCAAAGAACAGTGCGCTAAAAATAAAGGTCGGACCAAACGATGTCAACGACGGCATCTACACTATCCTACACCCCCGCTAGCGCCGGCACAACGACTTTATTGATCGCCGATCCGGGGGTCCGCGTTCACTGCGCGAGCACAGGAATTGATTGGATTTTTGCTGGTATGCATGTAGAATCCGAAGCGTTACGCGGCAGGAGACTGGTTTGACATGCGTACCGGCAAGAAACAGTCTGCCTGTGTATTAACCCGTTCAGTGACAGATTGTGTTTCTGCATTCTTTGTTAATTCAACACCAACATGTCCTAGCAGTCCTGTAGCTTTTCTCTTCTCTTTTTTTTTTTTTTTGGTTAAGCGCCTAGGGCTCTAATTGTTGAGGTTAGGCGCTATACAGGTACTCATTATTATTATTATTATTATTATTATTATTATTATTATTATTATTATTATTATTATTATTATTATTATTATTAACATGGATTCAAAGCGGTGTCAGGAAGAGGCATAGATCCTCATGAACCCTCGTAACTGCGGGGGTTCATGACGATCTATGCCTCTTGCAGTTTAGTTGTGTTCAGATTTTCTAGGCACTGAACGGATTAACTATTTTTTTTTTTTAGCCGGAGAATCAATATGATGGTGCTGGGCGCACAATCGTTGCATGCTGCCGGAGTAGCCAGGTTTCTTTTCCTTTTTTTTTTCTTTTTCTTTTTCTTTTTTCAATATAGCTTCAAATGCCATTTTGCGTTGGCAAAAGTAATGGTCACACATCGCTATTGGGAAATGCGAGGAATGAAAAACAAACAACCAAGCAAACAAAACCAAAAAAAAACAACAAACAAATAACTGCGCTCACCAACTACTATGGAACATGTTATTATCTTCACCCCCGAGAAAACGTGGACACAATTCAGTTTCAAGAAACATGGATCCCATGAACCCTCGCAATTGGCAGCGGCCCATGAGGATCTATGCCTTTTGCTCAAACCACTTTGCATCCATGTTCTTTGGGCGGGTGCGGATCTTCGCGCTCTATTAGCAAATATTTTTTAGAAACGGTAGTGAAGTGGTTAACCCTTAACCTTTTGGTTGTCGGGATCGCTTTCCTTTGAACTGATTCCTACACCTCAACACTGCACATTATCACACTCTTCTACGTCTGTGAATAATTTCGGCAGCGTCGTGGAGTTTTAACTTCATTGTTATTATTATTATTATTATTATTATTATTATTATTATTATTATTATTATTATTATTATTATTATTATTATTATTATTATTATTATTATGTAGGCTATCCTGTTTCTTTGCCAGCATTCCACTACGACGTAAATGTGCCTGTGGCTTTTGTACTCACCTACAGCTGTCACATAATTCTCATGTGGTGGTCGTAAGGTCCAAAATCACAGACCACCGTATTACAATGATACTGTATAATATCTCACCTGTGTAATTCAATTTGCCACCTGTGTTGCAGGGTTCAGCGGCGGTATTTGGCACAACTGCTACCAAAACTTGTCGGACCCTGAGGCCGCCGCAAAGTGCCCGGAGAAACGCCCTCGTAAATTCACCTTTACACTTACAACTCTTGTCACTGAATAAATATGAATTACAGACAACCGAAACAATGCATTTTGCAGTGTGCCTTGAAATGTTTTATTATCGAGTGACATATTTCTTTCTTATTTAAGTACCAGCTGTCGAGATGGCCTCAGTAGCCTGCTCAGCGTTAGAACTTTAATGATTTACTTATTACATCCTGAAGCTGATTTTTTTTTAATAATTTGCTTATTGTCATGTGAAGGCTACATTACAGATTAGGAGACAGATCAACTATTTTATTTCAAGGCTGGTGCCAAAATCTTTGGCGCAAAGCTATTCTGACACCATCCTTGAACTATCATACGCAAATTAATTTCAAGCAATTGGTGTATCAAGATGAAAAGGGTTTAGGAAGTAAACACATTGCCCCACGGTTTTCGTGAAAAGTTGCTGAAACCTATTAGGACATGGAAAATGTTTCCATTAGCACTGTGCTAAAATGGGTTTAAACCAATCTTCGTTCCCTCAGTTCTAATGTTTACGTTTTATTTCATTTTATTTTATTTACGCATTTGTGAGTGTGTGGGTATGTGTATGTGTGTGTGTGTGTGTGTGTGTGTGTGTGTGTGTGTGTGTGTGTGTGTGTGTGTGTGTGTGTGTGTGTGTGTGTGTGTGTGCGCGCGCGCGTGTGTGCGAGCGTGCGTTAGCAACTCAAGACTTCCAGACTTTAAGACTTTAATTTGACTGTTGCTTAGGCCGTCTGTCATTTGCAAAAAGGGGAGAGAAGGATAGGGAGAAAACTTTAAATTGTCACATATGGAGATGCGAGAGAGAGAGAGAGAGAGGGAGAGAGAGAGAGAGAGAGAGAGAGAGAGAGAGAGAGAGAGAGAGAGAGAGAGAGAGAGAGAGAGAGAGAGAGAGAGAGAGAGAGAGAGAGAGGAAACAGTGCGTAAAGGAGAACGTTCACTCCTTCAAGGCGTCCCGCATCAATAGCTGCGAAAGTGTCGCATACCTTCTAAATTAAGGTTATGCAGCATATCATACATTAGCAATTTGAAGTGTTCATTTTCAGTTCAACGAAATCGCTCCGAGCTTAACACCGCTACTGCCACTGACGGCATCGTTTGGCGAAAAACAACATGTAATTAAACGTCATTTCCGCTGAGTGGTATTGTCAGTAGCAGTCAAGGGGTTAAACCCGTCACGCTGTCAAAGTACAAGGTATGGATATGTGGAAATAGTGCCTGATTAGTCAGGCGCCCGTACGTCTGGCGCAAGTGGAACTGAAAGTTCAAAAGTTATCTATTGTCAGTATTGATATCATACACGGATGCCTTTATAAATGTACTGTGCGAAACCACTCAACATTGGACAGTCAGATATCAATGGACGTGTTGCGTCTTGTACTTAAATGTACTTCGCGTGTGTTGTTTTCGTGGGCTGTCGATTTTAGTGTCACGTGTAAGGGATTAGGGGACCTAATTGTTTTATTGTTCAGCGCTGGGTGACTTCTCTTAGACCCAGACCAATTGCACGCCCCAACCTTCGGTATTAAATAGCTTCGGACTCTAAAAACGTCATATTTATTCAGATCCGCACAGCTAACCGTTTTCTGTATGTGGATCGTAGGTAAAATTTGGCTGTCAGTCGCGCCTTTTTTGTCAAAGCGATTCCTTCGTGAATCACCACGACAAAAACCGCTCCCGACAGCAAAAGGGTCAAAACCTTATTCGACTATCAGTTTTATTTTCACAAGGATAATTAATCTGAGCCGTTTTACCTTTTCACCCAATCAGGCGTGAGGATCTATGCCTCATGCTGAGACCAATTTGTGTCCATGTTTCATGGACGGTGTTGGCTTCTGGTTGATGCATGAACCAAGATTTCAGAAACAACAATGTACGTACAGGGCAAGGAAGGGGTTAGCTCATTGTGCCCGAGGTACAAAATGCCCACATTTTGTAGTTATCCTCTGAGGACTGCGTTACGAGACAGATCGACCATGACAGTTCAAGGGTGGTGGCAGAATAGCTTGGCGCCTAGGGGCGCCAAGCTATTCTGCCACCACCCTTGAACTGTCATGGTCGAGCCATACCTTGCTGTGGTGTGTCGCGAGCAGAATGAGTTGATATCATATTTTTTTCTTCTGTCTCCGTGTCCCCAGAGTGGCAGAATGCGGTGATAGGCCTGATGATCTTCGCTGCTTCCTTCGGTATCCTGGCTTCAGTGCTTTCCATATGCGGGGTCTGCACGTCACCTTTGCCGAGAAAAATCTACTACTTCCATTCTGCGGGCGAAATCTTCCTCATTTGTGGTGAGTGGACTTGTTCTCACCGTGCTGATATGTGATTTTAACCCATTGGCTTTCGGTAGCGTGTTTGGGCGAGGTGATTTCTACAGGAATAACCTCGACCAAACATGCTATCGACGGCGAAAGGGTTAACAATGTTTTTTTTTTTTTATTTTGTATTTACCGTTGTCAGGCCATTTTGTGATTTCAAATACAAGCGATCAAAATTTCCGTAAGTTCCGTAGCTGAGCTTGACTCTCTGCACACGTGAATGTCCTGTGTTTATCTTCAGAGCGAATGCGTGTGTTTTACATATGTGTGCGTGTTGAGTTTGAGCCGATTCGCCAAATTGGGTAAAGCGCCTGTATAATGACCGATATTATTATTATTATTATTATTATTATTATTATTATTATTATTATTATTATTATTATTATTATTATTATTATTATTATTATAGCATGTTTTACAGAGTGACTATTCGACTCTAGTCGAACTCAGTTAACGTAAAATTCTGATCTACAGAACCATTTTCCTTCACTTCCCAAACTGCTTTATACAAACTCCTTTTAATAAAAAGTTATATTTGTCATCTCTTTGAGTTCTTCTTACCAGGGTTTGATTGCTTATTATATAGTAAAATGAGGGTTTAGTATGTTAAGTCAAAATATATAGTGACAAAATATTCTTATTCAAAGAAGTGTGATCTAAAGAGAATTTTCAAATTTACGGAACAATAAAGAATTTTTTAATTTGAATTTGAATTTTGAACTTTGCGTTATAATACGCATAGACCAGACATTATGCAAAAAGAACTGTCTATGTGATATGTCACGGATGATGCCAGGATGTTTAATATTTAAATCTAGCTCTATAATCCACAGTACTGACGAAGTACAAGAAGATTTACATCAAACGTGATAGTTCAAGGGTGGTACCTTAATAGCTTGACCCCTAAACTATCACAGTTGATGTTTCATCAACTCTCATAGCTGATGTTTCGCCAGAGCGAAAATACAGTCGTTAGAGGACAGTAATTCGAAGTTTGGCCTCAGGGCTCCATATTTTTTATGACTCTAAGGTGTAGTGGCCTATGAAGGCAAAAGACATTAAGTTTGTTTTTGTGAAAAGCGTGATTTCCACTGCAATACCACGAAAATCTCGATTAAAAAAAACAAACACCCCAAAAATGGATTTACTGTCTTTTGCATTCACAAAAGGCAGACTTTTAAAAAAAATATACATTTATGTATTCTCTAAATATTGCTTTTTTCAGCCCTGAGCACCGGGGTGGCCTTGATGGTGTACCCTATAGCCATTGAGCTAGACAGGAATATCAGCAGTCACCGCTACGGGATTGGCTACGGGCTGGGCTGGGGCGGGGCTTTCTTCTTCCTGGCTGCGGCTGTGTGCATGAGTCTGGACGATCTAGTCAGAGAGGCCTCAAGGGCCAAGTGCTGCAAGTGGTGCTGGAAATCCAAACAGAACGACCGGACTGAGCTCAGGCAGGTCTGACCCAGATCCCCGGACCGGTCCACCTTTTCCTGGTCGTCGTGAGGACTAGCAGGAACGACCGGTCCATGTGGAGTGTATGAGAGAGTGAAGTCCAGATCTTTGGTTCGATCCCACCTTTTCCTGGGAACCGCGAAAAGGGTCGTTTGTGCGCGGAGTAATAAATGTTAAGAGCCAGATACACGGATTGACTCATGTTGCTAAAAAGCCAGTAGTCTGTGCGAGCATGCAAAATGTCATGAATATCGGATCTTCGGGTCATTCCCTGTTTTTGTCCGCGATTTTCCCTGCGCTGGTGAAGGGTCCTTTTGGAGAGCTTATTCAGACTGAAGGTACTTCGCTGGTGCTACCATACAACCTCGTAAGTGTCATGTCACAAAACGTCACTGAATTAGGAACACCAGCATGCGAACGCCAGCCATTTCCTGACCTGTACTGTCATGTTATTTGACGGAAAACCGAATGTCCGGTGCAACCTACCCCGGAGGCAAATTTCAGTCCATTCTCGTGAGGGACAAACAAACCAGATATCGATTCTGCACCTTACGACAAATGGGCATAAGGTCCGAAATCACAGACCAGTGCATGCACACGAACAAAGTCCGTTGGAGAGAGAACACAATTAAACGACAGCCAGTAAGCTCCAGTCAGACAAAGTTCCTAGGGGCCATTTGCCAGTAGTCCTACGCCAGCCACTAAGCAAGGTGCTGCGCTATAGCGGAGCACCTTGCTTATTGGCTGGCGCAGGACTAAGCTCACTCATGTTACTGACCCTTGTTTCAGGGCCGAGGATCTGTACCTCACTGGGCGTTCGGTGTCTGACACAACCCGAACACATCTTGTACCGAGTGAAAGCAAAGACCGCAGTTCTTGGCAACTCAATATTGTGTCAATCAGCTTCAGTGTTGTTTGATACAATTGCAGACATACTGACGAACAAACGAAATGCGACATTTTGGGAATCAACATTGTGTCACTCAGCTTCATTGTTGTTTGGTACAATTGAAGACATACTGACGAGCAAAAGAAATGCGATATTTGTTGAGATCATCGAAAACACTTTAGTGTTTCCGATGATTCCCAACAAATGTCGCATTTCGTTTGCTCGTCAGTACAATAAAAGACCCCTAGGGGAAAAACGTATTGATGGAGAAGGAAAGTGGTTTACCCTTTTCATAAAGTTGTCGCCGGGACCTTAATTAACCCTCTGGCTGTCAATAGCGCTTTTTGTCGAGGTCGTTTTTGCAGTCAAAAAGTGCTACCGACGGCCGGCAAAGGGTTATTTTACTATTTATTCGTTTTAACTCATTCACGCCTGACCGTGAGGAGAAGACGTCTGGGACGCGCCTGTGAGGATTGTTCACCAGCATGACAGTTCAAGCCAGATTAGCTTCGCGCCTATATACTCAACCACCGAGCTACTCTGACATTTCCTTCAAACTATCATGGCCGATCCATCTCCTGCCATGGTGACGAAAGGGTGAATGTGTTAACTTATTCGAGACGTCCCCCAACCGGATACGCGGCTTTAACACGTGCTACAGCAAGGACCGAAATCTCCAAATTTTAAAGTTGCCCTCTGAAGGAATATAGTACAATTCCAGGATAAATGAATCTTTATTTTAAAACGGTGAAGATATTAACACAGTCTGTGACTATGTCATTTATCGTACCTGTCAGACTGATCGTGCATGATACTTCAAGGGTGGTGCCAGAGTAGCTTGGCGCCTATGGGCGCCAAGCTATTCTGGCAACACCCTTGAACTATCATGCTCGATCCATGTCTTGCTGTGGTGTGTCGGGGCTTAATGAGTTAAGCCGCGTATCCCGAGGCGGCGAGTTTCGAATGTTTCAAAAGGAAAACTTGCCGCTCAATGATTGTTCAATGACAGCACTGACCCTTTTGTTAATGAGCGCGGACTTCTGCCCTGGTTAAGGTGTGCGCTTGTGATACTCATTCCATTATAATGATAGTGAGATTAATTCATTCAAATCGTCCCGCATCCGTAGCTGCGTAAGCATCCTATAGCGTTGCCGCCGGCAACGCTATACGACGCGTGCGCAGCTATTGGTGCGGGCGCTTTAAATGAGTTAACTGGAGACTCGCCTGCATGAATGTCTATACCGGCCACAGGCTACTATAGAGAAAAGAGTTTGTACGGTGGGTATCAATGTGCAGTATGTGTTTCTTTCAGTCACTGCGTCTTGTTTTCACACTGGCTGGAAGAAACACGTGAGTATTTATTTCTGCTATTCGCTGCTGAAGAAATAAATGCTGTTGGAACTATGCACAGTTATGTAACACAACGTGAAAAACGAATTTCTCTTCCCGAGCTTGTGATACCGGCTGCCAATCAAATGACGTTTGTGTACGTTTCGATTTGCACAGGAAAAGGATGATCATCAGCAGCGGTTTTAAATCGGGTTTAATGTTAGACGAAGCCTTAGGCGAACTCATTTTGAAATGCAAAAAAGAACCAACAGTGATTTGAAGTTTAGTTTATCTTTGGTTTCGACTGACTTTCATATATATAAAGTCAGTCGAAATCTAATGTAAGCTCAGTTCAGTTAACCTCAATTATTCAAGTACTCGATTCCTAAATTGCTGAAAATCATTCGAGACCTTTTGATTTTAGGTACAGGACTTCGAAACCTAAAATGAACCAAATTTCTAATTCCCTTATTGAAAATCAGACAAGACCCATACTAAGCTCTTAAAACTTCAATTTCAAATCACTGTTACTTTCTCATGAGAATCACCTCGACAAAGAGCGCTGCCGACAGCCAAAAGGTTTAATGTGTTCCCTGATTAGCTTTTTTATAGCGCAAGTTTGACGCCAATCAAAATCTGCCAGGGTTGTGTTGTGACAGCAAGCCTGCTATGAAAATCACGATAAATGAACTAACAGGAATAGGATAACGCCTCCACAAAGATCTTTCTAAGAGAGAAAGTTTTTATTTTCTTCTTTTTCTGAGAGACGTGACTTAATTTTTTTTAAAGTGTGTGTGCTGGTCTGTGATTTTGGACCTTACGGCCCCCAGGACCGTAAGGTCCAAAATGACAGACCAGCACAAGCACTGGTGAACAAAAAACCAAGGGGCGCAATTTGCAGTCTGGCTCTGCGTTTGTCATTATAATAATATGTACCTGCGATCGTGTTTTCTCCCTTGAACTCGCTTGGCTGTTTTAATATTGCCCGTACTTCGACTGTTAGAAGAACTTTTGTTGAAATTACCATGCGACTGCAAGACTGGGAAGAGAGACTAAAAAAAAAGAAGAAGAAAAGAAGCAAAAGACAGAACAATATATTCCAATTAAAAAAGGTTGTCGCAAAACAAGGGATGATGGTAGGGTTGACCCGGACTGGAGGCGATAAACTACACATGGGTGAGCTGGTCTGAAATTCTGAGCCTCACGAAGTGTAGCCGTAGGGCCCAGAGTCACACGCAAGCACCAGCACATGTTGAGTACACACCTTCGGGTACCGGAGCCGGAACCACTGAAGGACTTTATTTGTGAACGTCATCCCGCTTTTTGTTACGATTATTGTTTAATGACGAAGTCTCGACCAATGCCTTAATTACCTTTGTCTTCATTGACTCCTTCAAGGCGCATCGCATCAATAGCTGTGGAAATGTCGGATAGCGTTGCCGCTGTCAACGCCATACGACGTTTTCGTAGCTATTGATGCGGGACGCCTTGAAGGAGTGTCCTTTCTCCTTTGCGCACTGTTTACTCTCTCTCTCTCTCTCTCTCTCTCTCTCTCTCTCTCTCTCTCTCTCTCTCTCTCTCTCTCTCTCTCATTGTCACTTGTATGCCTCTCTTCTCCATTTACTTCCCACTTTTTCTCTTTCCTCTCGACTTTTCTTAATCGTTTGCCTTTTTAACCAAATACTTCCAGTTGCTAGGAAACAACACTGACACCTAAGAAACTGCCTTTTATATATAATTGACACACCATGCGTTTCTTCTCTATTTCTCTCTCTCTCTCTCTCTCTCTCTCTCTCTCTCTCTCTCTCTCTCTCTCTCTCTCTCTCTCTCTCTCTCTCTCTCTCTCTCTCTCTCTCTCTCTCTCTCTCTCTCTCTCGCTGCTTCTTTTTTTCTTCTTCTTCTTCTCTTGTATCACTGTAAGTTACTTTATTATTCAAGTTGATTGTTTGATTGTGTACTGGTTTTAAATTTGCTTTAAATGAATGGCCGCATTGAGGTGGTTTAAGTAGCCTGCGTCAATCTCTAATAACTTATCCTATGACCCCCACAACTAAATGACTTTCATCCTACAGAATGGAAATCATTTAGTTTTTGGAGTCAAAGGTTTAACTCATTCGCGGGGAGCCGCATCCGGTTGCGCGGCCGCGAATGAGTTAACTGATTAAATGTGTGATCACCTTTTATGTCACGACACGTACACTGTCAAACCTGCATGTAAAGGTCACCAATGATATAAGACAGACGTGGCCAAAATAGACAGGTGGGTGATTTGTGAATGGTCTTCATATAGCGATAGAGAAGAGGAGGTATATTACTTGGGTGGCTGCTATAGACAGGTGGCCACTATGTAAAGGCGGCCGGTAGTGCAGGTTTGACTGTGTACATTTTGCGACAGAAAAGCAAAACTTGACCATGCAGTTGACGTCATCATTTTCTGTGTACTGGTTCTGAATTCGAAACCTACTGCTTTGTACCGGTCGGTCCTTAATGCCGTCACAGCACACATCTGAAAGTAAGTTCTGGTGTTCGTGTTTGTAACGTTCTGTCATAAAACTTATTGTGAACTAAAGGGAAATATCTTTATGTAAGAAGTGGAGAGACGGGTTTGATCCTTCATACAAATCTGAGTCGGATTATCACACTCATATTATTAACTGTCTGTAGTCCTTTTTGTCGAAGCGATTCCTGCAGGAATCGCCTCGACAAAAAGCGTTACCAACAGCTTAACCTCAGTTCTGCTTACAGCTTTGTATGGCGAGGCTTTTCAGCTCACTTTGTGTAAAATAATAATATGACACAAAAGTACCGTGACAATCCTTTAGTATGAGACAGAAGAAAATGTTTATCAATTGCACAAGAATCTAAATTCATCGAAAAATCAATTAATAAACAGTCACGCAACCAGCCTACTGAAAACGTCACCACTCACTTTCTCTCCCACTAAATCAACCAATCAGACACATAATCATATGATACGATCAAATAAACGAATGAACGAACGATCGAACGTATAATCATATAGGCCTGCGCATGCATGCACGCGTGCGTTAATGATGGAGTGCACCTTTGTTATTGGTGGAAGGTTACAAACATAATTATTATTGACCCCTTGACTGCCGGAAAAAAATGAACACTACACAACTGCAAGAGATATAGGTCCTCATGAGTCCCCCGCATTCGCGGGGGGCTCATGAGGATCTATACCTCTTGGTGAAGCCACTCTGTAGCTGTGTTCCTTTGACGGCTGGAGATGTTTGGTGTTGAAGTGACTCTTAAATTACCAGAACTGAATGACTTCCATTCTATAGAATGTAAGTCATTTAGTTCTAGAAGTATCACGCATTCTACCTAAGACACACACCAGCGAGATATGGATCGACCATGATAGTTCAAGGGTGATGCCAGAATAGCTTGGCGCCTATAGGCGCCAAGCTATTCTGGCATCACCCTTAAACTATCATGGTGGATCTGTGTATGCACTGCAATGCAGTCTCCAGAAGACAACGGAAAAAATTTGGGGATTTCGGTCTTGGGGTACAATGAGTTAAGAGCACACAAGAAACACAGTCTGCGTCAGCCGGCAGTGAAAGGGTTAAACACCTCTACTAGTATAATATGGCAGTGCTTTTTCCCTTCTGTTTTCTTTGTCTACAAATGTAACCGCTGCTAACTGGGGCCGTTCATACCACACGAGAAATATGTTTAACCCATTCAGCTCTGACGCACTACAGCAGGAGATGGATCGACCATGATAATTCAAGGGTAGTGCCAGATTAGCTTGGCGCCTGTCGGCGCCAAGCTAATCTGGCACTACCCTTGAATTATCATGGTCGATCCATCTCCAGCAAACAGGTGCATAGTCGTTAGATGACGCCTCCGAAATTTGGGAAATACGTGCGTGGGGTTGAATGAGTTAAACGATGCGTTTGAATGCACGGTATTTATTTTCTGTAGTCACTGTGACACAGGACTTGTTTTTCAGTGACTAGAAAAAATAAACGCATCGCGAGAAACCTGTTCTCCAACCACCCCCCACCCCTCTCCCCCCAACCCCCCTTCGTTCTTATCATCAGTATCACATTCAACTTTCTGATATCTCTTTCATTTTTAGTGACAACAGAAACAAAAATAGATAAATAATTTATGACAGCTGCTCGGTAGCGCCACGTAAGCTTAATTTAGCACCGAACAGGTGTCAATTATAAGTCTCTCCGGGCACTACCTTTGAGCTTTCTCTGTTGATACGTAGTGGATGGACTGTGACAGCTGCTCAGGGCTCCTAGCGCCGGATGGGCTTGGCACTGTAAAGGCGTCAATAATACATCTCATTAGGCACAACCTTTGAGCTATCGCTGTTGATGCATAGTGCTTATTTAGCAGATGATTCGAATATTATTCTCTTGGCCCTGGAAATGAAAGAGAAATTCTCATTAATTCATTTCAGTCATATTATTTCTGTCACTTCAGTCATTTTACTTACATCATGGTTGTGGAAAGCCAGCACGTTTCTTGTTAAAAATGTAACCCTTTGGCTGTGGGTAGCGCTTATTGTCACGACGACTCCGGCAGGAATCGTCGCGACAAAAAAACGCTTCCTGCATCCAAGGGGTTAATGTGCGTGCCGTTCTGTGACTCTGGATCTACGGCCTAGAGCCAGGAGATGCCATAATCACAGATCAGCATAATTTTACAGTATGTGTCTTGGTCTGTGATTTTGAACCTTAGGGCATCACGCCGTAAGGGCCAAAATCACAGACCCCGCACACTCACGGTGTTTTTACCATTATTCTTTGTGAATGACTTTTTTGGGAGATGCGTTGAGAGAGCGAGTGAGTGCGATTTGGTTGTTGAGTTCTGGTGTCACTTTAAAAAAGAAAAAAAACTGCTCTTTTTTCCTATGCTGTCAATTATTAATATTTTCCTTTAATTAATTACTATTATGCCTCACTCACCGTTGTTTCTTTGACCTTTTGACCTTTGACCTTATATGTTAACAAGGTCAGATTTTTCATTACCTAGCAACAACAACAACAAAAAAAATTAAAATCTTGTTCCTGAATCTGTGTTATTTTATGGTTTGTTTGTGCTCTCTGTCTGTTTGCTAACCCTTTGGCTGTCGGTAGCGCTTTTAGTCGCGATGATTCCTGCCGGAATCATCGCGACTAAAAGAGCTACCGACAGTTAAAGGGTTACGAAAATTCTTAGTTAAAACAATCTTCACGGCGGAATACACAGAGGTTAAGATTTGACTGCATTCACATAACCTAAACTTAATCTCGAGTACTGAGCCTGAACACGAGTGATTTATTTTGCATTTTAATTTAATTATACTTTAATTTAGTCATTAAACTAGCATACTTAAGATTTCAGTTCCAGTCGGCGACCTAGTCCTGATGATAATGATGAAACTTTATTACTGAAGAATGTAGATTTAGATTTTTTTAAAAACCAAAAACTGTCTCACAATCTGTCCCTGGTGTTTCACTCAACGCAAACAAGAACAAAGTTGAACAGATACATACAAGTGAAGTAAAGGTAACCCGAGAAATGAAATTAGATCAAATTCTCTCTCTCTCTCTCTCTCTCTCTCTCTCTCTCTCTCTCTCTCTCTCTCTCTCTCTCTCTCTCTCTCTCTCTCTCTCTCTCTCTCACACACACACACACACACACACACTCACGCACGCACGCACGCACGCACGCACGCACGCACGCACGCACACACACACACACACACACACACACACACACACACACACACACACACACACACACACACACACACACACACAAATATGCCCACAGAAAGTAGTCCGGTAGGCTTGTGCTTGAAAAAGAACAAAGTCCATTTATGATTGACTGTGATTTCCGTATTTACTGTCAGTCATTTGTAACATCGACAGTAATATTAACCCTTTGCGTGTCGGTAGCGGTTTTTGTCGCGATGATTCCTTTAAGAATCATCGCGACAAAAACCGCTTACGACGCGCAAAGGGTTAAATATTTATTTAAAGAAAACGTCACGACATCGTTTCTACACCGAGCGGTATGTGTGCACACTCAGATATAATCGGAAAGTTGAACTCATTCGGAAATATCTATCAGGAATGTCTGCAGCTGCAGACCTCACCTCCTCTACCCCTTCCCTGCAATCCCCTCATCCGTCCCTACCACACCAGTTCCCCTCCCCCTTCCCCAACACCTCCCCAACCCCCAACCCCTCCCCGTCACTCCCATGACTCAATACTTTATATTCAACAACTGCACAATTTCTTTTTTTCTTTCATATATAGTCACGAACTGCTCACTTGTTTAGATCACAGTGTTGGTCTGTTATTCTGGATCATTCGGCTTCAAGCCGTAAGGACCAAATTTACAGACCAGCACACGTGTATGCGACCTCAACGCAAGCATACAAAATCCATTGACATCGTTCCAGATTGGTTATTAAATGCAAATAAATTAGCAATATTTGTAGAAGGGTGGGGTGCGAGGAAAGGTGGGGGGGGGGGGGGGGGAGGGGGGAGGGGATTAGGCATGGGTAGGGTAGGGTTGGGGAACATTATTAAACAACTACTGAAACCTTTGGTTGTCGGTAGAACTATTTGTTTGGACGAAAGAATCATGTGGATAGAAGCGCTAGAAAATCCAGACCAAACAGGCGACAGCCAGGCGTGTGCAAAACAAAGAAAATCCAGCAAAAGAAAGAAACACGCTTAGAAAGGACAAGTAAAACAAGTGTATTACAAAGCACGACCGAAACCCGAAAGGTTTATATAGTCGTGCATTTATATCGTCAGTCACGCCCTTTAACACATTCTAACCCAAGAACGAAATCCCAAATTTTGAAGTTGCCCTCTGAAGGACTGTGTTACAATTCTAGGGACAGATCGAGCATGATAGTTCAAGGGTTGTGTCAGAATAGCTTGGCGCCTGTGGTCGCCAAGCTATTCGGGCACCACCCTTGAACTATCATGTTCGATCAATGTCTTGCTGTGGTGTGTCGGGGGCACAGTTCCAAAACTAGAGCCGAATGGCCCTTGAAAATATTAAGAACATCAAATCTGCACCATATACACCTGGTCAAAATACATTGCAAACAGTTCCAAACATAAAGACGGTCCGTGAGAAAATAAAGATCATCACGACTGAACCATTTACATTTTTTTCAACAGCAGATTACATACTTTATCCAAGAGCAGGACCTTGAAAAAAAAAAGTGCCTCGCGATCTTTCTAAAAGTCCAGTCTTGTACTCTTTTTTTTTCTTCTTTTTTTTTTCAAGCAAAGAAAAGAATATAACGCTGTGTGACAGTTCATAAAAAAATAAAACGTGATTTGCGCAAATTGTAAGGCTCATGTGACTTAACCCCTTCCTTGCCACTATAGGTACATTGTTATATCTGAAATTTCTGCTCATTCAACAACCAAAAGCCAACACCTTCGAAGAAGCAATGGATACAAATTGGTCTGAGCAAGAGGCATGGACGCCCGCCACTGCCAGCGGCGAGATTTTAATCTGTTTCAAACCATTCCCGGTAAACTCCTCTGTCTGAAAAAAATCTACACAATGAATAGATATTTCAAGCGGCATAGATTCTCATGAGCCCCCGCGAATGCGGGGGCCCATGGAAATCTATGCCGCTTGCATTCGGGATAATTTTAGAAAACGTTCTAAAGACCATCAACGAAACATATCCCGTAACACGCTGTAGTGGGAGGCCGTCGATTTACTGATTTTTTTCAGCTTTCTTTTGCCAGTCATCGTTCTAAAGAAGACGGCACTTGCAGCTGCGGGTATTCTTGTTCGCTGTGTCACGCCATTAAGCGGGTTAAGGAAGGCACCTCACGAGCTGTCTAAGAATAGAATAGCTTGACTTGTCCCTAGTTTACCCGCTGAGTAAGTGACCTGGAATTGTGAGGAGCGTTCTTCGTGTTCTATCTCGGGTGGCAATGTCAACAAATCTTAATAATAAAAACCCTCTTCGCTCAAAGTCGCACTGCTAACCTTGTTCTTTAAAAAAGAGGCGTAGAATGTCATGATCCATTGCTGGCGATATTAGTGTAACCGAAACACCACAGCAAGACATGGATCGAGCATGATAGTTCAAGGGTGGTGCCAACTGAATAGCTTGGCGCACAGAGCATGATAGTTCAAGGGTGGTGCCAAAATATATTGGCGCCCAGAGTAGTATAGTTCAAGGGTGGTGCCAAAATAGCTTGGCGCCCACAGCTATTTCAGTTGGCACCACCCTTGAACCATCATGCTCGATCTGTCTCTAGAATTGTAATACAGAGGGCAGAGGGCAACTTCAAAATGTTGGGATTTCGGTCCTGGAGCAGAATGTGTTAACCCATTCAGCCCTGACGCCCTACAGTAGGAGATGGGTCGACCATAAAAATTCAAGGGTAGTGCCAGATTAGCTTGGCGCCTGTCGGCGCCAAACTAACCTGGCACTGCCCTTGAATTATCATGATCGATCCATCTCCTGCAACTTGCGCATAGTCATTAGATGACGCCTCCAAAATTTGGGAAATACGGCTGTCGGGCTGAATGAGTTAATATAAGATATGGAGACCCTCGACAGTGCGCGTTACTGACACCTGAAGAAACAACGTGGGCGAGTAGATAGAAAATGATAACAACTAATTTGTTGAATTAGTGTGCAGTCTGGCTCTCAGCTCCCCTCCCCACGCCCCCCCCCCCCCATCTCCTTGCCCACCCCTCCCCCTGCCCCCCTGACCCCTCAACTCTTCTTTGGTACAGGTTTCAGCCGACTTTGTCAAAAGTGTTAACTAATAATAATAATAATAATAATAATAATAATAATAATAATAATAATAATAATAATAATAATAATAAAAATAATAATAATAACTATTATTTACTATTATTACTATCATTATTATTATCATTATCACGATCGCCGTCGTCAGTATTATTATCACTATTTTTTTTATTATTATTGTATTATATTATATTACTATATTGTCATCATAAAAGATGATGTCCTTGATCTATCATTATTATTTTTTGAAAAATGCATCATGCGCTTTGCTTCCTGAAAACACAAAAACAAACAAATAAACAAACATAAAACAATCAAGCGAACAAAAGAAGGAACGAGCGAACGATCAAACAAACAAACAAACAAGCTAATAGGCAAACAAATAAACAAACATTACATTGATTGAAAATGACAGAAGGTAATTTTGTTTTGCTGTCAAAAATTAAATCCTGAAGAAAAAGGTGGCTGCCTTGTCAGTCACGTCAACCCATTCAGCCCTGACGCACTACAGCAGAAGTCGGGTCGACCATGATAATTTAAGGGTAGTGCCAGATTAGCTTGGCGCCAACAAGCGCCAAGCTAATCTGGCACTACCCTTGAATTATCATGGTCGATCAATCTCCTGATTGGTCGTTAGATGGCGCCTCCAAAATTTGGGTAATACGTGCGCCGGGCTGAATGAGTTGATATATCTGCTCCTCGGCTGGTTACAAAGTCAACAACATTTTCAGATGCCTCGTCCCCGGGACCAGTCTATGGCGAAATCGTGACAAACTACAATATCGGCATTGAATGCGAGCTGAGTGTTCAACTGGGTTCAAATTACAAAATTCATAGAACACTCTTGCTTCCATAGTCCCCAATAGGCGTGAGATGAACATCTGCAAGAGGCGTAGATCATCATGATTCCTGCATCGCAGGGGCTCATGAGGATCTATGCCTCTTGCTTGACGAGATATGTTCTAGCTGTGCCCAGGACAGAGAATATCCGTGGACTGTCAGCGGAAGAGTGTTGAAATCTAAATGCTTTACATTGCGTTTTAAGTGTCCGCACGTTATGCACAGACGTGAGTGATGGGAGATGGAACTGCCAGGACAGTTAAAATGTGAAACTGTAAAGCTGTGGTATCAGAAGGGTATCAGAAGAGCAGTGCTTAATAAGCCTGCTACCTCTCCAGTCTATTTCAGACTCAGAAACGTTGATCTGCATCATAGTCATTGCGTTAGAATGCACAGGTTTAAAGGGCGGGCGGTACTGAAGTTTCAATAGGTTCTCTCTCTCTCTCTCTCTCTCTCTCTCTCTCTCTCTCTCTCTCTCTCTCTCTCTCTCTCTCTCTCTCTCTCTCTCTCTCTCTCTCTCTCTCTCTCTCTCTCTCTCTCTCTCTCTCTCTCTCTCTTTTGTTTGCTGACGATACTTCAAACCACACGGCAAATAAAAACTTTAATGTGGTTGCAGAAAACCTACAACAGAGCCTTGATGAGGTGTACGCCGCCTGGTGTGAACGTAACTCACTGAGTATCCATCCAGCAATAGCTAAGTCAATGGTAATTGCGACAAGCCAAAAACATCAACTAAGCCCCCTTTCACTTGATTTGTCCTTCGAAGGCAATTCTATTGAGCAAGTGTCAGAATTCCGCCTCCTTGGAATTATCATAGATGGTCAGCTCAAGTGGCAGGCACACACACACATAATAAAAAGACTGAACTCCTTACACAGACGAGCAGCGAAATTAATTTTAACGGATCCTACTTTGACAACGGATGATAAGATTCACAAAGCGGGACTTCTTTCTCTCAAGAATCAGTTTGCATTCAACAAAGGTGTTCTCATGTTCAAGATGACAACACTCCAGAATATCTAACCCAGCTGCTAGTCCGGTCTCAGTCCCGCTATGGCGATACGAAAAGCCAGTATGTAGGACCCAAAACTCTAATAGACTTATTTAAAACCAGTCTAGCATTCTCGGGGGCGACTTTGTGGAATTATCTTCCATCCCACATGAAGACCACTACAACGGTATCATGTTTTAAGAAAAGTCTTTTTAAACATTTATCTTCGCAGTCATAACTATCGGAAAGATTTGCTTTCTATACGTAGATATCATTATTAATAAGTACCCATTCTACTGCTGTGTATGTATACATGTACAACGTGTGTGTGCGTGCGTGCGTGTGTGCGTGAATCGGTGTGTGCGCATGCGAATATGTGCGCGGCGTTTTGTTGGTGGTGCTGCTGCGTTGTTGTTTTTCTTCTTACCATTGCTCCCCCTACCCCGACACACCCGTAGGCGTTGGTGATATACATGTATTAATGTAATGTAATTGTTGTGTTTGTTTGTAGATGTAGCAACGGCAGATTTGAACAATATGGGATGAACCATAACCCACAAAGTCCCTTCTATTATTATGAGAGCTGTTTTCGCTGTCAAGGGACTCTAGTCTTTGATTTGATTCTGATGTTGAAATATCTCCTTCTGAAAAAGCCTCGCAGATGTACCAATGGCTGATAGTGAAATCTATAAGGTGCGCGCGCTGTGCACACGCGTCATTGGTTTGTCAAACGTCATTTGTCATGACGTATTTTTTTGTTTTTACGTAATTTTATATTTAACGTGATATGAGTTTCGCTTTCGCTTCAAGACTTGCGAAAATGGTGACAAAGCTGGCTAACGAACACATCAAATGCCTTTCTCCAAACTAGCTAAATGCAAAAGTTCAAGTAAATATGACAAAAATTACGGACTCTAACCTGGATCAACCGACTTGCTATAGACGGTTGTTTATGTCTTCAATGAGACACTCAATTACAATGTGCTCAGAGGCTCTCTTAGCCACCCACTTAAGAAAGTATTTCGCCAAGTTTCAAGCTTGTGTGTACAGAAATATCGGAAATTCTCTTGTTTACATACATACGCCTTTAAACTATCAACAACGTGTAAAGTTTTTAGGTGTACGTTTTACATCAAAATTATCTTGGAGAATTGATATTGAAGCCGTACTAAATAAGGCAAGAAAAAGACTTAACTTGTTAAAAATTATAAACTCACAACCATGGAGTCAGGACATTAAAACTGTTTTACACCTTGGTACATCTTTAGTTCGATCAACACTTATCTATGGTAAGGAAGTCTACCTTACTGCCCCAGCTACACTTCTACAGAAGCTGCAAAGCATTGACAGTAAAGCAGTTAATTAGCCCTTGGTGTGCCAGTTCATACTAATACTGTAAAAACCTACAAAGAAGCAGGTATTCTGTCTTTATCTGACCAACGTAAATTAGCAATTGCAAAATACATTGTCCGAAGCCTGTCCGTCAAAAATTCAATACGAGAAGACATATTTTTAGACGCAGATATGGATTTCCCGAAGAGAGTGCAAACAATCCCGTATCTTTTATATATATATATATTGGACTAATATCACCAATGTTTGAAAAGACGTTAAATAAATTCCTGATCCCGATCCTGATACATACGTACATACATACATACATACTTACATACATACATACATACATACATACATACATACATACATACATACATACATAAATGCATACATACATTCATACATACATGCATACGCACATACGGCGCTTCAGCAGCGAGGTTTTTTTTTAAATCTGGTTACTTCAAATGTTAGAGGTTTAGCCCGCCCGCCTTTGACATCATAGACATACTATTAAATTCGGCCCACCGAGACCCGTCCTAAAAAGTCCCTTCTGCATGAGGCGACCGTTGTTTTGCGCACGTTGGACCTGTTGTCTGGAACTCCCTACCCATCTCTCCTTTCCCTTCGACTTTTTTTCTTAACGCCTCCTTTGTCATCGTCTGCTGCTGTTCATCACGAGCGTCATCTGAGCTTTGATTCCCGCAGTCCTGAAGCGGACACATGTCTGTACATTTCAAGGTGTTCATTACACGGATGCGCCATGGTATTGTCCATGATCTGACAAACATGCACGATAGCAGCGCAAGATCTGCTTCAGATGGTGGTATGACATCCATCCATTCAACAGCTTAGATGTTCTTGTCCAGTCAACAGCCTAGATGATCTTGTCCTATGTTTCAAGCTTCCTTCCATGCTTGGTGGGAAAAGGAAGTTCAGTGTCATTTTCCAGACTTCTACTCCAAAGCGATGCGTCGACGTTTTCTCATTTTGGAATGTTTCAGGAGGCAATCTTGACAAAATGGACGCTGGTGTGGTTCCACTTCTCCAAGACTGTGAATAAGACACATACTGCAGTAGGTAAACACATTTAGCCTCATAGCAGAAGCAGTGGGTTGGTTCTACTTCACAGCTGAATCCACACGTGCGTCGTTTTCGTAAAACTGAGGGACATCTATTTGAAAAAGAATGGGCGTGACACTCAGAGGAGTCGAACATTCAAAAGCCAGACATGCTGTCTCTACAATAGATGAAAGTGTATTGAGCTGAGTTAATCTCTGTGCGGGTAAGGTGGTCCTCATCAGCATTCCAACAGGCATCTTTGCAGTTGCCGAGGATAACAAAACATTTTAGAACAGTAGGATAAAGTGCATATGAGGCTTTTAATAAAGAACGCCTGGGGTCAAGCCCTTTAAAAAAAACTGTTTTGTGAACCAATGGATCTATCTTCATTGAAGTCGTTTGGAACTGTCCAGAAAAAAAATAATCACATCTGCACTGAAGGAATGTATCTCGTTTCGGAAGCTGACACGTGACTTCAGGGCGCATGAATATCATTCTCATCCACTCGGGCCACTTCCTTTAACTCTTGGTGCACCCGATACTCGTCTAAGAAAACTCTGCTCTGGCTCCACACATATAGAAAGCTCTTCCCTGGCTGATACATTGCCTTCCCAATCAGCCGCCGTGAGATGGCCATAGTCGCCTGCTTGGCGTTAAACCTAATAACTAACTCCCCTTTCAGAGACATATTTTGCTTCTGCAAAATTCGTGGCTGGTTTGCTTTTCTTTTATTCTTTCATGTTGCCCAGAACATCTTGACAGAGTATTAAACCTTAACCATTGTACGTTTTAATCCACTGTCCAGATAAGATCAGCAACATCAGAATCTCGGGGAGATCACAGCAGATAAAAGCAGAGAATGAAAGTGGGCGAAGAAGACGGGGATGGATTGGTCACAGTCTGAGAAAGCCAGTTTCTAGTATCACTAGGCAGGCATTGTCATGGAACCCTGAGGGAAAGAGGAAAAGAGGCAGGCCGAGAAACACCTGGCGTCAAGACCTCCAACCAGACATCAAGAGACTGGGAACCACCTGGAGTAAAATCGAAGGAAAAGCACAGGACAGAAGTCGTTGGAGGTCTCTCGTCGACAGCCTATACCCGGGGAGGGATGACAGGCGTAAGTAAGTACCAAGTAAGTAATTGTACGTTTAAAATGATTTATGTTACTTTTTAAATTGCTTCTGTCTGCCAGAATGAACTCGACTGTTTAGAATTAATAATCTTCCATATATTTACACAGTTTATCTCAACAATAGAATGTCATTTAACTCATTCAGTCCTACAGCCGTATTTCCCAAATTTTGGACGCGTCATCTAATGACTACGCACCAGTTGCAGGAGATGGATCGACCATGATAATTCAAGGGCAGTGCCAGATTAGCTTAACGCCGACAGGCGCCAAGCTAATCTGGCACTACCCTTGAATTATCATGGTCAACCCATCTCCTGCTGTAGTGCGTCAGGACTGAATGGGTTAATTAACCATTGTACGTTTTAAATGATTTATATTACTTTTAAATTGTTTCTTCCATCTGCCAGTATGAACTCGACTTTTTAGAATTAATAATCTACCATTTATCTCAACAATAGAATGTCATTTGAAATGTGATAAATAGTGTACATGTACCTTGGAAACAGAAGAAACATCATTTGATAAGAAATAGAAAGACAGATGTGCGTTTAGTAGAATTTTAACTGACTGTTCTTTGCCTTCGTTTTTTTTTTTTCTTTTCAAATCTGCTCTTAAGTTGTCATTTCATGTAATTTATTGAGAACACAGATGTAAAGTTAAATTTATAAGCTACAATTGTGCCAAATGTGGGCTTAGATTTTTGCTATAGCTGCTAGAGGGGGCATATTTTGCCATAAAAAATGACAATTATTTATCTTTATTTAATCTCTGACCTTGACCTTCACACAAGGTCATCGAAAAAGACGCGTGTACAATCTTACTGCAGCCAACTAACCTTGTGCCAAGTATGAAGTTAATGTCATGTACAGTTTGTAAGAAATTATTTTTGGGTATTTCCAATAAATACATAGCGGAATGACAATTAAGGAGTGAAGGACAATTGGATGGACATACGGACACATGGACAGACAGACAAACAACACATGGTATTTTACGTAGTTATACTGTGTTTCCACATATTAGACCCAAAAACAGAAAAATCAAAGCCAAAGGATATGCACAGTGATGAACGTAATGCTACATTTTGTGACGAGTTTCAGCATTTTATGTGGTTTAAGGAGGGGGTAGGAATTCACTGACAGGATATGGAACTAAACACAGATTTGAACATATGTTTAGTTTCAGTATTACTTATACATGTCATTTCAATAGGAAATTGGAACTGGCATTCATGCAGGCTTGGTCCATTCTGCCTGCCAGGCGTGGTCCCAGACATGCCATGAACATCGCAATTGGCCAGTCCAATGAAAATCTATGCCATGTTTGTCGCAAGTTTGGGGCCACATCCCTAGACTGCATGCAATCCTTCACTACTACAAAAGGGCTACCTAGGAAGGCACTTTACAGCGACACAATCCACGCCAGTGACCAGGGAATTGTTCGACTGGCCTAAAGTATAAAGTGGGCGGGCACATTGCCGACGACGACCACTCCCAGACTGCTGTGAAAGAGGCAGACTGAAAGAAAACAGACATATTCTAGTGTGGTCAAACGCCAGCTGCAGCCGCACAGCCAGTCCCACAGCGAACCTCCATAGTCTGCAGCGAGTAGTCAAGAGCCCCTACGGTATCTACAATTTGCCGCCTGCACGTCATTATCGCTGGGCCCCGTCTCATGGCTTTCAGTACAGTGCTTTATCGATGTACCCACCGTTCAGCCAGACCTTGCAGCGTGTCTAAGCGTTTATAACTGATTTACATTACTTGAGATTGGTCAAATTTTCGTAGCCTTTTTTTTTCTTGTGTGTGTGTGTGTGTGTGTGTGTGTGTGTGTGTGTGTGTGTGTGTGTGTGTGTGTGTTTCTTTTTTTTTTTTTTTTTTTTTTTGGGGGGGAGGGGGGCGTCTCGTGTGTTTCTTATTAATTTGCTGTTCTATTAACTTTTTGTGCTTCCTTCTGCCGTAGACTTTTCGACTGTGAAACTGGCCTATTGACTTACAGGTGTTAGACTGCGAAACTGTGTGTGACAGTGATCCAGTTTCAATTCGATTTTCGTGTCATCGTTTTACATTTCATGACAGTGCTTCACTGTGTCTTGTTAGGTTTATTGCCTGTGCAGATCAGTGTGTATTACCTGTTTCTGAACTGTTTTATTCACAGTTTTTGTCTAAGCCTAACTTAGAAAAGACAGGACGATACTGCCGGCTGTCTGCTGCTTAAATCTGCGTGCCTCGAGTGCTTTCTTGACAATAATCCGCTCAAGGACTTGTTCAGTCATCCACCTCCGTCCTCAGTGGTGGTGACTGCGAGAGCGAACACAAGGGTCTTGTAGGACTTGAAGCCGCGGGTTTCATCAGTGCTAGTCGTATCGAAACCTTCGTGACTTTAGCTTGACTTGGATTTAGTACCCGTACTGATTTATTTTGTTTTTTTTTTTTTTTCTAATTGCACGTTTTTAAACATGTCAGACTCCTCTAGTATTCATATAGGTCATCTCAATATCTATCATTTATGTAACAAGACTCCCGATGTGTGTGTTCTTTTGAGTCAACCCAACCCTTTCCTCTTGGTTTCACGGAAACCTGTCTTAACTCCAATATCAGCGATGACGTCATTTCTATACCTGATTTTTCCATTATACGCCGTGACCCATAAAGCCCCACACATACCGGCATTGCGGTGTATATTCATGATTCTATAAAAGACATCACCCGTAGAAGGCCGTAGCTTGAATCAGACACAGTGGAAAATACAACGAACAATAGCCGAGTGTTGGAGACGGATGTACTACAAGTTGGAATCAGCGACCATTATCCTGTGTGCTGTGGCTGGACCGTGAAAGCAGATAAACCTATCCGTAAACACCAACATACAACCATCATTATAGATCGCTTAAACATTTTAAGAAAGAGGTTTTCTTGTTTGACCTTAGTTTCGTTTCGTTTGATACTGTGTATCATCTTTGCGAGCCTGATGGTGCGTTGTCTGAGTGGTACAGGTTGTTCCTCAGTGTTCTTGATAGGCACGCCCCGATTAGGGAAAACAAGAGTTGAAACCCCGCAACTGCCGCCCTGCCGCAAAGGCCTTGGTCCATGCCATGCAACTGAGAGATGAATTAAAACGGAAATAACGATTTCCCTGCTTACCTTAAGCAACGTAATCGCGTACAAAAATTAGTTCTTGATGCCAAAAAGGACTGTTTAAACGTATAATGAATAAAAGAAAGGATACAGTCTCTCTTTGGAGAGCGCTTAATACCCTTACAAAATCTAACTGTATCCCAACACATACCTCTATTTCTGCAGAAATTTGTAATAATCATTTTCTTTTTGCCGCCGAGCCGTTGCTGCAAAACACTACGTTCAAGGCACCCTTTGTATCCCCAAACCTTGTCAAATAAAATCTATCACGACCATAAATGCTTTCAAGACACGGCTTCATCAGCATTTGCTAAAAATGCAAGAGTAAACTGCCTTTTGTTTTAGAATGACGTGGTATTCTGATTTTGTCTATCTGATTGTATCCTTGTAATTTTATGGTAGCGCATGTATATCTCATTAATTGTATTACGTGTCTTTATGATTTTTGCTGTAAATAATCGTCTACACTCTGGTTGTATCCCTCGATTTGCTACCGCTTTTGAGCGGCAGCTGATCGAGGGGGGCAACCAGTGTGACTCACCTGACGAGTGCTTGTTGAAATGCGAATCTGCTCGCGACGCGCATAGTACAGTACAGTACTAACCACTACGGTATGCGTTTAGGCGTCAGGGTGTGTCCCGTGTGGGCGCCGAGCTTGCGGAGACCATTAGATAATCAGCACGCACTCGTTGGGAGCTAATGATGTGTCAGTGCGTGCAGCCGTGTGAGTGTTTGTGTGTGTGTGTGTGTGTGTGCGTGCGCGCGCGTGCGCGTACGTGTGTGTATGTGTGTGTGTATTTGTGTGTGTGTGTGTGTGTGTGTGTGTGTGTGTGTGTGTGTGTGTGTGTGTGTGTGTGTGTGTGTGTGTGTGTGAAGAAAGAAATTAGTTTAGCAAGGACAAGATGTAAAAAAAAGTCTTCAGACCTAAATCAGTTTATCCTTGGAAAATAAAGATTCATTGTCATTGTCATTCTCTCTCTCTCTCTCTCTCTCTCTCTCTCTCTCTCTCTCTCTCTCTCTCTCTCTCTCTCTCTCTCTCTCTCTCTCTCTCTCTCTCTCTCTCTCTCTCTCTCTCTCTTACAGTAGTCATTTCCTGATTTTACAGCTTAGTTCTTGACACGATTTATCTTTTTTAAATGTTATTTTGTGCATTTGCAACATCTGTTTACGTCGTGTCAAAACATAAAAGTACACACGCATTAGCCGAACAAACAAAATAAACCCCAAATAAGGGAGAACACGGGAAGAAACCCAGTGAGCTATAATCCTGTCCAACACAACCTAATAAAACCCAACTATAATGAACCAAATGGAACAAAACCCAATAACGCGAAACTTATATCTGAGTCCATGCGTCGCAGGAAAGTATTTCGGGAGCCATCGCGTTACACTGGCGACCCAAACGCCATTGCTGATCGTCAGTGTAATTCAATAACCTCTCAAAAGCTGCCCTAAAACGCATGGAAACAGGCTATCCAAACAGTAACACAAACAAGACCAAACATGCCAAACTAAACTATCAACTGCGCCGTCTTTAAACCGGTCTGTGTACTAAATATCACAGTCTGCTGACGAGAGTTAGGTCAATGTTGATTCTTTTAAAACATTCTACCCCAGGACCGAAATCCCCAAATTTTGAAGTTGCCCTATGAAGGACCGCGTTACAATTCTAGAAACAGATCGAGAATAATAGTTCTAGGGTGTTGCCAGAATAGCTTGGCGCCTATGGGCTGACCTCATATGAACACTTTCAATCGGCCACATCACTGTGTTTTAAAAATTATTATGTCGCCTGTACATTCTACTGCGCATCAATTTCTGGAGACGGCCCGACCATACATTTCCAAGGAAAGCGCCCGTTTTGCCTGGCGCCCGGAGGCGCCAAGCAAATTGGGCACTACCCTTGAACTATCAGCATTATTTCAACCATGTCTCGCTGTTCACAGTGGACGGGGACTGAATCATCGGCAAACCCCTACCCCCCCCCCCCCCCTCTCCCCTCTCCCCTCCAAGCTTTGGGTGAATGAGTTAAGGTCAAGTGTTGTCACTACTTAGTCTTTCCTGTGCCGTGCCAATCAGACAACGAACCGTGTGGTCACCTGACATCTATATTCAGATGTGAGGGTGGAAATTTGAGTCTGCTGAATCAACCACCCCACCTCGCGACCGCACGATTTCGTGACAGCTAATTTGCATATGCATGAAGCACCCGTCAAATAAATGCTGTCGTCTTGGAAGGGTACCTGCAATTGTGGAGAACCTCTTCCAGTGGTTTCTGTTTCCTGGGTACTGCTGAGTTCGTCTGTGAATTGAAAGGTAAGTTCGTATTGTTGACGCTTGACTTTGTGTTGGTTGACTTTTAGATTGTTCTTGTTTGCTAATCATCTGTATAAAACTTATAGTTTAAAATTTGACGAAGAAACGAAAAGGAGATGTAATATTGACGCCATAATTTCACTATATACAGGCGACTTTGTTAACGCAAGGTGTATATACTGTACTGACAAGCAAAAGAAATGCGACATTTTTGGAATCATCGGAAATATTTTCGTGTTTCCGATGATTCCAAAAATGTGGCATTTCTTTTGCTCCTCAGGCTATATACACAGTCGATCCCGCTTATAACGAGGTCGGATAAAACAAATGTCGGATATAATAACACTTTTTCGGAGTTCTCGACGGTAGTTCTCCTATATCAATTACTTTGCTTATCGCATTCAGCCCGACGGCCGTATTTCCCAGATTTTGGAGGTGTCATCTAATGACTATGCACCAGTTGCAGGAGATGGATCGAAAATGATAATTCAAGGGTAGTGCCAGATTAGCTTGGCGCCGACAGGCGCCAAGCTAATCTGGCACTACCCTTGAATCATCATGGTCGATCCATCTCCTGCTGTAGTGCGTCAGGGCTGAATGGCTTATAACAAACTTCACATAAAACAACAAGACCAACTGGGAGCCGTGGACTTTTCTTGTATCCGAAGTTTACTGTATATTAAGCTTACAAAAAACAAAAAAACCCGTGTCTTATGCCATTCAGCAGTGACGCCCTACAGCAGGAGATGGGTCGACCATGATAATTCAAGGGTAGTGCCAGATTAGCTTGGCGCCTATCGGCGCCAAGCTAATCTGGCACTGCCCTTGAATCATCATGGTCGATCCATCTCCTGCTGTAGTGCGTCAGGGCTGAATGGCTTATAACAAACTTCACATAAAACAACAAGACCAACTGGGAGCCGTGGACTTTTCTTGTATCCGAAGTTTACTGTACATTAAGCTTACAAAAAACAAAAAAAAACCGTGTCTTATGCCATTCAGCAGTGACGCCCTACAGCAGGAGATGGGTCGACCATGATAATTCAAGGGTAGTGCCAGATTAGCTTGGCGCCTATCGGCGCCAAGCTAATCTGGCACTGCCCTTGAATTATCATGGTCGATCCATCTCCTGCAACTGGTGCATAGTCATTAAGTGACGCGTCCAAAATTTGGGTAATACAGCCGTCGAGCTGAATGAGTTAATCCATTTACTTGTTTATTAAGCTTTCCAATATTCATTTTTAATCCGTTCGTTGCAGAGAACATTTTAACATCACCCAATTGCAAAAGTAATAGATCCTCATAAGCCTTCGCAGTTACGGGGGCTCATGAGGATCTATGCCCCTTGCTGAGACCGCTTCGTACCCATGTCCCTTTGACGGCTGGGGATCTTTGACTGCTGAATTTACAGTGATTCCAAACACGCAATCAGCGTCCACTGGCAGTCAAAGTTCCATTACGCATAAATCTGAAGACACATTTCATCATCATTTTGTGTTTGTTATTGCCTTGTCGACACGCCTAATAAACTTTTAACAGCAGATTGGACACGCATCAAAAGCACACGCGTAATAGCACTTATTTATTCTGCGCTGCCTTTAGCGAGTCAATCTATTTCTAGCTGTTTCTCGTACTGATAGCGTTGTATTTATAAAACTGGGTTCAGTCATTGTCAGGTTACTTGATATAAAGGCGACGAGTGCTGAACTGGATTGTCCTGTGTCTAAATGAACCATAGCTATTAGACCTGTGTGTAGCATTTCGTAACCATCTGTTACAGAAGTGTATCTCAGTGACCAGTTACGGCGGTAGTTTAAGGTATTAGAATGTTCTTTTGCGTGTTCGAGTACATCCATTAGTTTCGTTGGGTACTGTTGCACTGGAAGGACCCACAGTCACAATTAGGAGCAATAAAGTTCAGCACATTAACTCATTCGAGACTTGCTGTATTGGGATACGCTGCTCGAACCGGTTAAAGTGACCTACTCCAGGCTAACAAGGATCTTATTAATACATTTCTTCTTACGTTTAACTCATTGTGCCCGAGATACGAAATACCCACATTTTTGTAGTATTCTCTGAGGACTGCATTTCAATTCAGGAGACAGCTCGACCATGATATTTCAAGGGTGGTGTCAGAATAGCTTGGCGCCTATAGGCGCCAAGCTATTCTGCCACCACCCTTGAACTATCATGGTCGATCGACATCTTGCTGTGGTGTGTCGCGGGCAGAATGAGTTAACAATAATGCTGGCCAACTTACGAAATTTGAATGTTCGTAAAATGAAAGACTTTACTGCTCTTCTTCTCATTATAGCGAGAGAGTGTTTTTTTTTTTCTCTCTCCCCTTAATCACTAGGAGCAGTGGATACCTCTGTTACGTGGGCGTGCTCACATGGATTGTGAAAAGAAGGGTAGTAAAAGCTTAGTTGAAGCAAGACCACATTGATTACCCGTTGCATCGAAACATTTTAGCAATAAAAGCCCTCCATGGAAGAGACAGTTTACAAACGCGAGAAACGATCGCAATCCTACCTTAAATTGTGCAAGTTCAGGCACATAAAACTCTAAATTTGATCTGAAGAGGACTTCGCTTGATTGATTGATTGATTCATTCATTCATTCATTCATTCATTCATTCATTGATTCATTCATTTATTCATTCGTTTAGCACAATTTATTTATTGATTTATTTATTTATTTATTTATTTATTTATTTATTATTTATTTATTTCCTATCTTTTTTCTTTATTTCTTTATTTCATTTTTTAAAAATAATTTGTCTCGTGAAGCATGAAGACTCTTCTACTGCTGGCGCTGGTGCCCTTGGCCCTTGGGTGGCCGACAGGTGGAGACCGGGGATCCAAGGAGAGTAGCTCGGCCAACCCCTATGTAAAACGGGAGAAGCCGCAGGGCAAGGGAGACGAGATGGACCAGTGGATGGAGACCATGTGGAGAAAGGTGGATAGGTTTTGGACTTATGTCATATTGCCATGCTATGATTGTATCCACCATAAATAATTGTCTTTCATTCATAATCTAATTGACACACTAATTTTGATCATTGGGTTGGATTGGATGTTTTCTTTTTGGGGGGAGAAGAGAGGTTGGGGGGTGAGGGGGGGCTGGGGGATGAGGGGGGGGGGGCTGGGGGGTGAGGGGGGGGGGGTGTAAGTGGGATATGGGGCGTGGGAGCGTAAAAGTAAAACGATTAGTGCCGAGAAAATGTGAACATACCCAAATACAAGAGGTATAGATCCTCATGAGCCCCCGCAGTTGCGGGGGCTCATGAGGATCTATGCCTCTTGCTGACACCACTTTGAATCCATGTTCCTAGGACAACTAGGGTTTGTTGATGTTGAACTGACGAAGACTGTACAAACACAGTTTCCGTCAACGGGCACAGAGCGGGTTGATTGCCATTTGATTCTTGTTACATGAAACGTCAGCGTCATATGCAGCCAACAAGATTATATTCCATGTCATAACATCTCATAATAATTTCTTTTTTCGTGCAGTTTATGGAGACCCATAAAAAGCTGGAGTTCGAAGGAACCATCTCCGTAGGAGGCAACGATGAGAAAGAAGATGCTGAGAAAGAAGATGCTGAGAAACAAGATGCTGAGAAAGAAGATGCTGAGGAACAAGATGCTGAGGAAGAAGATGCTGAGAAACAAGATTCTGAGAAACAGGGAAGGGGCAAAGAGCAGAAGCAGAGACCTTCGCGCAGAGAGCGAGAACAGAGAGGCAGGGGCGACAGCAGTGAGGAAGAGGAGGAGAGACACTGGGGCAAAGCTCAACAACAGAGAGGCTGGGGCAGACAGGTACGGCTTAGCAGTAAGGTCCAAAGTCACAGACCAGCACAGGTGATATGTCACGTGATTCTGTGAATTAACCCCTTGATCGCTAAAGACGATGCCTTTTGGCGGAAAAGACGTGTAACTACGCGTCTATCCCGCGAACTGTATCGTCAGCAACATCCAATAGATCCGAATTCAACCTGAATGTGCTTTAACTCATTCGAGACGTGCCGCTTCCGGATACGCGGCTTATGCTGCGTATCCAAAGGCGGCACGTCTCGAATGAGTTAATATTGATTAATGTTACAAATCTTCTGCTAAAATCAGCACTGTTCTGTTTGCGTTCTGTTCTGCTTTGTTACATAGAAGTGCACAACGGAAAACAACAGCGCCCGAACTGAACTGATTTAAACTGATCCAGATTCCCATCGGGCCGAAGTAGGCCGCAGTGGGCCCGCGCACAGTCGTGTATGTGTAATCCACAGTCGTGCGCGGGCCCACTGCGGCCGACTTCGACCCGATGGTGATTGCGTACTGACGACGACCAGCAAAGGAAATGCCACATCATTCAAATCACTGGAGGCTCTCCCGTGTTCCAGTGATGCGAACGACGTCACATATCTTTTGCGCGTCACGACAAACAATGGCGTGAGAAACAGAAGGACAGGTATAGAGACCTGTCCTATCTCCCCCAAGTTGCCCTTTGCAAACGTGTTTCTTTCTGTGTTGTGAATTTCTCTCCACTGTTACCTGATTTGATGTGATTTTTTTCCCTTAAGGATGACGATGATGAGGAGGAGAAGCTGTTCGAGGAGTTCCAGGAGTGGGCCCGCGTGAAGAAGATCAAGGAAAACATGGAAGCACAGAAGAAGAAAGAGCAGCTGGCTGAAGAGTTCGAGGAGTGGAAACGAGAACAAATGATTGAGGTAAGATCGTGCTTAAACCCTCCACTGCCGAGAAAAAAGCAAGAGACACTGCTTCATAAGCCCCGCCACTGCAGGGGCTCATGAGGATCTTTGCCTCTTGCTGACACCAGTTTGTATCCATTTTTTTGTTTATGTTTTGTTTTGTTTTTTTGGCGGTTTTGACTTTTGGTCTTTGAATAAACCAAGATTTCAGAACAAAACTTTACGTACAATGCACGTACAGTGGCTGGGAAAGGGTGAAATTATTTAAGTATTAATTGTTCATTTTCTCAGTTGCTTGAATCGTGGACTTGTTTCATGGTGTTGTTGTTGGCTTATTTTTCTTACTTGTTTATTTATTTATTTATTTTTAATTCATTTATTTATTTATCTATTTTTTAAATTTATTTGTTTATTTTTATTTATTTATTTATTTATAATTGATTGATTGATTGATTTATACATTATTTTGTTATTTATTTATTTAGTTTGTTATTCATTCATTATTATTTTTTGTGAATTTATTATTTATTTATTTACTCATTATTTTATTTATTTATTTATTTATGTATTTTGAGGGAGCAAACAATAGTTTTCTATTCTTCTCATCTAATGTGTGTCACAAGGCCACTTTTTGAAGAAAAGGAGAGTCGAGGACTTATGGTTTTCTCTTCTCTTCAGCCTTGCGTCTTATCACTGACCTGAACAATACACGTTGGTTCCGACTTCTTTCATTATAAAAGAAGTCAAAGCCAACGTGTATTTGTCACGTAAGCTGCCAGTCACAAGCCTGAAGAAAACTTATTGCCTTTGGGGAAAAAGCGCCCTAAATATTATGTCTACTAAATATTATGTCCCGTTCTACTTCCGTGCAGCACATGAAGGAGTGGAAGGAGGAGTCGGAGAAGCAGGAGCGAGAGAAGCAGATGGAGGCACTGAAGGAGAAGAGCCAGATGGTGCAGAAGCTAGCCAACCTCACGCAGCAGTTCCAGGAGCAGAAACTCAAGCTTGTCCACGACGTCACCTCTCAGTTCCTCGAGTTCTGCAAATGCAGCGAGACTAAGGAGATGATGAAGAGGTAAAATAAATATGCTAATGAATTTGTAAGCTTAAAAAATTCTGGACATGCCGTCACGCAACAGTTGAAAAAAATAACCAAAAAAAAAAAAAAAAGAAGGAAGGAAACCTTTACAAGACCCACCCCAGTAGCAAAATGTCTTCGGGTCCGCGACGGCCGCAGTGGGCCCGCGCACAGTCGTGCAAGGGCCCATTGGGGCCGCCGTGGGCCCAGGGAGCTTTACTTACTGGGCAGGGCACTGTCGTGAGCTACCGTTTGCCTAATCAGCGGTATTCTAATGCAGGAATCATTTGGTTCTGTCTCTGACGCAGGCGAATTCGGTAGTTGTAATTCGAACACGCGCACAGTGTTTACATCACGTGTGACGTCAAATTCTAGCCTGTCCCAATGCCGGATCCTAGCGGGAACTCGTTGGTAGGCATGGTTACACAAAATTAAGTCTTTGTTTGACATCACATGTAGAGTAAACACTGCGTGTGACGTAAACGTATGACGTATAGTAATGAAACTATCTGGGATCATTTAAAAATAAATACGACTGCAAGAGGCACACGGATAGACTCATAACATCTGCTACACCCCTTGCGTTTGTGTGTCTTTTTGCGTTTTGCTCAAGTAGTCAGGAATTTAACTATTTGACTCCCAGAACAGCGGCCGACATCGACCTGATGACCTTTTTGCTCAAGGGGTTTGTCTTTTGGTGAAGACATAATGGTCAAAGTGATGTGTGAACCCCAAAAATGTTTTTTCTTAAGACCCGATTCTCATTTTCTCTTGTGAAAATTTAAGATCCGCCGACGTACAGGTAACCGAATATTTCTGCCCTGTGAAGGAAACACACAGTACGTTTATTTTGTTTTAAAAATAAATAAATAAATAAATAAAGATTTTTAAAATTACATTTATTATGAAAATACAAATCTTCCTTTTCACGAAGACCCAGTGCGCAAAGGTCATCGGGCCGACGTCGGCCGCCGTTGGTCGGCGCCGATGTCGGCCCGATGACCTTTTGTGCATTGGGGATGGACTTATTGTCTTTCGCATTCACAGGGCAGAAAACATTCGGTCACCTGTCACAGGGCAGACTTGGTCACTGACTCACCATGACTGAGAGTCTAAATTTCATCAGAATTCTAAACTCTTTGCAGGTTCTTCACTGAGTCCTTCGGCCAGATGACCCCCGACGATGACTGGAGCCTGGCGGTGGGTGACGGCGAAGAGACGATGGGCCAGCAGATGGGCAGCACGACCGGCAGCCCCAACAACCCGAGCACGGCCGGTGGCATGAATTACCCCATGGGAGGCAACGGTACTGCACCGGGAGGTAACGGCACTGCACCGCGAGGTAACGGCACTGCACCGGGAGGTAACGGCACTACCCAGGGAGCTAACAACCCCCCTTCCGCAGACGGCAGCTCTTCCTTGACCTACCAGGAGTGGCAGGATCAGCAACAGTTCGAGGCTTCATCCAAAAAGTTTGCCCAGATGAACCAGAAAGAGCGATCCCATGTGAGTGTAACCATTAACCATTAACTCATTCGTGACGTGCTGCAACCGGATACACGGCTTTACAAAGCCGCGTATCAGGTTGCATCACGTCTCGAATAAGTTTACTGCACGTCAAAACAACTGAAGCAGAAATTTCCAATTTTTGCAGTTGAGCTTTCAAAACCTTTTCACGGCTTGTGAGCCAGGTCGACCAAGATAGTTAATTCATTCATTCATTAATTCATTCATTGATTCATTCTTTCGCTCGCTGTTTCGTTCGTTTGCCGGTTTGTTTGTTCCTTCTTTTGATTGTTGCTTCGTCGTGCGTCTCTTCGTTCATCGCTTTATTTGTTCGTCGTTCGAGAGTCCGTTCCTCCGTTCTTCGCTGTAATCACAGACCAAACATATAATTGAGACAAGCGGAGGTAGATACAGTAAAGTTAACAGGGGTATCATTTAGCTATGCTTTGAACAAACAGCTCCTTTGACAAACCCTTGCTTATGGCACCAAAACTGACAGCCAACGAAAAGGACAAGGCACAAAGTATACTGTCAAGCAAAAGATATGCGACATCATTAGAATCATCGGAAACAGGTTAGTGTTTCCGATGATTCCGATGATGTTGCATATCTTTTGCTCGTCAGTATACGCGACATTCCGCATGCCTGAAATTTGAAATGTCTATAAGATGTTCCAAGGTATGGTGAAATCTTTCTGTGAGTGCTCTGACATGCACCACTCGTCGGTTTTCAGGTTTAGAAAACCAGTTACATGCAAACCACTCGAAATATAACTATAATCGAAAATTCCCGAAATTTCAGGAGCTGTTCAACGGCATGGTGAAGGCTTTGTGTGAACGCGCTGACGAGTACGTCCAACACATCAAGAAATTCGAAGCCTACTATGTCAAGCACGTCGCCGACTCGGAGCGCAACGACGACTAGTTACCATGGCAACGACCTTGACCATGAGTTTCTCTTCAAACAGTGAGGACGTCTACATGTCGAAGCGTTGATTATTTTAGTAGGTCGTGGTCTTTCAATCATTCAAGTCGCTCCTCGTCAATATCTGCGGAAGTGTCGTATAGCGCTGCCGCAGCTATTAATGTGGGATGCTTTGAGTTAGATAACAGAGTGAGCTTCAAACGTTAAAATTACCCAAATTTCGGGAGTCGTCACCTTCAGTCTATACATACCATTTCAGGCACTAGCTCCACACTTTATGACAACTCAAGGGTGGTTCTAAAACAGCTTAGCGCCTGGAGGCACAAGGCTGTTCTAGTACTACCCTTGAACTGTCATTGTCGATCTGTCTAGAGTTTTTTCAGTTCTAAATGGGCTAAACTGTCATCATGCTGACATTCCGATATGCAAGAGTTTGACATTTTTACAGCATATTTTGGTTAACATTTAGACATCTTATAAAATCAAGACCAAAATGCTACCTGCCAAAGGAGTAAAATGCAAAAAAATACCCCAAAGAGAAAGAAGCTCTCTTTCGAAGTGTGTTTCTTTCTTTCTTAGGGTATTTCTGCACAATTTATAACTTCGAACTGTGAGATTGACTGTTTCAGTATTGCTGACAAGGGCGGATCGGAGGAGGTGGGGGGAGGGGTACTTCCGGAACCCCCCCCCCCCCCACCCCCGTCGACCCAAATTCTTACAACGCTTTAACAACGTCCCTTTTTGGGGTGCTTTGACCCTACCCCCCCCCCCCCTCCGCCTCCTCCCCGTTGATTGATACTTAGGCAAGTAGTGAGTCTAACACACACACACACAGGGCTTTCCCCCTTCCCCATCCCCCGCGCTGTTGGATTTTTCGGTCCCTGGAAGCAATGTCTAGCGCGTCGAGGAGGAGGCCTTTTGTATCAGGTGGAAGGTCCGAAACAAAACGACGACCCCCCCCCCCCCCCACCCACCCATCCCAGTCGAGGTACCCCTAGCTGATTTATATTATAGGTACAAAACATCGAAAGATTTATTTTCGTGCATATGTATAATTAAACCCTCCCAAAAAAAACCTGCATTGTTTTGTCAAGGGTTTACTTTTTTTATGAATGACTGCTGGGCTGTGCCCGTGTATGTGTGTGTGTGTGTGTGTGTGTGTGTGTGTGTGTGTGTGTGTGTGTGTGTGTGTGTGTGTGTGTGTGTGTGTGTGTGTGTGTGTGATGGTGTATGTGTGTGTGTGCGCGCGCGCGTGCGTGAGTGTGTGGTTGCTGCATTTCCATACATGTTATAAAAAAAAAAACTGAAAACTATGTGACTACACGTTTTTCTTCAAATATACCGACGAGCAAAAGAAATGCGGCATTTTTGGATCATCTTAAACATTAGTAAAAGTGTTTCCGATGATTCCCAAAATGTCGCATTTCTCTTGCTCGTCAGAATATAAAAGATACTCAATATGTGAACGCTGCAGGTGACCTGCGCGTATTTTTAATCACAAAAATAAAATAAAAATAAAAATATGCAAACTCACGCTTGCCAAAAAAAAAAAATATATATATAATGCGCACACCCACAACACAAAAGGAGTCCACTGCACACTTCAACTAAAAAGCTAAGCACACGAAAACGTCTGAACCAATATCGTATCACCGTCGGCTCCAAGACAGTCCCGCTCTCCAAATTCATTTATTTTTACCAGACAATGTTTGCTTAGGCGACCTACATATTGGACGCTTTTATTACTCCTCCAACTGAGTAAACCCTGGTAGCAAAATGTCTACGAGCCCACGACGACTGCAGAAGGCCCGCGCACAGCCGTGAATAGACACACACACAGCCGTGCGCGGGCCCACTGCGGCCGTCGTTGGCCGGAGGACCTTTCAGTGCTGGGAAGTGACAGCAAAGAACAGATCTCTTAACAAACTTTGCTGCCAGCGGATACAAACCATGTCATGTAGGCTTGGCAATTCAGCTTGGGCAATCCAAGGCCAAGTAACCTCATCCGTCCCAGGAACATAGATATAAATAGGGTCAGCAAGAGGCAAAGATCATCATGAGCCACCACCCCCACCCACCCCTCCCCGCCC
>BTPG01000001.1:200201269-200228769 GCA_036245525.1 Semisulcospira habei
TCTTTCGTTTCTGAACTCCTATCTTACAAAAAGAACACAAACAGTCTACGTCAATGGAAAATGTTCTTCTGAACAATTTGTGGAGTATGGAGTGCCCCAGGGGTCTATTTTAGGCCCACTACTGTTCTGTATCTTCGTTAACGATCTACCGTTACATGTAACGTGTACTGCGGCTGAGTGTGACATGTTTGCCGACGACTCAACATTCATTCCGCTGGTAAAACTGTGCCTGAAATTGCAAATAATCTTCAAGAGAGTCTTCATGAAGTCTCTCGGTGGTGTAATGAAAATCGCATGCTTGTAAATCCCACAAAAACAAAAAGCATGCTTATCACAACCCGCCAGAAACATAAGCTCTAACCTCCATCACTCAACCTTTCTTTGGACTCCATCCCAATTGAGCAGGTCAGTCAACACCGCCTGCTTGGAGTAATAATAGATGATGATCTAAGCTGGCATAACCACCTATACTATATGAGAAAACAGTTGTCCAAAAAGTTGTTTTTACTTTCCAAACTTAAAACGATCATTGACCTTAAGACGCGCAAACTATTTTTTAATGCCTACATTAAACCACACATTGATTATGCCTCAACAATATGGGATGGCTGCAGTGAAAATCACTTTAAGAAGATAAACTCATTACACAAGCGCGCTGCTAAGCTTATCCTCCCTGATCCGTCTTTATCCACTGATGCCAAGCTGCAGGCCATCGGACTTCTCCCTCTGGTTAAGCACCTCGCACTAAACAAATGTGTACTGATGCACAAAATTCTTAACGAGAAAGCTCCACCTTACTTATCAAGGCTCTTTTCGCCAACTGAAAAAAAATACAGCACCTCCAGGAACAGTCTCTCTATAAAAAGGCCCCGTATAGACCTGTTCAAATCTAGCCTGTCTTATTCAGGTGCTCTTTTATGGAATTCATTTCCTCCCAATATTCAACAAACCTCGTCCCTCTCTCTGTTTAAAAGTAGAGTACATGATTACCTCTCTAAGACAACGTTATGCTGATCCTTTCTTCTTTTTTTATTTTTTTATTTCTCGACATAATACGCTTCATGTTTTTTAATGTTTGCTATTTTTTCCCCCATCTAGCCTCCAAATTGTTTGTTCTGTTTTCTAACTTGTTTCTGATAGTACACAAAATATCATACCTACTTATATGTTAGATAATTATGTGCGTACGTACGTGTGTATGTGGATGTACAAAAGTGCGCATGTGCACGAGTACATGTATATGTATGTATGTGTGCGTGTGTGTATGCGTGTGTGTGTCCTTTATTATTAGTTAGTTTTTGTTGTTTTGGTTGGTGTTCTTTTTTTTTTTTTTTTTTTTTTTTTTTTTTTTTTTTTTTTTTTTAAAGTAGCTTAGCAAGGACAGATTGTAAGAAAGGCCTGCGCGCCTAATATCTCAATCCTTGGAAAATAAAGTTTCGTTCGTTCGTTCGTTCGTTCTCTCTCTCTCTCTCTCTCTCTCTCTCTCTCTCTCTCTCTCTCTCTCTCTCTCTCTCTCTCTCTCTCTCTCTCTCTCTCTCTCTCTCTCTCTCGCTCGCTCGCTTTCTCTGACACATAATGCGCGCATCTCCAAGAGTCATAGATCCCCATGTGCCCTATAGCGCATGAACATCTATGCTTCTTGATACTGTTTGGAGCGCGCGCATGCACGTAATCACACGTACACGCATACACACACATCGACGCGCTTTCAGAAGAGCATACAGGTGTACTTAGTATAACATGTAGCTAGGTAAAGTCAACCTGATTTCACACAAATTATAGCAAGACTGAAATTGTACTGTGAATTATAGTTTTGTCACCATTTTCCCAAGTCTTGAAGCGAAAGCGAAACTTATATCACGTTAAATATCAAATTACGTAAAAACAAAAAATACGTCACGATAAATGACGCTGGACAAACCAATGACGCGTATGCACTGCGCGCCTCCCTTATAGAGTTCACTTTGACACATTGGCACATCTGCGAGGCTTTTTAAAAAATGAGGAGATATTTCAACATCAGAATCAAGACAAAAACAAAAGGTAGAGACCCTTGACAGCGAAGACAGCTCTCATATAGAAGGAACTTTGTGGGTTATGGTTCATCCCATATTGTTTTAAAACATATAATTTATGTCAATATTAACATAGATGCCTGTATTAGTATAGTTGTCAGTATTCGTATAGCTGTCAGTATTAGTATAGTTATTAAGTCTGCGTGCTTGAGTGCCTGTGCGCCTGGCTGTATGTGTGTGCGTATGTCCGTCTTATCCATTTTTTACTTCTCTTGATATATTTATACCCCCCCCCCTTCCAAACCCCCTTCCCCCCCCCTCCCCCCACCCGGTCCAAACTGGAATCACCCCTTTGTGGGATAAATCTTTTTCTTTTTTTTTTTTTTGCTTGACTTGATCTTTATGAAACAACTAAAGAGGAGAGACCAGCAAGTGAGCCGTGTACTTAACATATCATGTAGCTAGGTAAAGGCAATCTGCTTTCACACAATTATACCAGAGATCTTTATTGGCCACCGCAAAATGCAGAGGTCCAGGAGGATCTGTGTCTCTTGCACATGACTGGTGCCGTTCGGTGTGACAGTGTAAGCACACAAGTTCGAAAAATATCACTCAAATAAGAGACCGGCCCAAGGACATGCAGGTTACGCACTTTCAGGGAACGCCTCTTTTAAGAGGTGTGTTGCAACTCGATAGGAAACGTGCTGCATACGGATACGCGCAATTTTCCGCGTGTACTTATGTGGCACGTCCAGAATGCGTTGAAGGTACTTTGCCAAGGTACTATTTCTAAGGTTTAGTCACCTTAGAGAAACTGATTTTGTTTAATTAGAGAAAAACAGCAGACGGATTTTGTATTCTTGTGGACTGCCGCTAGTAGACAATTTATGGAAATCAGAAATAGGTCAAAACTGCACGCGTTTCGACTAAAAACAGTGGATTAAAAGCCCGGACAAACACGCGATATCGTGTGTTTGTCCGGGTTTTTAATCCACTGACTTCGTTGAAGCACGTGAAATGTTGACCTACTTCTGAATTCCGGACAACGTCTATTAAAACCGGAGTCAACTTCATACTCGCGAGCTTGCATTTTTGCCTGTTCATGAAAATTGTATTAACTCATTCGAGACGTGCCGTCTCCGGATACGTGGCACGTCTCGAATGAGTTAACAGTTCTTTTTATCACACACCCGCGAGGTTCACACGCCCAATGTATTAGCAGTTTGTGTTGCGAAACATTCGTGAAACGCTTGTAGAGGCTTATGCATAGATCACGGGGGGAATATTCGCAAGGTCATTTATTTTGTCCTGCGTTGTTCTATAAAAATGCTTTGCAGATTATTAGGTACAAAATGCATCAACAGCTTGATTGTAATTTCATTTGATTTTTTTAAATTTTATTTTAAATCGATATATTTAATTTAATTTACTTTTAATTTATTTATTTCTTATTTATTTATTTAGCACTATTTATTTAAAATGTAATTAATTAATTGTAATTCAATTCAATTCAATTCAGTTACATTATATTCAATTACATTAATGTACAAACAAATTGTCACTCTTAAAATATAACAAATACCGTTGCCTTACGTTTAACTTGGCAAGACGCATTTTACACATTTCAAGATTTAACGCAGAAACACACTGAGCCCATGGGTCTACATTCCCAAATTTTGCTGATGTCCTCTGACGCGTAACACGACAGTTCTGAAGACAGGTCGAGAATGGCAGTTCAAAGGGTGGGAGCCAGAATTGCATAGCACCCAGCAGCACCAGGCTATTCAAGCACTACCCTTGAACTAGTCACAGTCAATTTATATCCTGCGAGTTTGATAAATGTCCTGGTAAAGTCAAGCTGACTTTTGTGTCCAGACTAAATCCAGATCTCTAATCCAAACCTAATCAAGTCCACTATAACCGTCCAATCGAAAAACCGAAGCATGACACACGCCCCAGTCCTTTTACTCTCGCTAAACCGACAGTTCATTCCTTTAGTCAGTTAGTCTCTCAGGAGGCGACGATACTCATTGAACCCAGCAGCTGAAAGCATACGCAGGGGCTCATGAGAATCTATGCCTCTTGCTTGTGCAGTGGATTTTTTCTTCTTTTTCTTTGCTGATGACATTTTTAATTTTTTTTTGTATAGCCCAGCTAAACCCGTCCCTCTAATGCCTCCTCCACGATGAGACACGTGGTCTCTGTCACTTTTTCATCTCTGCGCCTTACTCGGAGGAGGTCACATGATGACATACACACGAGTGACATTTCTCTCGTGTTCACGGTCTATCTGAAGACTCTTCCCTCCAAACTTTGTTCCACTGAACAAATTTGAACAGGCCTAATGGTATGCTAAAACATCTGCTTGAGAAATGCAGCCTCGAAATTAGGTCAAAGTTGCCTGTGGGTTTTGGGGTCAATGTACACACTTGAAAACTGTTGGTAGACAAGCATTTTTTAAAGAGAAGAAAAGATTATAAAAGCTTCTACAAAAACGATGAATCTAATTTCTTTTCAAAGTTCTATGTGCACAGAGCTGCACCCAAGAAGCATTTGCAATATTTCACGATCACCTTATAGATGTGCATTTTGTATTTATTTATTTATTTATTTATTTATTTATTTATTTATATTATTTATGTATTTATTTACTTATCTTTGAACGTTGAACTGTCGTTACTAATATAGATTTAAGGATTATGACGAAACACGAAAATACAACAGAACCTGTTATGAGCGATCACCCTTATCACAGATCACTTAAGTTGTTATAAACCTATTAAACCGCAAAGCTGCATTTCCAAAATGTGTGTAGGTGTCACTAATGACTACGTGCCACTTGCAGGAGACGGCTCACCATGATAATTCAAGGGTAGCGCCAGATTAGCTTGGCGTCATCAGAATGTGTGTAGGTGTCACTAATGTTGACTACGTGCCACTTGCAGGAGACGGCTCACCATGATAATTCAAGGTTAGCGCCAGATTAGCTTGGCGTCATCAGAATGTGTGTAGGTGTCACTATAATGACTACGTGCCACTTGCAGGAGACGGCTCACCATGATAATTCAAGGGTAGCGCCAGATTAGCTTGGCGTCATCAGAATGTGTGTAGGTGTCACTAATGACTACGTGCCACTTGCAGGAGACGGCTCACCATGATAATTCAAGGGTAGCGCCAGATTAGCTTGGCGTCATCAGAATGTGTGTAGGTGTCACTAATGACTACGTGCCACTTGCAGGAGACGGCTCACCATGATAATTCAAGAGTAGCGCCAGATTAGCTTGGCGTCATCAGACGCCAAGCTAATCTGGCGCTACCCTTGAATTATCATGGCGGATCCATTTCTGGCTGTGGTGCGTCGGAGCTTATTGGGATAACGACCATCGTGTAGGTCGCTACCGGTGCAGCCATCTTGAAAAGACGGAACGCTGTGGTGTGTCGGCGTCTGATGACGCCAAGCTAATCTGGCGCTACCTTTGAATTATCATGGCGGATCCATTTCTGGCTGTGGTGCGTCGGAGCTTATTGGGATAACGACCATCATTTAGGTCACTACCGGTGCAGCCATCTTGAAAAGACGAAACTCAGCCGTCGGGTTTAACCCCTTAAGCTGCTGGTAACAGGCGAACGCTAACCAGCTACAAAGGACATAAATCCACATGAGTCCCTCGCAGTCGTGGGATCTCATGAGGAGTTAATATGTCTCTTGTTAGTGAGCGCCAAGCTATTCCGGCACCACCCTTGAACTATCATGCTCGATCCGTCTTTTGCTGTGGTGTGTCGGGGCTGAATGAGTAAGGCAAACATCAACGAGTCAATGAACAAACACAATATATATATATTTGAGACTGGCTGAACCTTAAAGATATACACAGTCACTTTTGTCTACCGTATTGAAAATACGGTAAACTTTGAAATGGGGCTGGTCGGAGCGCATTCCGGAGGATGCACACGATGTGTTGGGCGTGCGGGTCCCGAATTCTGGCAAAGAAGTAACGAGATACAAATGACGTTACGTCTAGCTACGCAAACATTGATAGATAACGTCTTTTTTGCGCCGAGCGCCGAGTGTGTGTATGTGTGTGTGTGTGTGTGTGTGTGTGTGTGTGTGTGTGTGTGTGTGTGTGTGTGTGTGTGTGTGTGTGTGTGTGTGCGTGTGTGCGTGTATGTGTGTGTGACTGTGTTTGACAGCGACTAGAGCCCGTGTTTGAGGACGAACAATCTTTAATTTCTAACATAATTATTGTCCCTACAAGAATAATCTCGAGGCATTATTACCAAAAAATAAAAAAATAAAAATAAAAGTTATTAATATGCTCATTGACGATAACTATCTTCTCATTAGTACCCGCACGATTTTTCATAAACAGTGTCATTTTGCTGCTCGTGCCATTATTCTTCTTCAAAATAGCTATGCTACGCCAGACGACAGAGCTTACGAATGGCGGTAATCGCCGTGTGTCCGTCTTTATTTCTGTGTGCTAGTGTGTGTGGATCAGAGAATGGGTTAGAGTAGAAGGAGACGGATTCCTATCGCTAAACGAGCCCACAGAGCACACTAAAGCGCCGTGTGTCCGTCTGTATTTGTGTGCGCTGACGTGTGTGTTGATCAGAGGTTGGCTTTGGGAAATGGATCAGCATAATACGCCTAAAAATATGAACAACTCTGAATGTTCCTGAAGAAAAACGCACGTGAGCTCCAAGCAATACGGTAGTCTTTGGGATGAAATCCTCATCTTGTTCTTACAAACCGTTGCTAAAGAACTATATAAACTAAGAAACACGCTTAGAATGGATAATTACAAAACAATTACTATTAACGGACAGTTACAACACAAGCGTGTTTCCTTATTTGTTCCCACGTGAGATGGCCTTCGTCGCCTGCTCGGCGTTAAACTCAAATAACTAAGTAACTGACTCTTTCTTTGTTGGGATTTGCTTTGCATTTAACACTCTTAGCAGTCACCTTTCCGGTCCGTATTTAAAACATCCCCATTTTTGGGGTACTCATTCGCATCTAAAAGAGCCAAGACACCTGCCTGTCTATTTGTTCCAGGGGCTACGGCAAGCCATAGCATCAATCGCGGAGGCTTTGACCCTTTGGGTGTCGTTTGTGATTTTGGTCGAGGTGATTCCTGCAGGAATCACCTCGACCAAAATCACAAACGACACCCAAACGGTTAAACGACACATGCGTTTTTGCTCGGATGCTTCGACTGTCAAGATACGCAACCTGAGTTAGGAATAACTTCTCTCAGCGCACCTATAGGCCTTTTGACATCGGAGTTCACCAAGTTTGCGCCAAATATCTCCGCAAAGAAACACTTTTCTGTACCACTTTTAGAACAACTATCATTCAGTGATAATTAACCTAAAATATAACATTTTTTTTTACTGAACTCCGTGGGCGGTCCGTGGCGTAGCGGTAAAAGTGCTTGCCACCAATGCTAGAGGTGCGAGGTTCGATACCCGGTTCCGTCGTCGGACCTTTCTCCTCTAGTAAGTGTCACCGTTAATTCGGGCGGACCGTCGGGAGGGGGTCTTTCTCCGGGTACTCCGGCTCTTCCTCCCCCACGAATTTACTATCAATTTCAGCCCACTTATTCAAACTTCAAATATAAAACGATTTGAATTTCCAAACCTTCAGTAGGTCGCTTGAGCTTGCCCTTAGCACAACGTAAATGTTCTGTGTTTATGTGCATTGTGTGAGTGAATGCGCGTGATTCACGTGAGCGTGCTTGTTGGGGTCAGTTCGCGGCGGCACTTTGAGCCGATTTTCAATTGGGATAAAGCGCCTATTTAATGCGCTGATTTCTTTATTTATTTTATTTAACTCCTATGATTTGTCAGTTTTTGTCTACAGTCGTAAAACTTTAGTGAAAAGACAAGAACAAGCCATTTTCAAAACCCTACATAGAGCCCCGGCAGATTTCAATATCGAGGTCAAGCATGCAAGCTTCATGTATGTCTGCGCTGTTTCAAGTTTAAAAACTTGGCCAATTCGCGTGATGATGGATTTTTTTTTTTTTTACACTGGGCTTACATATATCTGAGGCACATTTAGGGATGTAAAATCAGTCACTTAAATGAAAAATGCCGAATTTTTACGACATTACAGCAAAACTGAAACATTATTCAAGTTTCTTAAAAATATAAATCGCACTTCGAGGCACTTCGAGGCGATTGAGAGAAAACACCAGTGTGAACTAACTCCTCGACTGCAAGAGACATAGATCCTCATGAGCATCCGCATTCGCGGGAGCTCATGAGGATCTATGCCTCTTGCTGAAAACGCTTTGCATCCATGGCCCATTGACCCCTGGGGATACTAGAGTGAAGTCGAATTAACAAAGATTTTAAAAACACAGTCACGACAGTATTGCAAAAATGACACATTGTTCGAGTTTCTTAAAAGTAAATCGTATTAGGTCAAACTGTCACTGAATGATATTTCCTCTAAGATTGGTACAGAAAAGTGCCTCTTTACGGAGATATTTGCGAATAACGCTGTGCGCTCCGATGTCAGACGACCTATAATACTGTATTGGCCAACTCACCTCCCGCTGCGGTAAAATAACGCACGGGTGAAAGTGTATACGAACTTAAAGAATTAGCGTGCCGCTTGACTGCCTGAAAAAAAAAAAAAACAGTTTCCACTCTTTGAACTGGCCAAAAGATCGGCACGATTCTTATTTTCGCGTAGTCACGATCTCAATCAGTCTTGCATGACCTGTGAAAAAAAAATTCCCACACGTGACTTTGGCACTTTATGTGAGTCATTCATAGCTTGTGTGCTGGTCTGTGTGTTTTGGCTCCTACGACCCAATGCGTAAAAGGCCATTAGGCCGAGGTCGGCAGCCGTTGGCCCGCGCACGGCTGTGCGCGGGCCAACGGCGGCCGACTTCGGCATGATGGTCTTTTGCGCATTTGGCACTTCGAAGCGTATGGTAAAAAAACAAATAAATAAATATGTTAAATAAATAAATAAATTAATTAATAAATAAAATCGCAGACGAGCACTTTTAATATATGAACGAGCAAAAGAAATGCGACATTTTTGTAATCCCCCGAAACATGGAAACGCTTCAATGTTTGCTACGATTCCCAAAATGTCGCATTTCTTTTGCTCGTCAGTAAAATATGGGCGTTCTATATTGTCACGCACGGTCGGTCACGCACGGCTGTACGGAAAACTGTCCCAATATTTCTAACCGTGACTTGCAACATGCACAGAACTAAGGGGGTGGACATAATGCTTTCGTGTCGATTTCGAAATAGTGGGAGCGCGCACGTCTGGGTGTGGGCCGACCGACAGCGCGTATCATTGAGCGCAGTGGTAAGGTGGTGGTCACGTACGCCTTGAACCCTACAGGACGTTTGGCATCGGAGCGCACAACGCTTTTCTCAAATATCTCCACAAAGAAACAATTTTCTGTATCACTCTAAGAATAAATATTATTTAGTGCCAATTGACTAATACGGAATATTTTTTACTGAACTTCTATGATTTGTCGATTTTGCTGTGCAGTCGTAAATAAAATGGTGAAAAGACAAGAACAAGCCGTTTTCAATACCCTGAATAGAGCCCCGGCAGATTTCAGTATCGAGGTCAAGGATGCAGACTTCATGTATGCCTGCGCTGTTTCAGGGTTGAAAACTTGGCCAATTCACGTGAAATAGGATCTTTCTTATACTGAGTTTAATATATATGTGGCACATTTAGGGATGTAAAATCAGTCTTTCATGAAAACTTCTACGACTGTACAGCAAAACTGACACAATGTTCGATTTTCTTAAAAGTAAATCGTATTAGGTCAACTGTCACTGAATGAGATGTGTTCTAAGATTGATATAGAAAAGTGGTTATTTGTGGAGATATTTGCGAAAAACGTGCGCTCCGATGTCAAACGACCTGTACGCCCTTATAACGTTACCCCCTAAACTGCCATTGATCTTAAATTGCGCTTCGAAAATCTTTGTGTCAACCCCTTATGCCCCAATGTCTACGTTCTCACATTTTGGAGTTGTCACCTGAAGACTACATTACAATGCAGGTGACAGTACGAACCTTGATAGCTCAAGGGTGGTGTTACAATAGCTTGGGACCATATGCGCCAAACTATTCTGGCATCACCCTTGAACTATCAGGGTCGATATTGTATTATATATAACTGTGGCGTGTCGGGGCCAAATTAATTCATTCAACGCCAAAGAACGCCAATTTTCCAGTTGTCACCTGAAGACTACATTACAATGAAGGTGAGAGAACGAACAATGACACTTCAGGGGTCGTGTTAGAACAGCTTGGCGCCCGTATGTGCCAAGCTATTCTGGCACCACCCTTGAACTATTAGGGTCGATCAGTTATTATCTATAGCTGTGGCGTGTCGGGGCTTAATGAATTCGTTCAACGCCAAAAAAAACCCCGCCATTCTTTAAAGTCCCACTGTCGCCGTAACTGTTCAAAGATACACGTCCGTAACAGATGGATACGAAACGCTACAGATAGGTCTAGTTATGGTTCATTTAGACACAGTGCAATCCAGTTCAGCACACGTAGTTTTGATAACAAGTAATTTGACAATGGTCTACTCCGTTCTATAAGTACAACGCTCTCAGCTCGAGATACAGCAAAAATATAGATTGACAGGCTAACGGCTGAGCAGAATAAATAAGTGCGATCACGCGTGTGCTTTAGCTGCGTGTCCCATCTGCTGTAAAAGTTCATTCGGTGTGTCGACAGAGCATAACAAACACAAATGGTGCTGAAATCTGTCTTCAAATTTACGCGTAATGGTACTTTATTGAAAGAGGAATATAAAGTGGGTTAAGCAGGAGATATATAGCCTCATGAACCATCGCGCCTGCGACGGCTCATGAGTATCCTGTTTCTCTTGCAGTTGGATAGTATTGACATTTACTCGGCAGTGAAGGGGTTAAAAAAGAAATAACTAACCAAGGAAGAATTACGCATTGGAAAGTCGAACATAAAGCAGTCTGCTCTAGTTTCTGCATCTGGACAAGCAAACAAGGACAATGATATCTTTTGGACTGCGGACGGTCGCGAAACCTCGCGCGACAAACCCCGCTCGTGCATTCAAACGACGTCGAGGTGTGACCTTAACCCCTTAACTGCCGGGGCAAGGCGAACGCTAACCAGCTGCAAGAGACATGATCCTCATGTGCCCTCTCAGTCGCAAGGCACATGAGGATTTATGTCTCTTGTTGCTGATATGTTCTTGGTGCGTGTTTTTGTTCCCATTTAGTTTGTGAGATGGCCTTAGTCGCCTGTTAAACCCAACTAACTAACTAACTAACTAACTAACTAACTAACCCATTTAGTTTGTGTTCTTCACGCGAATGTCGATCACTGTGTAGCGGTTGCTGACGTCAGTCCGTGAACACTGGTAGCGAAGGGGATAATTGTGTCGCGAATCTGAACGAGTGATAAAATCAAATCAAATCAAATCAAATCAAATCAAATCAAATCAAAGCAAAGCAAAGCAAAGCAAAGCAAAGCAAAGCAAAGCAAAGCAACGCAATGCAAATCATAAAATACAATCAAATGCAAATATGCACAATACAAAATACAACACAACAAAAATAAATACAATTAAAAAAAATATATATGCTTTTACAGAACATTACGCAGACTCCCGACACACGCTTTTAGAACTAAGAAAAAACTTGCCGGCATACATAATGTGACGCTAGTTACTATGTGGTTAAAACGGTTAGTTCGGGGTTTAACGTCCACAGCACCGAAGTAATAATGGACGGTCCTGACGGGTGGGTTATGGGGGAACAGGGAAATCTATTGCTTAAGGAGTACGAACTGAACACTGATCAATTCAGGCGCACTGCCGCTGTGCCACTTTGATTTATCAGGACCTTTCAACGGACATGGAATTGAACAAGCCCGCCTTTTCCCCCTGGATTGCGAGTCCAGCTAGAGGGGCCGGGACGGGGATTCAAACCCACAACCCGGCTATTCCGTTCGGCTCTCCTGCACCGACGCTTAATTAACCGCCCGAGCTATTTCGGACCCCGCTAGTTACTACTCACTGAACGCATGTAAAAATGAAACCCAAGCCACACCCCCTCACCATTTACCAAACCACTCAAACACCCGCCCACACCGGCGATTCATCACACTACAGACATTACGGTATGCCGTTCTGTGATTTTGGATCTTACGGCTTTCAGCTTATAGAACTAAGAAAAAGCTTGCCGGCACACAAAATGCGACGCTAGCTATTACTCAATGAACGCATCTAAAATGGAACCCAAGCCCCACCCCTACACCTTTCACCAAACCACTCAAACACCCGCCCATACCGGCGATTCACCACATTACAGAAACTACGGTATGCCGTTCTGTGATTTTATTATTTTGGATAAGGTGCAAAATTACAGAGCAGCACTAAAATAAGCGTTTCTGCATACTGACCTAAAAGACGCGTCCCGCGGCATACTCGACCGCGAAAACCTTCAGTGCATGCAGGTGTGAAGCTTTGCCCTAGAATAGTGCCTAGTTTGAGAACGTTTTGATTCGGGTAGATTTAAATGGCACGCTGTGTACAAGAATGAACTGTTGGCCTTAGGTAAATATCAACTTGTACCTTCAACCAGTACAACACTGGTTACCTCGCTTGTTCCTTTCCGCATGATGCGGAGCCGTGGACTGAGAGAACTTACCAGTGTGAAAGAACTCCTCGATTGGCGAGGAAAACTTGAACACGACTGCAAGAGACATAGATCCTCATGAGCCCCCGCTCTATGTCTCTTGCTGAAAACGATTTGCATCCATGTTCTTTTGACGCCTGGGACTCCTAGAATGAAGTCAAATTACAGGGCGAAATTGGGTGGGTGGGGGGGGGGGGGGGGGTGGGTGTCCAGGAGTCCCCCTCCCCGACCCAATTAAAAAAAAACAAACATGCCATAACAAAGTCCATTTTGGGGTATTTGGACGCCCCTCTACGGATATACAGATATTTTTTGCAGATATTGTCTTTGAGGTTAGGCGCTATACAAAATTATTATTATTATTATTATTATTATTATTATTATTATTATTATTATTATTATTATTATTATTATTATTATTATTATTATTATTATTATTATTATTATTATTATTATTAATTTATACTCGGCTAGTTCAATTTCGTCAAAAACCATCAAAGGTACACTACTGGCTCACCACGTCCTGCGTTGCAATAATGTGTCACAAACTAAAGCTCGTTGAAACTTCATGTCTCAAACTGTTACTTTGTAACAGAGGCACACAGATCGTGAAGTCTATATGACGAGGGTTGTGACAATTTTTTTTTTTTTATGGGGGCAACCAACCATTTTGTCACAAAGCACGTTAACCCCTTAACTCCCTCGGCAAGGCGCGCGCTACCCTACAGCTGTAAGAGACACAACCCCTCATGAGTCCCCGCAGCCACGGGGGCTCATGAGGATTATGTCTCTTGCTAGTCCTGGGTTCTTTAATGTTGGTCAGCGTGTCTTGGCTTGATGTTTCAGACGGGCAGTTCGAGACCAGTCACTGATAGCAAACAAATTAACCCTTTTATTCCGGGACTCTGCAGCAGGAGATGGGATTGATCATGATAATTCAAGGGTAGTGCCAGATGAGCTTGGCGCCTTCAGGCGCCAAGCTCATCTGGCACTACCCTTGAATTATCATGATCAATCCATCTCTACAACTGGTACTGGTACGTTGAGCAACACCTCTAAAATTTGAGAAATGGGACCTTGGCGCTAACAGGGTTAAGACGTTGGGAAGAGTTTAAGAGCTTAGTAACAATTGTTACTTTATTACAAAGCACGTTACAACAATCCTTTGTGAGGCACGCGTATACTGACATAACGCCACCAAAGGTATCCTTTGAAAGCAAAATACTAAGTCCATTTTTTGTGAAAAGTATGTATGTCTATTTCGAAAAAAAAGTTTTCAAATGTAATACTGTGTTGTTCTCGTGCTTACTAAGTGAGTTTCTCTCGTTTCTGGGAATTTCTTTGCAAAAGGACAATGTCTTTTTCTTCCGCAAGAAGAAACGCAGGATGTGGAGGAATCGAGGCAGACACCAGAACAAGTAGCCAGTAAATTCAACATCGCCGTTATTTAGAAACGCCACTATGTCAGTTTTTGAGAAAAGCAAGATTTTCATTGTTATACAATGAAAATCTCGCTTTTCTAAAAAAAAAAAAAAAAAAAAAATACGGGACACTGGACACTGCCCAGTGGCGGATCAATTACCTCGAAAAGGGGGGGGGGGATACAACATTTTGTCTGGGACCTTCAGCCTGATACAAAAGGCCTCCCCGACGCTAGACATTGCTTTCAGGGGCCGAAAAATCGAAAAGCTGGGGGGGGGGGGGAAGGGAGGTGGGGGGGGGGGGGGGACAGAAGACGCGTGCGTGTTAGCAAAATATCCAAATAAAAGGGGTGGAGGGGTGGAGGGGCGGGGAGGAGCCGGGTGCATGTGTTAAATCTCACAAAAACTTTAAACGTGGGGGAAGTGGCGGGGGCGGGGTGGGGGAGGGGGGGGGGGGGTCCAAACACCCCAAAAAGGGACTTTGTTATTGCATTTTTTTAATGGGTCAGGAGTGGGGGGGAGGGGGGCGGAACCCGTGGAACCCCTCCCTCCCCCCTCCCCGATCCGTCCCTGCTGCCTTTTGGCAAACAGTGGCAGAATATTTGATTCCTCATCCCATACAATTATTATAGCCATCGTATGTCTGAGCGAGACATAGATTCTCGTAGACCAAAGCAGCTGTGTGACTATTTCATTAAGGGGCTGGTTGAAACCAGCCCCTTAATAAAATAGTTACAGATGCTGTAAATCTCTTTTACTGAGACGAAGGAAGTAAGCAGTGTTGATATTAATGATTCAGTCGCTACACGAAACGACAGCAAATAATAAAGGGAGACTAACGGAGAAATACGTAAAGCCCGAATGTCAAACCGTACAAGTTTATTCCCTCCCTTTCATTGGAATGTGCGTACTTTATCCCTGCCTCAGCACATCAGCCGGAACCGTAACAGCAGTATTTTTTTTTAACCCATAACATCCTGAGCTGATTTTTGTAAAATTTACTTATTGTCCTATGAAGGCTGCATTACATATTAGGAGATAGATTAACCATTTTAGTTCAAGGGTGCCTGAGGCGCCAAGCTTTTCTGGCACCGCCCTTGAACTATCAGTCAAATTTATTTCAAGCAATAGTGTATCAGGATGTAAAGAGCTAAATGAGAATCAGGTCAGATATAGTAGGTTGAGCACTATTATAGTAAGGAAAGACAGTAGGTTGCGCACCTTTATAGGAAGGGCGCCCCATTGACAGTACGGACGCCGTTGGACCGCGTTTCGCTGGATCACCCAGATCACAGTGTTACTCGTTCTCGGAGGATTTGTGCTGTTGATGCTGGATCTGCACATCAAGCTGTGCGTGTCTAAAAGGCAAACTGTATGCGAGGCACAGGTTTATATCTCGTGAACCCACTGCGTCAAGCTTTTCTGTCCGCAACTGACTTGAAGGCTATTATGCTATATATTGTTTTAAGTTCTTTATTTTAGTCTGACTGGCCAGATTTTTACCCATCCGCATGCCTGCTCGGCGTTAAACCCAAATAACTAACTACAAATGAAATTTGTAAGATCTTCTTTTGGTATGTATACATGCGTATGTATGTATATTGTTGGCAGGGTTTGACATAGACATTTTTGTGTTAGATAGACATTCCGATATACAAACAAGGCGTAGTTTGTGTGGATCGCAGGAATAGTACAGAGCACCGCCACAATAGTCAAGCGAACGGAAATGTATACTGTTACGATTGTGGTTGTGTTGTTCCGCTGTGAGAGCGTGCATGCGCCTGTAGGTAGCGATCCGATGTTTATTTGAGCTATCATGATTACCAATCACGTATCTTTTCAGTAAGTTTCACTATCGTTCACGCGTAGTGCGGAATTGACTATCTTTTGATACACGGAGTTGAATCCCGAAGAGTCTAGAAACCGCTCGAGTAATCACCACTGTTTTCTGTGAGCGTGAAGTTAGCGGCCAATATGTATTACGAAAACACGTGTAACTTCCAGATAATTCGGGCAAGGTCGTGAACTGACTACCATACTCTTGTGTGACGTTATAACGCGCCGGAATTTCCCAAAATAGGGGCTGAAAACACCAGCCAGAATTTTGTAGACCATTCTGGTGGATTCTTTTTATATTAATATTTATGAGTTTCGGTTACGTATTCTATTTTGATTGGTTGTGTTGTATGAATTTCCTCGATTATTCTGGAAAGCATACCACTATAAAAGATCGTGCTAGGAAGCACTTGTGTACATTGTTCAGTAATTGCGATGTAACGGCGTCGGTACATTGTTCAGTTGTATAATTGTAGTGTATCGTAAGCGCATTGACAATGAGAGAGCTAGTTAGCTACGCAAGGTATCGTGCTTCTTTGTCAGTGACGGAGTTATGCAGTGAATGGTGATGTACATTGTATGAGAGACGCATTGTGTCAAAGTGTGGAAATTTTGCAGAGAAGACATTGTATCAGTGTTAGTGCATTTGTGAACGCATATCGTGGAGATCGCATCGCTGTAATAAAATATTGTTGGAACTGTTACTCCAGTGTTGTCTACAACCTTAAGCCACGTGTGACGGGTTGCATCTGAAAGAAGTTTCTTTAGAAGAACCTAACGTGCGTGCCGTCTGGGGTGATATCATACTACGACCACGACTCAACACGTAATATATACTGACAAGCAAAAGAACTGAATGCCACATCATTCGAGTCATCGAAACACTACAGTGTTTCCGATGACTCAAATGATGTCGCATTTCTTTTGCTCGTCAGTATAATACACTGGAATGGCAATTTTTTTTTTTTGCCGGCATCCTCCTTGAAATACCATGGTCGATCAATAAATAATATCTTTTTAATGTGTCAAAGTGTAAACGGGTTAATTGTAAGCGGATCAATGCGGCTGAGGATACAATCTCAGTCCGATGAAGAGTAATGTAACCACATAGTACAGGCCTGGTATGAGATTGGACTGTCTACGGTGGATTTAGTTCGCTTTTGTGGATACAACTCTTTGGTAGTAGTCTAAGACTTCTGGCTTACTTAGACTTGTCCGACGATTTCAGTTCACTCATGCACATTACTCCAGGAGACTGCGTTGGTGCTTATTAATTCAGGCCACTTGTTTCTGTCAGAAAGCCTCATAGCCCTTCACGGTGAATACAGCGCCACATTGACATGAGCGACAGGTTCGCGCCATCCAATTGGTCAGCTTCGGCGACAGATTGGGAAGTGACATGACGTGTTTCCGGAATAAAGGTGATTGCACTTTGGTATATTGTCGATATTGACACTTTGGTATATTGTCGATATTGGCACTGCGGTGAATTGTCGATATTGGTGCTGTTGTACATTGTCGATATTCAGGAACTGTGGTGTATTGTCGATATTGGCACTGTAGTATACTGTTGATATTGTCAATGTGGTATTTTGTCGATATCTAGATCGCGTGGTTTCATCAACCGTAATGATCTTTTTCAATCGCAAACAGTCAGTTGGTATGCTCAGGCTAGACAATAAAAAACGCTTATATCGATGACAAGAAAAAAAGGAGATTCAACTTTATTGACGTGAATAAACTTTTTTTCCCCAAGATGCCCAGACCTTTTTATCATTGTCCTTATAAAAGGAAATAATTATGAGAGAGAGAGAGAGAGAGAGAGAGAGAGAGAGAGAGAGAGAGAGAGAGAGAGAGAGAGAGAGAGAGAGAGAGAGAGAGAGAGAGAGAGAGAATGAATGAATGAATGAATGAATGAATGAATGAATGAATGAATGAAACTTTATTTTCCAAGGATAAAAGAATAGGTGCGCAGACCTGTTTTCATTCTTGTCCTTGCTACACACTACAAAACAAAATAACGTACATAAAATCACTCTCTTACACACACACACACACACACACGCGCCGGTGTGCAATTGCCGCATGCACAGGTGTGTGCCGGATTAGCTTGTAGCCCGTACAGGCGCCAAGCCAAGCCTGCACAACCCTCCACACACACACACACACACACACTGACACACACACACACACACACACACACACACACACACACACACACACACACACACATATATATATATATCATGTACACATACATCCTATCACTTAAAACTATACTACAGCAAATATAAAAAGTATAAAGGATTTTGTACATAAAACCGCTATTGTTCTCATCATAAAAATCAACACGACTCACTCCAACAAGCATACAACAGGCATACACACACACACACACACTGGCACACACACACGCGCGCGTGTGTGTGCAAGCACGTAGGGATGCGCGCGTGCACACACATACACTTGCACACTCAAACAGCGCACAGCTAGATGCTATAGTCTTCAGTAAAAGTAATGTATAGCGATCCCGCAATCATCGCGCGCGCGGGTCGACGCGGTCCTCGCGGCGCGAGCGCCCAATGCTGGGTCTATCGACGGCATCCCGTCTGGCCAGCCGAGTCCATGGGGTCATGGATATTACATAATGCGGCTTGCTGGAATGCCAGCGGTATATTACATGCGTTCATAAATATAAATGTTAGAAGAGAGTGCAGACTATCCGTGAAATGCCGCATAAGGCATGGAGTGCTACATATAAAAATAGAAATAAAAAATAAAAGGAAAAATTAAGTTTTGTCTATATGTTTGAGCAGCTTGGTCTTGTAAGTTTTAAGCGATGGCGCGGCTCTAACATCCGCAGGAATAGAGTTCCATAACTTTGCACCAGAATAGGACAATGACGACCTATAAATGTCCAGTCGAGGCATCGGTACAACAAGATTGTTCCCTGGTGTTCGACTGGACCTCGTATGAGCAAAGTGGAACAAACTATTGAGATAGGCTGGTGTTTCTGAGAGGGTGATTTTGCGCATGAGCACCAACTTATTGTACTTAAACTGTTTTTCAAGTGGCAAAATGTCTAACAGCTTGAACTTATTGTCAGTACTAATGACTTCTGAGGGTCTGTCAACAATGAGTTTAATGGCTCTTCTGTGGAGCGAGTTCAGACGTTTTAAATTAGCATCGCTACTACCGTCCCAAATAGATGAGGCATAATCCAAATGTGACTGAATATGGGCATAGTAGAAGAGTTTCCTTGTTGGCTCATCGGCGAAATGTCTCAATTTCGACAGGAGAAATACATTTTTAGATACTATTTTACACAGTTTAGTAATGTGGCCTTGCCAGCACAACTTGTCGTCTAAGTTGACTCCAAGCACGCGTTGTTCTCTGACTTGCTCCACAGGCTGGCTGTTAAGTGTTAGTTGAAGGGGAGGGGGGTTCAACTGATGCTTTTGCCGTGTGGTAATCAGCATGCATTTGGTTTTAGTGGGATTAGGTATCATGGCGTTATTTCTGCACCAATCAGATACCTCATTTAAACTGTCTTGGAGAATCTTCACCATACATGTTACGTCTGATGACGAAACGTCTAGTGTTCCATCGTCTGCAAAAAGACTGCAAGTTACACTGGAGTCAGATATATGTAATGGAAGGTCGTTTATGAAGACAGAGAACAATAATGGACCAAGAATCGATCCCTGTGGTACTCCGTGCTTTATCACCCCTTCAGGTGAGTTTTTACCATTCACGTAGACATACTGTGTACGCCCATGCAGATATGACGTAATGAAGGCAAGTGTGTCTGCGCTTAGTTGATAGACATTAAGTTTTTGAACTAAAGTTTTATGATTGACGAGGTCAAATGCTTTTGAAAGGTCCAAAAATACTGCTCCAGTCATTTGACTGCTATTTATGGCAGTAAGCCATCTGTCAACTAGGTGTACCAATGCTGTGTGACAGGAGTGTTTCCGCCGAAATCCAGATTGTAATGGATGTATGAGTTTGTGTTTTTCTAGAAAATGTTGTAAGTGTGTGTGAATGTGTCTTTCTATCGGTTTCGACAGTGTTCACAGGAGCGAAATGGGCCTGAACTTGTTAGGGTCGGCAAGGTCTTTCGTTTTAGGTAGTGGGATCACTTTGGCTGTTTTTAGAGCAGATGGAAATATCCCCTGCTTTATGCAAAGGTTGTATATATATGTCAAGGTATCTACAATATAAGGTAGGGCCATTTTCAGAACTGAGCTACTAATACCATCATGGCCAGACGTACATTTGTTCTCCAAGTACGAGATTGATTTTCCCACGTCGTATATCGTTAACAGGGGAATGCTGAATGACGTATCAGGGTCCAGCCGTTCTGCACAAAACGTCTTTAGCTTTTCTGACACAGCTGAAGACTGATGAGAATATGTATTTTTTAGCAACGTACTGGCAGCCGAGAGGAAATGCTGATTCAAGATATCAGCTGATAACTGTGTACATTGTGCGGTATTTTTTGACCTCGTAAAAGCATTGATCGCTCGCCACACAGATACGACATCTTTCTTTCCGTTCATAAGACGGTGAAAAAGTGACCTTTGAGCTTTCCTCACTAAATGTTTAACATGGTTTCTTTGCCTTCGATAAGCTACAAAATCCTTCTTTCTTTTATAGTCATCTCGGAGCTGCATGGCATCCTTGATTTCCTTACTTAACCAGGCGGGAAGCTGGGGGTTCTTCACCCGTTTCTCTCTGAATGGAGCGTGATTATCGAGGACACCAAGGAACAATCCGTACCACTCAGACAAAGCATCGTTGGGGTCATTATGGTAGTACACTGTATCAAAGGGTGCGCTACTTAAATCACAAAGAAATGTTTCCTTGTTGAAGTGTTTAAGTGATCTATATCTAATAGTCGTGTGCTGATGTTTTCGGAATGACTTATCCGCTTTTAATGCCCAGCAACAGCATACCGGGTAGTGATCGCTAATCCCTACCTGAGGCACGTCTACCGCCATCACCCTTGATTGAGTAGTTGTATATATGTGGTCTATAAGGGTGGAGGAAGTTGGACTAACACGAGTTGCTGTTTTAACTAGCTGCTTTAAACCAAACATAGACATGGTGCACTCCCAAGCAGGGTTATTCAAAAACATGTTAATATTGAAATCGCCTAGGATCAAAATTTCAGAGCTGGACTCTCTGACCTTATCCATCATGACGATAAAGTCGTCGAACCATTGAAATGTTGATGCTGGATTCCTGTAAATGTACCCGACCAGCACGGGGCTTGATTTGTTTGCCCTCAACTCAACCCAAATGCATTCCACGGTTTTTGACTCCAGGTCCCCACGCCTGCGAGTAATACCGCTAATTGAATTATGAATGTATACTGCAATACCCGTTTGTCCCGGGCATTCAGCATCGCGGCGCAGTACAGTGAAGTCCTGGATAGAAACGGCCTCATCGCTGATGTTAGGATTGAGACGCGATTCCGTTACACCAAATAAGTGAAATGGATTGGGCTGACTCAAGAGGACACACAGATCGGGAACTTTGTTATTTAAATGATAAACATTTAAATGGCCAATATGTAACTGGCGATCATACGCCATGATTGCTAATGTATGTCAGTACTAAAGAGTACTAATGAAAAAGCTTATAAATGATACAACGGCAAATAAGAACTGAAATCTCCATACATTTGCTAACTGAACATCTATTTTTTCTATTGTCGGTGTCGCTATACGCTAGTGATGCTGCTGATTCTATGACACTGTCTTAGATGAGTATAATATTAATGCTATGCACTAATTTATTTCCTTTGCTTTTTTGCATCGGCGGCAGTTACAAATTCTCCAATGTCGTTTTTTCTCCTTTAAATAATTCACTTATTGTGTTCGTTAATTTTTTTCTCGTGATTTTTTTTTTTATTATTTTTTTTATACTTTGTTTTCCTGGTATGTTCTGTTTGTTTACAGGACAGCTTGTAAGACTGGCATTGAGTTGCCTAATAGCTTCAGTAATCCCCAATGAAAGATTCATCATCATCATCTCTCAGTCTTTCTCTCTCCCGCCGTGAGATAGCCTTAGTCGCCTGCTCGGCGTTAAACCCAAATAACTAACTAACAAACTCTCTCTCTCTCTCTCTCTCTCTCTCTCTCTCTCTCTCTCTCTCTCTCTCTCTCTCTCTCTCTCTCTCTCTCTCTCTCTCTCTCTCTCTCTCTCTCTCTCTCATGTTCCCTTTTCTTTTTCCAGTCTCAAAACAGTCTGCGACGCATCCGACTTTTTTCAATTTGTGTGGTGTGCTCTGTTGTGCAATTTGCGGCCTGAATGGGCCAAATCCCGTGCAAGCGCTCGGCCTATGCGTGACCGCTAATGCGCTTCCGGTGACTATCCGGTTTGGGCGCAGCTGTGTCATCCGGGCGCCTGGCAGGGGAGTTCACTCCTGCTTCTTCCACTCCGATAATCACAGTAGTGTACCTAACCCTGTATAACACCCTCCAATCAACGAACATCCAGATTCGATCTCCGTAATCAAGAGGCATAGATTCTCATGAGACCATGTGCATTCGCATGGGCTCATGAAAATCTATGCCTCTTGCAGATGGAGGGGCATTGATAGTACTCTTCAGTCTGTCGTCTGTCTCTTCCAAACATGCAGCAATCAATCGGTTTGATGCTCACTTCCCGGAAGATGCGTATGCTCACTGATTGTTGGTAAGCGTGTTAAGATATTTGGGTATTTTAACATAATATATTTACCGCAATTTATGCAAAAAACTTGACTTTTGATATATACCTGATATGATGTGAAAAAGGCGAACTTTACTTTTCATCAATATAAGTGGACTTTGCGTATATTATTCAAGTCGCCGGGAACTTGAACGCTGATTTTCTTTCCAGTAAATATCCAAAATTTCTCTGCACTTAGGCAATTGTACAATGCAACAGTCAAAAGCAAGTACATTGTTGTTCTCGTTAACCCTTTTAGCCCCAAGGTCCCATTTCTCAAAATTTTGGAGGTGTTGCCTAATGACTATATTCCAGTTGCAGGAGATGGATTGACCATGATAATTCAAGGGTAGTGCCAGATTAGCTTGGCGCCTTCAGGCGCCAAGCGAACCTGACACTACTCTTGAATTATCATGGTCAATCAATCTCCTGCTGTAGGGACTCGGGGCTAAATGGGTTAACTGAATATCATAATAATGAGAGCAACAACACCACCAGGCCTCATTACTGACACAGCCACTGCCACTGTCACCTAAGATCCAAACAGCGCTTTCATAAGTTTTAACTCATTCGAGAGGTGCCGCCTCTGGATACGCGGCTAAAGCCGCATATCCGAAGTCGGTACGTCTCGAATGAGTTAAAGCAATATCCCAAAGCACGGCCAAGGGACACAAACCACGACAGCGTGCAGCACTGTACTCACCGTACAGCGCAGATCTGCACCGTGTGGCGCTGTACAGCTCATGTCCTGTATCCTCGCTGCTGAAAATGGAGTTAGCGGTTACAACAACCCAGTCGCCACAAAAAGGTCACAGAATTTATAATTATCGCCGTAATAAGTGCTAATTTAGCCTAGTAGACCGTCACATAGGAAGCGAGCCTCTCCCCCCCCCCCCCCCTTCTCCCCCCCCCCCCCTTGCGGGGGATTGGAGACCACATTTTTTCGGAAGCCTATCACCTATGAAGACGAACCATAGGTGTTTGCCAAAATTGAATACCGTATTGAATATAGGAGGAGATTACTGCTGTCATATTTTCCTTCTTTGGGCCCTATATTTTGCTTTTGGGGGTAGGGTTGGTGTTATCGATGCAGTAACAAAGCACGCAGAACTAAATGATTGGTATCTTTGGAAACAGAATACATTTATCCACTATTTACAATGAATTAATGTCTAAAAAGCAAAATGGTGACGTCATCGCGGAGTCCTTTTGTGCCAGGTCGAACGTCACTCCCAAACAAAAGGTTGGACCCCTCCCCCCTCCTCCTCCCTTAGGTAACTGATCCGCCACTGATGTGTGTGTGTGTGTGTGTGTGTGTGTGTGTGTGTGTGTGTGTGTGTGTGTGTGTGTGTGTGTGTGTTTTCAAAAGCTCAAATAGGCCACACGGGTGTTTTATAATGGGGAAAATGTTAACAATCTACGATACCGTACAAGCTGAATATCAAAGTGCGCCATAGTTTAATGTGCTCCTGACGTTGATCGTCACAAACGCTGTCTTATGCATATGGCTGTTTGGGCTTACCGGACAGGGGATTAACACATTCAGCCCGACGGCCGTATTTCCCAAATTGTCGAGGCTTCAATTAATGACTATGCACAAGTTGCAGGAGATGGATCTACCATGATAATTCAAGGGCAGTGCCAGATTAGCTTGGCGCCGACAGGCGCCAAGCTAATCGGGCACTACCCTTGAATTATCATGGTCGACCCATCTCCTGCTGCAATGCGTCAGGGCTGAATGGGTTAATGAGTCAACGAGGAGCTTGCAGCTGAGACATTCTCACGGCGTGTGATGAAAACCAGCTAATTCTTGACGGGTGAGGCCGTCCCTTGACCGATTGGGAAACAAATGAAACGCGTCTCTGTACGCTTTGTATGGAGGTAAGGTTTCAGTACCAGAAGATAGTGTGTTGAACTGTGATTTTGAACCTTACGGCTTCAAGTCGTAAAGTCCAAAATCATAGGCCAGCACACAAAATGACCACTCCTATTCGAAGTAGTGATCTATCCCTGCTGTGCCACAGAGTCCAAAGTCAAAGACCGAATGAGGCATAATTCCGAGCTCCTGGTGAAATCACCATCCATGTGTGAAAATAAAAGATCGTCTCTGGGAATCCGACAAGAAGTATGCCCTGTGAAGGCAAAAAGGTAATAAGTTCATTTTTTGTGAAAAGCGATATTTCCATCTTATTAAGCTGAAAATCTCGCTTTCCACAATATCTGATTTACTGCCTTTTGCTTTCACAGGGCAGATGTGCACACTCTTATAAGCGGCTGTAGCTGGCAAATCTTTTTTTACACAATCGAGACGTTTCGCATCCGGATTCGCGGCTTTATGCCGCGACTGAATCCGGTTGCGACTCGTCGCGAAAGAGTTAATCGAAACCGCATGATCAGCAGTGGGCTTCTCACTTCTGTCGAACCGTAAAATACATGTATACTGACGAGCACATGAAATGCGACGTCATCGAGATCATCGGAAACACTGACGTGTTTCCGATGATCTCGATGTTAGTGCATTTCTTGTGCTCGTCAGTATATGAAATACACATCTGCAGTGTCGCTGGCATTGACCCTCATATTTGTAAGAGGCATAGACTGTCATGAGCTCTTGCAGCGGGATTTGGCCATTAAAGGCGTACCGCATAATATCCAAAATGGCAGACCAGGAGATACATCATGTCAACCGTGAGGGCCGGTAGATCCCTGGCTCCAACCTCTCGCTCCCACCCCCCCCCCCCCCACCACCCCCCCCCCCCCCACCAGCCCACCGCCTAGTCCCTCCCCCACCCCACCCCCACCTCCCCGCAAAAAAAGGAGAGGCCACTTGTTTCCCAATATTGTTTTAACATACACACACACACACACACACACACACACACACACACACATACACACACACACACACACACACACACACACACACACACACAAATATGCATACATGTATACTACATACATATATGTATACATTTTGATTTTTATGTTGAGTTGGGGTGTTCTTTTTAGGCTGCACGACCATCGTCCGCCATCCCCCCTTCCCTCTCTCATTCCTACCCCTTCCCCTTCCCCTCACCTCGCCCTCCTGAACCTCCAACCCAAGAGATTACATTTTTTTTTCTCCAGAGGATTGACTATCGGAGTTTAGAGCGCCACCTGACAAACGCTCCCCACGTTCTTTGATATTTTGGAAGATTGTAAAGTAACATGCTAGACCAGTTGCCCCCCTTCTCCCCCCCCCCCTCCCCGCGACCCCCTCCCCGCGACCCCCTCCCCCCCCCCTCTCAATGAAGAATCATTATCTTGCTATACCACTGCATGTCGGATGGTTCTTACTAAGCTTCTGGGATTTGAGTTCGGGAGATAAACGATATGGGCCGGGTGTTGCGACGAGTTTTGCTGTAGATTTGTGGTCATTACATCTAGAAGGTTCAAAATCACTAGAGCAGCGCACGTCATAATGCCTACACTGGTTATGTCTGTCGATTCGCTGCCGCTGAAAAGCGGTAGCGAATCGAAAGAAACAAACCAGTGTGTATAATAAATACCTCGTGTGCCCCGCGTTTGTGAGGAAAACGATATTGTCCGGGTGTTGCGGGGGATTCACAAGATAGTGGTCATTATGCGGTATAATAGTGATCAGTGCTGAGTATAATTAAACTGGTAGACAGGGCCGGAGGGAGACTTGCATCACTTTATCTTAGCCGGGTGTTGCCGACATTTCGCGACGTTTTCATGACTAAATCGTGTGACGCAAATGCATGACGATAAGCTATTTAACACCTTTGGTGCTGTTACATTCAGTTGAGATGATCCGTAAAAATAAAAAAAAATAAAAAAACGATCAAACGAACACTGACGCAAACAATGGACTAAAAGTCTGGACAAACACGCGATATTGCATGTTTGTATGGGCTTAAAAGCCAAAACAAACATGCAATATCGAGTGTTTCTGTCAGGGCACGTCTAATTATGACCTACTTCTGATCTCCGAACAACATCTTTTAACACATTGTGCCCGAGGTACGAAATACCCACATTTTGGAGTTATCCTCTGAAAACTGCATTTCAATTCAAGAGGCAGATCGACCATGATAGTTCAAGGGTTGTGGCAGAATAGCTTGGCGCCTATAAGCGCCAAGCTATTCTGCCACCACCCTTGAACTATCATGGTCGAGCCATATCTTGCTGTGGTGTGTCGCGGGCAGAATGAGTTAATGACCAGAGGGGCACTGCTGAGGCTTGATGAGATGTGTGAAAGTCGCACTCAACGAGACCAAATCTGGTACGATCTCGAAATGGACTCGTGGAAGATTTAGAAAACAGAGAGCAACACTCGTCGGTAGGAGACATTTACCATTCTTGCCACGAACTCCGCGTGATGAGCCAAATCTAAGTGTAGTGCTTCGAGGGACACTGGTGAGACTTGAGATGTGAGAGATTCGCACTCAACGAGCCCAAAGCTGGTACTATCTCGAAATGGAATCGTGGAAGATTTAGAAAACAGAAAACAACACCCGTCTATATGAGACATTTACAATTTTTGTCACGATCTCGTGATGGGCCAAATATAAGTGTAGGCCCTACTGATTCGAGACTGCGTGACAACACGAAGTCTTCACGAGTCCGCGACAAGAACGCACACATCCATCCTCCTCATGCAGAACGGCTATAACGCTTATAACAAGGTCAGTACATTATACCAAGAGGAATTACTCATCGCCGGACATACAAACAGTTAGGTCCTCTGCCTCTTCTTATCAGGCACCCAATCGCCAGCCCACAGAAAAATAAGCTGGTAAAAAAAAACAACTATCATATG
>BTPG01000001.1:200233769-200366269 GCA_036245525.1 Semisulcospira habei
GTAGTCTGCTCGACGTGAATCCCCATTAACTAAATAAGTAACTAACTAAGTAACTAACTAAGTAATTAAGTAAGTAAGTAAGTAAGTAAGTAAGTAAATAAGTAAATAAGTGACTAACTAAGTAACTAAGTAAGTAAGTAACTAACTAATTAACTAACTAACTAACTAACTAACTGACTCTATTTGTGTGTTGTTTTGTGGTTTGGTGATGTTCTGTGAATCACAAACCAGCACACATTTTGTCGGTGCTGGAAGCGTGTACACCAACTGACCATGTGAACCTTTGTAACACCTTCATCTAACTACGGTAAACTTTGGATATGAAAAAATCGCCAGTGGACCCAATTTTTCTTGTCTTTATATCCTAAGTAATTAAAATACGTAGAAAAAAGTGTTGTTATATCCGAAGTTTGTTATACGCGACTTTCTTATAAGCAAAGTAGTCTGTGCACATTGTAATAATTTTACAAGTAGCCTGCGCTTGCTGGCTGCATAACTAAAATTCCGCACTGACGTCATGGAATCGTTAAAACTAGCACAGAGATGACCTGTGGTGAAATCCTTGAGCACAAGAAATGTGGCTTCCGGTTTGTCTGGCTTCTAGCTGTGAAAAAGGTTTTTGCGGCGAAGCCATGCATCTCCCGCTTGAAAATCTGGAGTAATTTACAGCGTAAAAAAGACACCTCTTGTCGTCGCCTTTTTATGTGCACGTTTAATGTAGATGCAATCTTTTCTGTCCGTGGTGAGTTTCAGAGCTCTGAGTGCACTCTGTTAACTCATTCTACCCCAGACACACCACACGAAGATAAGGATCGACCATGATAGTTCAAGGGCGATACCAGAATAGCTTGGCGCCTATGGGCGCCAAGCTATTCTGGAATCACCCTTGGACTATTATGGTCGATCTGTGTCCTACAGTGCAATGCAATCTTAGAGAACAACGGCAAAATTTGAGGATTTCGGTGGCGGGGTAGAATGGGTTAACCCATATCATACTGAGACTAAAAGCTTCAAATTTGTACACTGCCATATGCAAGCTACATTATAGTACTTACAGATAAGGATATAGACCAATAGCTTTAGTTCAAGGGTGGTGCCAGAATAGCTTGGCGCCTAGAGGGGCCAAGCTATTCGGGCACTACCCTTGAAGTATATTAGTCAAACTTATTTCACACACTGGTGTATTCCGAATGATAAGGGACTATACCTTTTACAGACTATGGAGGCAGCGTGTGTTTTTGAAATCATTGTAAACTGAACATCAAAGATCCCCAAACACAAAAGAACCGTGGATGCAGGTGTCAGCAAGAGGTATTGATCCTCATGAGGATCTATACCTCTTGCAGTTGGATTGCGTTCCCTACGTTTTCGGCATTGAAAGGGTTTCGAGTTTTCAGTGAAATAAATTTTTGATTTCAGATCTCTTCTTCCTTTCATTTTCAGCTGGTGCACAGTAATCATGTTGTCCATGTATTGCGTTGACCCGTAAGCGGAGTACATAAATCATGTTCTGACATTTATTTGCGATTCAATAAAACGCAAAAAAAAAGTGGATCTTCCAATGTTTCCAGTGAAAGTATTCCGACGTTTTCTGCAAAAACAAAGCGGAAAGAAACTTGGAGCTTCGGAGGTTGAAACTGAGAGCCAGTGTTTTTGTCAGAGATCCGGAGACAGATGTCATTTTGTGCGCACTACGTGCTATTTTGTGTGTAATACGTGTGATTTTGTATGTAATACATGTCATTTCGTGCGCGCTACGTGCCAGTTTGTGCGTACTACTGGAAACGACAACCATACGTTTTCCAAATGACGGAAGAATAATACAATTGTGTCTGCCAGGTACGTGTACTGAATAATAATAATAATAATAATAATAATAATAATAATAATAATAATAATAATAATAATAATAATAATAATAATAATAATAATAATAATAATAATAATAATAATAATAATAATAATGTACTGTGTACTGAATCGAATTCACCTTTTCCAACAAGTGTGTGCTTGTCCTTGAGTTTAGACCTTACGACTTAGAGTCGTAAACGTTCAAAATCACAGACCAGCTCATAAAATATTGTCAATAGAAATCAATTAATTGTTTCCTTTGAATGTAATCATGAATTGAGCTTAGGTTAATTTTGTTTTCACGAAAATGTCCTTTTTCGATTTCCGCTTAGGGTTGTGGGACACAAATGGGTTTAACCCTTTAACTGCTGGGGGAAGGCAAACGTTACCCAGTTGCAAGAGACATAAACCCTCATGCACCCCCGCAGCCGCGGGGGCTCATGAGGGTTTATGTCTCTTGATAGTGCTTTGCTCTTTGTGAATATTTTTGTTCAATTTACATCTATGTTCTTCACGCGAATGTCGGTCAGTGTGCAGTCGTTTTAGACCCGCAATTCGTGTTTACTGGCAGCTAAGGGGGTTAACTCTGAATAATTAAAGGAAATTACCTTGTCCTCCTGTAGTTATATAGGTCCACATTCACAGACTAGCCGATCGAACAGGTGATTGCCAATCGCGTAAAGTGCACACACAAAAATTCCCAGCAAAGAAAGAAACACGCTTAGATTGTGTTGTTCGTGTCCTTTCTAAGCACGTTTCTTCGTTGTTGGGAATTTCGTTCTTTGCAGAATAGTATATAAACGTTTTAATGATCAATAACATTCCTTCACTGGGCTACCTATCGGAGGTTCATTTTGCCGCACAAGAACCGCAGTTATTCATGGTTTATGCGGCATGATCGCTGACTTACACTAGGAGGACTCTATCAATCTCGTGATCTCTTTTGGACGATCTCTGCCAGCGAGATGCATAGTTTCTCATGTGCCCCTGCTGCTGCAGGGGCACATGTGAATCTATGCCTCTCGAAAATGGAAGGGGATTGTTGATGGCTTTCGTGTGTGACAGCACTTCTGTCTTTGAAACATCCCAACATTTGTGTTGTAATTGTCTTTTATAAACGCCTTTCTTTTTTCGTTGGTATGTTCTCTGCAATTTTTCACCTTTGGCAGTCACCTGTTTGGTCTGGATTTCTTCACTAGGAAAGCAAGCACGTTCATTTTAGTGAAAAGCTAGCTTTTCATTGTATTACAATATTACAATGTATTGTATTACATTGTATTAGAATGAAAATCTCGTTTTTGACAAACATGGACTTAATTAGTGTCTTTTGCGTTCCTAGAGAAAGAACTTGTAAAGTCCTTGAAATTGTTTGCAGTGTTTTCAGCTTATTTTTATGTAAAGGAAGTTGATTTAAGTTTTTTTTTACAGTTTCTGCGGTATCAGAACACACAGATCGATTATCGCCATTATCATCAATAATACAATTTATAATATTTACGGAAAGGTCATCGGGGACAGTCACTATATTAACACCAGGCAAATGACATGTTATTTTACAGGGGCCTCAGTATTAGGTTTCCCGTGAACTTTTATCTGTTCCAATACACACTGAAGAGCAAAAGAAATGCGACATTTTTGGAGTCATCGGAAACACTTTCGTGTTTCCGATGATTCCCCAAATATCGCATTTCTTTTGCTCGTCACGTCAGTATACATGGCTGAGCTCTCCTGTTTCATGCTGGGAAATGTAGTGTATTCTAGTGTGCTATCTTGTTACACACTGGCCTTAAATTATCCAGTGTCATGTCAAGTTCTCATTGAACTCTTAACTTCTGAAGCTTTAACTCATTCGAGACGTGCTGCCTCCGGATACGCGGCTTATGCCGCGTATCCGGAAGCGGCACGTCTCGAATGATTTAAAGGTGAACATTTCTCACTTTAGTTAAATCAAAAGGTAATTTGAGCATCTCACAATGGAGAGATACGGCATTGACCTTGCCGTATGTACCAAATGTGATATTGGCCAATTGTTTTTCTCCTAGGCCATATCTTCTTTTAGTCCACACGGCATTCAGTAAAATATTCTTGTGAACTTTCATATACACTAAGAGGATTAGAAACCAACATGATTTAGCGTAGCAGTAGCATAGAAACCGATTAGGTTTCTGGGTACAATAGCCCTCCTCTACCCCCCTCCCACTCCCCCTTCCCTACTACTCCCCTCCATCCCCCATCCCCTCCCCCCTCCACATTCCCTTACAACATCACTTAAAATATCATGCCCCCAACCGAAACCCGGTCATTTGATTCCTGGTACCAGTACGCACAGGCCATCCGTCCGAATTCGGCCGCAGAGGGCCCGCGCACGACTGTGCGCGGGCCCACTGTGGTCGACTTAGGTCTGGTGACCTCTTGCGCGCTGTGACCAAGGGTCTTATGTTCCAAAATCACGGACCATAAAACTAAACATTCCATTTGCACAAACATTCAAGACCAATTTGATACACAAGAAAACGAAACAGCCACTGTGATCTCTGAAATTCAGCACATGTTTGTTTGTTTGTTCTTTTTGTTCTTTTTGTTTGTTTGTTTGTTGATTTTTATTGTTGTTGTTGTTGGGGTTTTTTTTTTGTAGTTGTTTCTTTGCAGTGGGGCTGCTTATGTTCAATATGGAGCATTTTTTGACGAAATGAAAAAGATAAAATGTCCAACAAAACAGAATTGCGCTTGGAAAGGACCAACAGAAAAGAGTTTTGTGCTCGTCTTTCTTATTTGTTTGTATTTTACACGCACGGCAGTCACCTTTATGTCTGGTTAGCAGAAAGAAGGCATGCGATCGTAAAATCTGTTGATTTCATTTGCAAACTTTTAAAAGTCGCGAGAAGCTTTTCTTCCTGTAAAACCGCCACATCAAAGAACTGTGTTTTGATCGAGGACATATTGGTGCAAATTGAAAACAAACTGCTCAAGAACATCTCTTTTTCATGAAGCATAATTCCACGCCAAATTCATTTCCACAGAATGTTTGTCAAGCTTTGATGTTTTTGTGATCACAATTTGCAAGAAAATTGGGATCTTTTGCAAAAACTGCAGTGAAGTGCAGGGAGAGCATCATGGCAGAGAAGGACTGCGTTCGGATGAAAACGAAATGGAAAAATGACTAACAACAACGTTAACTCATTCAGCGCGACGGCCGTATTTCCCAAATTTTGGAGGCGTCATCTCATGACTATGCACCAGTTGCAGGAGATGGATCGACCATGATAATTCAAGAGCAGTGCCAGATTAGCTTGGCGCCGACAGGCGCCAAGCTAATCTGGCACTGCCCTTGAATTATCATGGTCGACCCATATCCTGCTGTAGTGCGTAACGGCTGAATGCGATAAAAAGATTTTTTTAAACGTCCACAAGCGCCACTGCCAAGCGAAAGCGCTAGACAGTAAGTCCATTTTTGTGAAAATCTTGCTTTAAAAAAAAATGGACTTGCGTCTTTTCCCTTCTCAGGGGAGAATATCGGGGGATGAATGCTCTGTGCTAGTGCAAGATTTTTAGCGCGTCAGCGTGATCATGTCTGGCTCAAAAGTGCTCAAACAAACACTTCCATTTAGCCCCAACGCCCTACAACAGGAGATGGATTGAGTCACAGAAGTGACTTCGGTTAGTATTTTAGATATAGCCAGGTCTTAGGTGAGAGGGTTTAGCTATAGGATTCACCGGTAGAACGGGTATTTTCTTGTGCAGAAGTATTTTCGCGTACCTAGCAGGGATGCATAGTAAGGGCACAGGAGGAATACTCGGAAGCCAACTGCGAGGTGAAGAGGAGTATCAGGGCAGACAAGAGGGCCTACCAGACAGCCTGGCAGCAGAGGCAGAAAAGGCAGCAGGCAGCGGCAACATGAAACAGCTCTACGACATTACCAGAAGATTGTCGGGCAAGTATGGCCATACAGAAAGACCAGTAAAAGACAAAGAAGGCAAGCCTATTGCAGACAGAGCAGACCACCTTGACAGATGGGCCGAGTATTTTGAAGAGTTGCTGAACAGACCTAGCCCACCCGACCCCCCAGACATCCAGCCGGCAGAGACCGACCTACCCATCAGCTGTGACAGACCCAGCCGGAAAGAGATCAGAAGAGCAGTGGCATTTTTGAAGAACGGCAAAGCAGCAGGGCCAGATGGCATCCCAGCGGAGTCTCTGAAAGCAGACCTAGAGACAACAGTGGAGATGCTGTACCCACTGTTTGGAAAGATCTGGGAAGAGGAGGTGATGCCGGCTGACTGGAAGGAGGGGTACCTAATCAAGCTTCCCAAGAAAGGCGACCTCAGCAAGTGTTCCAACTACAGAGGAATCACCTTGCTGTCAGTACCAGGAAAGGTCTTCAACAGGATCATCCTAGAGAGAATGAGGAGCTCCGTTGACCCCCAGCTGAGAGACCAGCAAGCAGGATTCAGGAAGAACCGATCATGTACAGACCAGATCGCCACTCTCCGCATCATCGTGGAACAGTCTCTGGAGTGGAGCTCCCCGCTGTACGTCAACTTTGTGGATTATGAGTAAGCATTTGACAGCGTGGACCGAGAGACTCTGTGGAAACTCCTACGACACTACGGTGTACCCACAAAGCTCGTCCGCCTGATCAAGAGCAGCTACGATGGCATGACATGTCGCGTGATCCACGAAGGGCAGTTCACCAGGGAGCTCCAGGTCAGAACTGGTGTCAGGCAGGGGTGTCTGCTGTCTCCGTTTCTCTTCCTACTGGCCATAGACTGGGTCATGAAGATGACCACAGAGCACAGACGAAGTGGAATACAGTGGACACTGTGGACAAAGCTTGACGACCTCGATTTTGCAGACGACTTGGCACTACTGTCCCACACTCACAACAAATGCAGGACAAGACCACGAGGCTTGCTGACATCTAGTCCCAAGTGGGCCTCACCATTCACAAACAGAAAACAAAGACAATGATGCTGAACGCAACCAGGGAAGAACCAGTCTTGCTTGCTGGCACCCCGTTGGAGGAGGTGCCTTCACCTATCTCGGGAGCATCATAGACAAAAAAGGCGGCACTGATGCAGATGTCAGAGCACGAATCGGTAAAGCCAGAGCAGCCTTTCTCCAGTTGAAAAAGGTGTGGAGTTCCAGAGAGCTGTCACAACACACCAAAGTCCGGATTTTCAACTCCAATGTAAAAGCAGTTCTCCTATATGGAGCAGAGACTTGGAGATTGACAAAAACCACAGTCAACAGAGTACAGACCTTCATGAACAGTTGCCTTAGAAGAATTTTGAAAATCCACTGGCCAGAGAAGATCAGCAACGTCAGACTCTGGGAGAGAACAGAGCAGATAACAGCAGAGAATGAAATTGGGCGAAGAAGATGGGGATGAATCGGTCACAGTCTGAGAAAGCCAGCTTCCAGTATCACTAGGCAGGCATTGTCATGGAACCCCCAGGGAAAGAGGAAAAGAGGTAGGCCGAGAAACTCCTGGCGTCGAGACCTCCAAGCAGACATCAAGAGACTGGGAACCACCTGGAGTAGAATCGAAGGAGAAGCACAGGACAGGAGTTGCTGGAGGTCTCTCGTCGACGGCCTATACCCGGGTAGGAGTGACACTGACAGGCGTAAGTAAGTAAGTAAGTAAGCAGGGATGCATAGGGTCCTGACGATGGTGACTAAATGCAAATCCGCTGCGTCACCGCGAGTGCGCAAAACCCCGTCGCAAGCTCAATTCAGATTCTGAATTGAGCTTGTGACGGAGTGATGCGCACTTGTCAGGCCATCGTCAGACCCCTATGCAGTGGTGTTAGTGGGATTTTGACCGGTTTTCGTTAGTGCGGGTTGGGACCAGGTGGCGGCACGGTGTGTTAGGGCCTATGGTATATTTAGTGCTTTCGGTTGACTTTTTTTCTGCTATTTCCTTCTGTCGTTAGGTTAGAGTAGGGTTAGGAATTATAGGCTTTTATTTTCAACTTTATTGTTTATTTTTGGGGGGCATATTTATAATTTTGTTTTCTTAATTAAGTTTTGTTTTCTCTCTTTGTTCATTTTTGTTCGTTCGTCCCTCACTGACACACCCTCGGCTACGCTCCTAATAACTTGTACTCGGTCAGGTTTGTGACAGATTGACCATGACAATTCAATGGTAGTGCCAGATTAGCTTGGCGCCTTCAGGACAATCCATCTCCTGCAACCGGCACGTAGCCGTTAGTTAACACTTGCAAAAATTGGGAAATGCGGCCGTGGGGTTAAGAGGGTTAACTCGTTCAGCCCAACGGAAGTATTTCCCAAATTTTGGAGGTGTCATCTAATGACTATGCACCAGTTGCAGGAGATGGATCGACCATGATAATTCAAGGGCAGGGCCAGATTAGCTTGGCGCCTGTCGGCGCCAAGCTAATCTGGCACTACCCTTGAATTATCATGGTCGACCCATCTCCTGCTGCAGTGCCTCAGGGCCGAATGGGTTAAAAGGAGGGCTAAATCCTCCGGAGATGGAATCCTGGACATCTTCTATATGATGTCTTGTATCATGTCCTATATTATGTTCCATAGCATAATGTTATAAAGCCTGTCCCGAGGCCTAGCCTTTGCACGTTCTATAGCAGCAAGCAAAGGTCTTCGGGCCGACTTCGGCCGCCGTCGACCCGAGGATCTTTTGCTGCTCACTGGGAAGGTCCTGGTGAATCAAAGTTGCATAGCTGCGGTTTGTCAGAAAAGATCATTGTTCAGGTCGTACTCTCTCTCTCTCTCTCTCTCTCTCTCTCTCTCTCTCTCTCTCTCTGTCTCTCTCTCTCTCTCTCTCTGTCTCTCTCTCTGTCTCTCTCTGTCTCTCTCTCTCTCTCTCTCTCTCTCTCTCTCTCTCTCTCTCTCTCTCTCTCTCTCTCTCTCTCTCTCTCTCTCTCTCACGACATCAGCTACTTTCTTCTCTTTTGTCAGCAGCATCCCAGTGACTGTGCACATATTGAAAAATACTATTTCTGATTAGATCATTCATTGCGTGGTTTCGGTGACTCATATTTATTCCGTACAGCTTGTGTGTAGCCAGCTACTCATATGACTGACTAGCTTAACGTTATAAGCCACGTAAGCGTGTGTGTGCACGTGTGTGTGTGTGTGTGTGTGTGTGTGTGTGTGTGTGTGTGTGTGTGTGTGTGTGTGTGTGTGTGTGTGTGCGTGCTCGCGCGCGTTTGTGCGTGCGTGCGTGCGCGTGCGTGTGCGTACGTGTATAGTAGAGATAGAGAGTGGCGTGCTCAAATGTGCATGCGTTATGTATGCGTATTAGGTTGCGTGTATTCTTATTACATTATTTTAATTAAACCTCACAACATGTCATTATGCCCGACCAGTAAAGTCGGTAATTTCTATGTCACTTCCCCCTTCCATTTTTTTTTTCTTTTTTTTTTTTCTTCTTCTTTCTTGGCTTGTCTTGTGTCATGTAAATTTTTTTTCCACCTGTTCAGTAGTAGAAAACAATTAGTGCGATAGTAACTCAGTAATCAGTAGATTAGCAACGGCAAGTTCGAGAAATGGTTGTTACTACCAAAACTTTTACCGTTGTCAAATAAAGGATCATTGTCGTTGTCATTGTCATTCTCTCTCTCTCTCTCTCTCTCTCTCTCTCTCTCTCTCTCTCTCTCTCTCTCTCTCTCTCTCTCTCTCTCTCTCTCTCTCTCTCTCTCTCTCTCTCTCTCTCTCTCTCTCTCTCTCTCTCTCTCTCATATATATATATAGGTAATAGCTGCCCCTGTATTCCCCTCAAACCGCCCCGTGAGGTCGTCTAAATGAACACGTGTGTGGTAAACGATAGACTACGAGCTGATCAAACATCCGGAAAGAGATGGCCTTAGTCGCCTGCTTGGCGCTAAACCCAAGTAACTAACTGAAACATCTGGAAAAGAAGTTAAACAATTAGTTTAGGGCTTAACCCGTTCAGCGTCGAGTAAATGCGAACACTACCCATCTGAAAGAAGTATAGATCCTCATGAGCCCCCTCAGTCAAGTGGGGCTCATGAGGATCTATGCCTCTTGCTGACACCACTTTAAATCCCTTTTCCAGGGACGGGTAGGCTGTTTTGGTGTAGAATTAACGATGATTGCAAAAACACAGTGAGCGTCAACTTGCACTGAACGAGTTAACGTTTTTTACTACCACGAATGTGACTTTAAAGTCGGGGCACCAAATAGGCTCTGTACAAAATTTGACCCCATCGGGGTTCGATCACACGACCTTACAATCGAGAGTTCAACGCTCTACCATCTGAACCAACCCGGTCCCCCAAACATCCCGAGAAGGAAGTTAATCTTATGAGTGGATATTGTAATATCTTTTGTTTACCATTTGCGTTTTGTTGTCTTTCTTGCAGAGACGCAGATTCTCCACCCATCAGCCACCTGAGCTCCGGGTCGCTGTCAATATTACCATGGATACGCGTGCAAATTTTGACGTCTCCGTTCGCGCATTCGCACTCCTCATGCTATTTCTGCTTCACGTCATTTCCGGAACAGAGGCTTATGGAAATAATAAAATGTCGCAGCCAGTGCTAAATTATCCAAAGGATGTTGGGGAGGAGGCATATTTGGGTCAAGGTCAAGGAAAAATCAGGAAACACAACCGAAGAAAACTGTTGGAGGACATCCACGGTAACGCGCATGCTCAGACTGCGTCACTGGAAGCGGAGTCGTCTTACTTCATGCTGGACGATTCTTCCTCGGACGAGATGTTCCACTCGTCCAACTCGTCCCTTTCGTACACAACTTCGTCCCAGTTTAACTTCACCTGGCCTTTACGAGACTCCCAGGCCTTCATCAGCGGAGGCATCACGTTGGGCGCTCTTCACATGGTGCATGAGAGAAGCGAGACGATAGTGTGCGGCAAGATCATGCCCCAGGGCGGTATTCAGGCGCTAGAAACCATGCTGTACACTCTGGATTACGTGAACGAGGAGGGAGTGTTCGAGAGGAAGGGCACCCGGGTTATGCCCCCTGGGGTCAACCTCGGGGTCCTTGCCAAGGACGACTGCGACAGAGACATCTTCGGCTTGGAGCAGGCTGTGGAATTCATTAAAGGTAAGGTTTAAACCCATTACATCCTGACGCTGTTGTACTTAAATTTGCTTATTCAACTGTTAAGGCTACATTACAGATCAGGAGATAGATCAACCATTTTAGTTCAAGGGTGGTGCGCCTCAGGCGCCAAGTTATTCTGGCACCAACATTGAACTATCATAGCTAAATTAATTTTAAACCAGTAGTGTATCAGGATGAAAAGGGTTAAACTCATGCAGCAAACTTCGTTGACAACAAGATCGTATATATATAATAATAATAATAATAATAATAATAATAATAAGCGCATTAAATAGGCGCTTTATCCCAATTGAAAATCGGCTCAAAGCGCCGCCGCGAACTGAACCCAACAAGTACGCTCACGTGAATCACGCGCATTCACTCACACACTGAACGTAAACACAGAACTTTCACGTGGTGCTAAGGGCACGCTCAAGCGAGCTACTGTAGTTTTTGGAAATTCAAAATCGTTTGTATTTGAAATTTGATTAAGTGGGCTGAAACTGATACCAAAGTATATATTAAACACTTCGGATACAACAAGTATTCTCAGAGCTGCCGACCGCAATGTTTCTAATGACGTTAACTTCGTTTACTACACATTTACAAACAACCAACCAACATTAATAGGTCATCTGCCGTGTGTCTTTACAGATCGAAAATGTTAGTGTCTTTGTTTGCTACTGTGTGAATGTGGACCTTTCGGCTTCACGCCGTGCGGTCCAAAATCTCAGACCAACACAGGTCAAACAAAAGAACTAAGAGATCAGTGTGTGTGCTGGTCTGTGATTCTGGGCCTTATCGACATGTTTACGTTCATGTTCATCCCTTATGTAATACAATTCTGTTAACACTTCGAATGTTACTGACGTTACTATTCGGCGGAAAAGACGCGTTATGTCCACCGAACTGTACCTTCAATAACAGCCAAGGTGTTAACCTATTAATTTAACCCCTAAGCTGCATTTTCTAAATCTTGGAGTTGTCACCTTATGACTATGTACCAGTTGCAGGCGATGGATCAACCATGATAATTCAAGGGTAGTGCCAGATTAGCTTGGCGCCTGACGGCGCCAAGATATTCTGGCACTACCCTTGAATTATCATGGTTGATCCAGCTCCTGCCGTAGCGCATTGAGACTAAATGGGTTAAACTGAATTCATATGACCGCACTGATTTTACATAAGACCGCACTGATTTTACATATGACCGCACTGGTTTTACAATATGACCGCACTGATTTTACATATGAACGAAGCAAGATATTCGATGAATGCCGCATTTAGACAAGATTTCATATTCCTTGTACGTTCACAGTTTATGCTCATGACATTTACGTTTTGATTACAATAATTGATATGAAGTAAAACTTTACGCGACTTTCAAAGTTTATGTTTTAAAATGCTTTAAATAGATTTTCCGCACAAAACCACAGTTCATAACTAAACATATAGTTCATAAGTTCTTATTTAATAGTGTAACGTTTTCGTGATAGCAAATTTTACATTCATTGTGTCGGGCATATTTCTTCAACAGTGATGCTCCACCATTAAATATAATTCAATAACAAATAGAGCGTACAGTAATCCTTTAAGTGGAGGAGTTCCAGCCATTCATTTGAAATCCGTTCAATTCGTGACGATCAATTAATTTCAATTTAGTCAATGTCAGATTAACGTCATATTTTTTTCCCAAAATAAAAAGTTGTTTAAATTGGAAATTATACGAATTTTTAGTCGCTTTCAATCTCTCCTTGGCCCATATTTCATATTTAGATTTCAGTCTGGGCTAGTCTGTGATTTTGAACCTTACGGCTCAAAGCCGTAAGGTTCTAAATCACAGACCAGCACATCAATCACCCATTTAAAAGAAGGGCTGATTGATTACACGTTTCTTGCCTTCATCGCCGATCAGACAAAGAAGGAAATGGAATTGGACATTGAGTTTAGTGTAAAAACGGGCTTTCATTAAACTGTAGTTATTTTTGGAACGTGATCATGTCGCCCTTAGGAGCACTCTCTCTCTCTCTCTCTCTCTCTCTCTCTCTCTCTCTCTCTCTCTCTCTCTCTCTCTCTCTCTCTCTCTCTCTCTCTCTCTCTCTCTCTCTCTCTCTCTCTCTCTCTCTCTCTCTCTCTCTCTTTCTCTCTCTCCCTCCCTCCCTCCTTCTCTCCCTCCTCTCTCTCTCTCTCTCTCTCTCTCTCTCTCTCTCTCTCTCTCTCTCTCTCTCTCTCTCTCTCTCTCTCTCTCTCTCTCTCTCTCTCTCTCTCTCTCTCTATCTCTCTTAAAAAACAACTATATCAAATACTTTCACCATCCCTAATATTACAGCTGAGGAAGTCGGCAGATATATTTCTAGCATGCTGAACAAAAAGTCTGCTGGCATTGATGGTATTGATAATGAAACCCTAAAAATCTCATTACCGTTTACAGTAGAATCACTAACATATATTCTCATCATCTGCATAAAGCAAAGTACATTTCCAACCATTCTTAAAGAAGCAAAGATAATTCCAATCCCTAAATCTAAAGATCTTGAAGATATCAATAATTATTGTCCAATCTCCCTTCCATCAGCTTGTCAAAACCCCTTGAAAAACACATTCAAAAAATCTCCTTGACTTTCTGGAAAAAGGTAAATTATTGAATATTCACCAGTCTGGTTTTAGACCGAAACATTCTTGTAAGTCAGCACTGACACATATTGTAGACAGCTGGCTGGAATCAATCAATAAAAGCCTGATGTCACGAGCAGTTTTCTTAGATCTCAAAAAGGCGTTTGACCTTGTGGACCATGACATTCTCCTAAATAAGCTAACAGTTTATCACTTGAACGCAACCGCCATAGCATTCTTCCGATCATATCTCGAAGACAGAAAACAAATGGAAGATACTCTAAGCAAGGAAATGTAAAATACGGCGTCCCCCAGGGATCTATTTTGGGACCTCTTTTATTCATACTATTTATTAATGATCTACCATTGCATATCACTAATTCTGATGTTAATTGTAATCTATTTGCTGACGATACGAGTCTTCATGTTTCTGGTAAAAAAACGACAGATATTAGCCATAGTTTACAATACAGTCTCAACGAGGTATCTGACTGGTGTAGACAGAACCATATGGTTCTTCACCCAGCTAAAACAAAGAGTATCTTAATCGCCACGCGACAAAACATCAACGCCGACTACAGCCATTACAATTACAAGTTAAACTCTGAAACTGTTGAACAAGTCACTGAGCGTAAATTCTTAGGAATACATGTTGATGAACAACTGTGCTGGGAGACCCATATAAATGCTGTTTGTAAGACCATTGCTAAAAACACTTTCTTATTGTCCCAGCTTAGACATGTAACGGATACAAATACCCGTCGTTTTTTTGTTTTTTCATGCTCATATAAAGTCCCACGTTTATTATGTCTCCACAGTGTGGGACGGCTGCAGTGATGTCCACATGAAGAGGTTAAACTCCATATACAAAAGAGCTGTAACAATGATAGATAGACGCCCCATCCATACCACAGACAAATTTAGACATTTTAACATTCTTGGTCTGCGTCAGCAACTTACTTTAAACAAATGCGTCTTTATGCATAAGATACTGAATAATATGACACCCTAGTATCTAATCACGAAATTTATATCTCACGAAGAACGTGAACGGACCTCAAGAAACAATACCTTAACCTTACCACTGCCAAGAATCGGCCTTCTTAAAACTAGTATGTCATTCTCTGGTCCGTTTGCTTGGAATTCAATCCCTGCACATTTGAAAACTATTACCTCACCAGGAAGTTTTAAAACAAAACTTTCTGATTACCTGACGAGTCAAACTTAGTACTTCTCAGGTACTGTAATATTTCCTTACCTCATGTATTTCATAAGATGGTTTTTGTGTGTGTATGCGTGTGTTTGTGGGTGTGTGTGCGCGTGTGTGTGTGTGTGTGTGTGTGTGTGTGTGTGTGTGTGTGTGTGTGTGTGTGTGTGCTCGTGTTTGTTTGTGTGTGTAGGTGTATGTGTGTGTGATGAGTGTTATTATTTTTTCTGTGTATATAATGATGCTATTGGGTTTTGTATGTAAATATATTTTTTATAGTTTTCCCTTTTTTATGCTGTAGATGTTAGCAACGGCAAGTTTGTAAAATGACGATTTGTTTTCTGTCAAAACTTTTTACCGTTGAAAAAAATAAAGTTTCATCATCATCATCATCATCATCTCTCACTCTCTCTCTCTCTCTCTCTCTCTCTCTCTCTCTCTCTCTCTCTCTCTCTCTCTCTCTCTCTCTCTCTCTCTCTCTCTCTCTCTCTCTCTCTCTCTCTCTCTCTCTCTGTCTCTCTCTGTCTCTGTCTCTCTTTCTCTCTTTCTTTCTCTCTCTCTCTGTCTGTCTCTCTCTCTCTCTCTCTCTCTCTGTGTCTCTCTCTCTGTGTCTCTCTCTCTGTCTCTCTCTTTCTCTCTCTCTCTCTCTCTCTCTCTCTCTCTCTCTCTCTCTCGCTCTCTCTCTCTCTGTCTCTCTCTCTCTCTCTCTCTCTCTCTCTCTCTCTCTCTCTCTCTCTCTCTCTCTCTCTCTCTCTCTCTCCCTCTCTCTCTCTCTCTCTCTCTCTCTCTCCTGGCGGGGCGAGTTTTGTATTAATGATGGACCACCTGCTCCATACCCAACCGACTCCCCTCCCCCTGGCTCACTGACGACATAGCCGAGGCCAAGCGCGAGCGTCGACAAGCGGAACGCCGCAGGCGCTCATCCGACCTCACCGTTCACAGAGAGATCTTCCAAACCACCAGATCCAAAGTCTGCAGAATGATCTCCGACTCCAAACGCAAACACCTTCAAAACAAAATCCTGGAATCCACTTCTTCCAAAACCCTCTACGCTACCATGAACACACTCCTAGGCACTTCTAAAGACTCTCCTCTTCCCAACACACACAGCAAAGAAGAACTTCCGTCCGCCTTTTCCTCCTATTTCTCCGACAAAATCCAAACTCTGCGCAACACACTCGACGCTCTGCCTTCTTCGCCTTGCCTCCCTGACACCCCCTTTTCCGGCACTGACTCGGGCAACATCTCCCTTCTTACGCTACTCGATCTCTCTGCCGCCTTCGACACCATAGACCAATCTATCCTCCTCCACCGCCTCCACCACTCCTTTGGCATCACTGACTCTGCTCACTCCTGGTTTCTCTCCTACCTCTCCGACAGACAGCAGTCCGTCACCATCGACGGCTTCTCCTCCAACCCAGTCAGGCTCTCCTGCGGCGTTCCTCAGGGATCCGTCCTGGGCCCGGTCCTTTTTACACTCTACATCTCCCCACTGTCCAACATCATCCAGTCTCACCACATAAACCACCACCTCTACGCTGACTCACAACTACTAGACAAAGACAAACTCGACAACACTCAGACACTACTGACTCGCACGGCTGACTGCTATGAGGACGTGAAAAACTGGATGACAGCAAACAAGCTCAAACTGAACGACGACAAAACGGAAGCCATGCTGGTAGGCACTCGTCAGGAACTTTCCCAGCTCTCTCCCTCTCTCCACCTTCAACTCGACAGCACCCCCATCTCCCTCTCTGACTCGGTCAAGAACCTTGGCGTTATCCTCGATTCCTCTCTTTCCATGACCAGCTTCGTCTCCGCCACGGCCCAGGCATGTTATTTCCACCTCCGCCGCATCAGTCAGATCAGAAAATACCTCACTACCGAAGCTGCCACCAAACTCGCTGTCTCTCTCATCTTATCTCGCATCCGACTACTGCAACTCTCTCCTTTCTGGCCTTCCTCACTCCACCACTCTCACTCTCCAGCGCGTCCAGAACAATGCTGCCCGCCTCGTCCTCAGAAAGAAAAAATCCGACCACATCACTCCCCTGCTCAAGGTCCTTCACTGGCTCCCCATCCCCCAACGCATCCAATACAAGATTCTGTCTCTCTGCTACAAATCCCTGAACAACTACGCTCCTGCGTATCTCTCCAACTTACTTCACCCCTACACTCCTCCCCGCTCCCTCCGCTCCGCCTCTGACCCTCTCCGCCTCCTCATCCCCCGCACCAAACTCAGCACTTTCGGCCCCCGCTCTTTCTCAGTATACGGTCCAACCACCTCGAACACTCTCCCACTCTCTCTCCGTCAGAAACACTCGCTCTCCTCCTTCCAGTCTGCCCTCAAAACTCATCTCTTTCAACAGTTCTAGCACTATATCACCACACTCCCCAGCCCAAGCTGACCGTCCTAATGTATCTTCACTATTTGTGTTACGTGAGTCATTGTCTAAAGCGTGCGCATGCGTGTGCGAGTTGTGAGTGCGCGCTTAGAGTTATAATTATTATAAGATAAGCGCATTATAAATACCGTAATTATTATTATTATTATGTGGTTCAGGAGTCCAAAGGTGATGTACATATCTTGGGAGACTTTAACATAGACTAGCAAAAGCAAAGGCGCACTTCGTGGAGATCCATGTTCAATTTTTTAGGGTTGAAACAGCTTGTCCAGTCACCTACTAGAGTTACTTTCTCATCGTCAACGCTGATAGACCATGGATATACCACAAATGTCAGCGTTGTAAAAAATGTTAGCGTACCTAATACTTCCATTAGTGATCACTTTCCTGTTTGTTTTACGTTGTCTGTTAGGTTAGCTAAACAGTCAATCAAAGGACACACTACCATAATGTATAGATGTTTTAAAAAATTCGACCAAACTGCTTTTTTATATGACCTATCTTTAGTACCATTTTATGATATACAAAACTGCAAAAACCCTAACGATGCCCTATCATGCTGGTACGACCTGTTTCTCGCTGTTCTGGATAGACACGCGCCTAAGCGCATCAAACGCGTCAAATATCCTGTTATGCCAAAATGGCTCTCCGGTGAGATAAATCAAGCGATGGAAGTAAGAGATGAATTAAAACGATACAAGAAATTTGCTGAATACAAGAAGCAGCGAAACCATGTCAAATCTCTAGTTCGTAAAGCACACTTGTAAAATAAAGAACAAGTTATTTCCGACGGCAAAAACACCCGCTCAGTCTGGCAAGTAATAAACAATTTCACCAAAGGTAACAGTAAACGATCGCCTAATATTCCACCCGATCTTACTGCAGATGCGTTCAACTTTCACTTCATAACTGTTGCTCAAACTCTGGCGAAGTCAAATACACCTAACCCTGTAAACTACACTTGCTCTCATCAACTACGTCACCATAGTCAACAGAGAGCCTGCGGCCCATTTTTAGTACCGCTTATGACTGTCCTAGATGTAGGCAAATCTATTTCCAGTTTAAAGAACAAATCGTCTTGCGGTCCAGATGGCATTAGTAGTCAGATTTTAAAACTATCTCTGCCCTACGTCGTCGAATCCCTGACCTTTATTTATAATTTATCGATCAGACATAACGTTTTTCCCGACGAGCTGAAAAAAGCGAAGGTAATCCCGCTTCCCAAAAGCAAAGATTTATGCAACCTAAACGAGTACAGGCCCATTTCCATATTATCCTGTATTTCAAAACCGCTCGAGAGACATATCCATACTCATCTTCTAAACTTTCTGGAGCAAAACCATCTGATAACTGCAGCACAATCAGGATTTCGACCTCTACATTCGTGCCAAACTGCCCTCAATCATTTAATTGATAAATGGCTCTCTGCCATAAATGACAATAAAGTATCAGGTACAATCTTTCTTGACCTGAAAAAAGCTTTAGATCTTGTCAACCACTCTATCCTACTAAAAAAAACTACCATTCTATCACATTGACTCAAATACTGTCTCCTTTATGTCTTCCTATCTCAGGGACAGAACACAGAAAGTACTGCTAAATGGCAAGTATTCCTCTGATGGTTTAGTAACTTGCGGTGTTCCACAGGGGTCTATTCTAGGGCCCTTATTATTTAATCTTTTTATTAATGATCTGCCACTGTGCATATCTCATTTAGACGCAAACTGCGATCTGTTCGCAGATGACACGACCATACACACATCTGATAAAGATATCGCAACCATTAATAAGGTACTCCAACAAAGTCTTGATGAAGTAGCAGGCTGGTGCAGTGATAATCACATGATTATTAGTATTCCAAAGACAAAGAGCATGTTAGTTACTACACATCAGAAACACCAGCATGGCCTACCACCTTTAACACTTTCCTTAGATAGACAGCTTGTTGAACAAATAACTAGGCATCGCTTATTAGGCGTTATAGTGGACAACCAATTAAGCTGGGAGCCGCATACTGACTCAATATGCAAAACAATCTCCAAAAATCTGTTCCTGTTATCAAAACTACGCCATATAGTTAATACTGATATCCGTAAACTCTTTTTCCATGCGCATATCAAAACGCATTGTGACTACAGTTCTACCGTCTGGGATGGATGCAGCGAAGTTCACATGAAAAAAGTTAATTCCTTGTATCGTCGGGGCATTAAATTAATACTTCCCAGTCCTACTTCGACTGATGAAAAATTAAAATCTCTCAAGTTACTAACATTGAAGAAACAGTTTGAATTTAATCGCTGTGTTCTACTGCACAAGATCATGCACGGAAAAGCCCCACCCTATCTAAAAACTCTATTTTCCGACAATAATAGGAAAAACACGAGAAATAGTTTGATCCACCTTCCAAAAATTAGATTAGACATCTGTAAAACCAGTCTGTCTTTTTCAGGCGCTAAAGCGTGGAATATGTTACCTCCACACCTGAAATCAATTTGTAAGATTAGCGTCTTCAAAGATCGCCTCCATAAATATTTACTTCAGAAGTAATAGTATGTTCGGCTCCCTTATGCTACTATTCGTATAGTTAGTGACAAGTTTACTATTACCTAATACTCTTCTACTGTTGCTACAGATTATGTAATAGTTCGACTGTCTGCATTAACATGTCAGGTTCATACCTGTGTATGTAATTATATATATATATATATATATATATATATATATATATATATATATATATATATATATATATATATATATATATATATATATTTTTTTTTTTTTTTTAATTTCTATTTTTTTTCCCTCTGAGTGGTGGTGGTGGGGGGAGAGGGGGATTAGTCTTTTTTACTTACATATGTTTTATCTTTTGATGTATCGTCTGATGTATTTTTATATGTGTAGAGTAGCAAGACAGTTTGGAAGATAGGCATTGCTATGCCTAAAACTTTTTATCCTGAATAAAAACGTTTCATCATCATCATCATCATCATCATCATCATCATCATCATCTCTCCCTCCCTCCCTCCCTCTCTCTCTCTCTCTCTCTCTCTCTCTCTCTCTCTCTCTCTTTTTGTTTGTCTGTCTGTCCGTCTGTCTGTCTGTCTCTCTCTCTCTCTCTCTGGTGTGTGTGTGTTTGTGTGTGTGTGTGTGTGTGTGCGTGTGTGTATGTGTGCGTGCGTGCGTGAGTGCATGTGTGTGTGTGATTGTGTGTATGTTTGCGTGTGAGTGTCTGTGTGTGTGCACGCGCGCGTTTGTGTGTGCTTAACACTTGCTTTTCCATTATCACAAGTTTCCCAGATATTTATCAGTCGCCGTGAGTGAACACATCACTTTTGCCACCCCATCCCGTGGTCGTTTTCTGAATCCTGTCCTTTTGTTCTTATTTTATATTTCCTCCTTTTCCTCTAATCTTCCGCACTTTCTCAGTGTCCTTGATGGCGTGTCAATTCTCGTTCCCTGAGACTGTCAACGATCTGCAAGAGACATAGATCGTCATGAGCCCCCACGTCAGCAGGGGCTTATGACGATCTATGCCTCTTGCGTGTCAATTTAGAGCTGTTTTCCTCAAAATGAGGTAACCGGGCGTTTCGTCCACAAAATAGTTAGTGAGGTTTCGCTGACCGTATCAAGGGTTTCTTGCTCAAGTCAGAGAAATGTCATTTGTTTGTTTCTAATGTATTTCGTTGTAATTTCTGACCACTTTTATCATTTAATTTAAAACAGAAGCATTTTAAGGCCAGCGATCTAATTATTTCGGTCATCATTAGATTTTTTTTCAGTGCAAGAAAGAATAAACACTTTGAGCTAACGAGGGATGCATACATCATACAAAAATACTAGGCCGTAAGATCCAACTCACACATCATTACACTTTTTGTTTCTCCGTGGGGGATGTTTATCATAGGCCAGTGTTGATATGCGGTCACATTTCATAGATGGTACACATGCCAAGGGAAATCACTTAGCACTGGACAAACAGTTAAATCCCCTTCCATTCCTTATGGCACATAATCACCAGCTCAAGAAAAATACATGATTTAAAGCACAAGACGGCTAAGCACATAACTTAACCCATTCAGCCCTGAGGCACTACAGCAGGAGATGCGTCGACCATGATAATTCAAGGGTAGCGCCAGATAAGCATGGCGCCTGTCTGCGCCATGCTATTCTGGCACTGCCCTTGAATTATCATGGTCGATCCATCTCCTGCAACAGGTGCATAGTCGTTAGATGATGCCTCAAAAATTGGGGAAATACGTGCGCCTGGCTGAATGAGTTAATAGGATGGCTCACATCGTCCATTTATATCATGTCTTGTGCGGAATCCGGGGAGTAAGATGGCACAGACGCGCAAAGGAACGAAAATGTGTTTAGCTGATATTGTGCACGCAAACAGACCCTGAAATCCTATAGGAAATGCTCGGCACAAAACAGAACAATGTCTCTAGGGGCAAGGGAGGGAGAGGGGGTGGACGGTGGGGGGGGGGGGGGGGGGGGGGGCAGGCGTTACGGCCCCCCCCCTCACTCCCCCCGACTAAACATTCTTTAAAATTCTATAACAACGTCCCTTTTGGGAAGTTCGTTGGAAACCCCCCTCCCCCGTTGTTTGATATGCCGGCGGGGGATGAGAGTCCAGACACACGCGGCTACTGGAGGGCAAGGTCCAGTTAGTTAGTTATTTGGGTTTAACGCCGAGAAGGTAACTACGGCCATCTCACGGCAGGGGGCAAGGTCCAGACACATGCCTTGTCTCCACGCTGTTTTGATTTTTCGGACACTAGAAGCAAGGTCTAGCGCCGGGAGACCTTTTGTGTCAGGTTGAAGGTTCCACACACAAAGTTGGAACCCCCTGGAAACTGATCTGCCCCTGGTCGCGATACAAATTTGACCTCAAGAATTATAATATTCTGACGAGCAAATGAAATGATATATTTTTGGAATCCTCGGAAACACTAAAGTGTTTACGATGATTCCAAAAATGTTGCATTTCCTTGGCTCCTCAGTATACTTAAACACCAAATAGGTGAGGTAATATTTGATGATGACGCATTTGCATGGTAAACATTAATAAGACATAATTTTCTTTTTGATGATAACTAGCCTTATATTTTATGTCCACCTCTATACCGTACCCACTTTTGTACGGACCCTTTTCGTCAGTCCTCCGATGGACATAACAATATATCATACTGCTGACGTCAACCTTATTTATTTAGCCAGAGTACTGTTTATGTACTGAGCAGCCCAGCTGAGACTGTAGACGTTCACTCAGCAAACTAACCCTTTCCCTACCACTGGGCGCACAGTTGTGTTTCTCAGTTCTTTGCTTACTCAACGTCCAAATGCCATAGCCGTCAAAGGCTTGTGGATCACACAAATTGGTCTCAGCAAGAGGTATAGATCCTCATGAGCCCCCGCGAATGCGGGGGCTCATGAGGATCTATACCTCTTGCAGGTAGATGGTGTTCAATTGTTCTCTGCGGTGATGGGGTTAAATACGCATATGCATTTGCATTTAGAGTGCTGCACTTTGGGGCTTGTGCGGTTTGCTCTACCAAGAGCCACGCTTTCCTCCCATTACAATAATTCCTAACTTCAGAGGTATACCCAAAAAGAAATAAAGAAGTCAAGCGTTTATAAGGGACAAGCAGAACAAAGTGCACGTGCAACAATTGTTTTTAAGCTTATTTCTTTCCCTCTTTGATCTTTCTTTGCATTTTACATGCTTGGCAGTCACAGTCACCTTCTGAATTAAAAAAAAAAAACATGATCCTAACAAAGAAAGAAACAGGCATAAAAAGGCCATTTGCAATACAGTTTATTTCATAAATTGTATTGCAATTGTCCTTTTAAATCGTGTTTCTATCCTTGAATATTTCGTTGCATTTTACATGCTTGGCAGTCACCCTTTGATCTGGATATTTTATACCTCTTAGGTGCCGATCGAACAGAGTTGTTGACAACTTCATTTTGGAAAGCGACCAACACCAACCAGATGCAAGAGGCATAGATTCTCATGAAATCCCACAGCAGACGTGGGGGCTCATGATAATCTATGCCTCCTGGTAACTTTATCATCATCAACGGCATGTGTGATAAAACGGTCATGTCTCTGTAGACTACATGTTAATACCTTTACGGTTGTCATTGCCTTATTCACCATGCCCTGGTAATAAAGTTATTGGTCGGAGGGGTTCGCTACACTGACCTTTGTATGCCTGGGGGAGGTCAAAGAAATCATTGTACCCCGAAGGCCGAAGTCCTGAGGGGTACAATGATTCCTTTGACCTCCCGAAGGCCTACAAGGGTCCGTGCAGCAAACCCCTCCGACTAATAACGTATTTGTTTTCATTCCTCCACTATTTTCGTAAAATAAACCATAAAGACATCTTGCGACCTGGATCACGCCAGACATGACTGACGTAACAGGAATAAACATTTATACATAATACACTTATGACGTAATTTAAAATATGTCATGACGTTGCCGTCTCCAGTACTGAGTGTGCTTGTTGTTTCGAACAGCACTAAGTAACTTTGTACTTTAGAACGTTTGGCGATCTTTTATAGAACAAAACTGGCATCCAAGATGCGTCATCGAGAGGGCTACAAAACGTCCGCCATTTTTCGCTACAGGGTTTTTTATATCACGGTCACATGGTACGGTTTGCGCTAAAGTGACTGGTCGTGTGACGTATGGAGGAAAATAAAAAGGTAAATTGACCTACAATAGTATCAGACAAAAAAAATTATTTCCAGCTCCTGTCGCTAAATAGAGATATACAGCATCGGGATGAAAGTATCCTGTGTTTGTTTTTTTTAGTCATCGAACGTTCGTGATAATGCGAAGGGAGAGTCTGATTAACCTGGCGCCTTGAGAGACGTCCGTATAATCAGTCACTACTTTAAAATGGTTTGTGTAGTGCTTAACTTGTATTAGTCACGGACGAACGTGGAAATGTAAACCCTTCACTGTCTGTGGTCGCAGAGCGTGTTATTGAAATCTTTGTTAATTCACCGATGAAGATTCTCAGACGTCCGAGGAAAGCGGATTCACAGCTTTGTCAGCAAGTGGCATAGATCCTCATGCGCTCCCGCAACTGCCGGTGCGCGAGAGGATCTACGCCTTATGTAGCAGTCAAAGGGTTTAGGGTCGTGCTTGATAAGTTGTCAAAAGTTACACTATTAACCCATTAACTGCCGGGGCAAGACGAACGCTACCCAGGTACAAGAGACATAAATTCTCATGAGTCCCCGCATTCGCCGGGGCTCATAAAGATTTATGGCTCTTGTTAGTCCTGCGTTCTTTGTGCTTAGTTTTGTCCCATTTGCATCTGTATTCCTCACGCGAATGTCGGTCATTGTGTATAGTGGCTTCAGACGCGAAATTCGTGATCACTGGCAGCGAAGGAGTTAACGTGGATAAAGCGCCGGACGTCACCTTTCGTGCTCGCGCACATTCCGTCTCCCGCTGTTTCTCGCTTACATCCTTTCCGGAGCAGAGATTTCTGAGGAGGGTAAAATGGCGCCTCCGGTGCTAAACTGTCCAAAAGTTGGATAATTATGTGTGTCTAGGGTCGCTGGCATTTCAGAAAACACAACCGCAGGAAACGTTTCCCATCTAATCAGGTACAGACTGACCCGGCACTACCCTTGAACTATCACAATCGACCTCTGTAGTGACTTGTACGACGTGACGGTTAGCACTAGCAGACTTGTGAAATGATTTCGTTTGCTCTGTACGAGGTCAATAATTTACGATTCGTGTGTTGTAGACATTTTCGTCCCCCACTCGCCAGTGATCAAAGTGCTAAAATTGTACAGCAATGGCGGAGGTAGGTAGGAAGACGTTTTTGGGCTCACTGAGCCAATGGCCCGGTGATCAAACGTCAGGCCAACAAAGGTCTAATGTCCGTTTGCTAACTGAGCCATTAGATCAGTGAGAAATAAATGCTTCTTGTAGGTTTCGGTCACTGCTAGCGTTTTGATTATTTTTAGGAGTACGTCAATGCCATCTTGCCTGCCACTGGACTCATATTTTGATTCTCAAATCTTTGTTCATTCAACGTTCAAAAGTCCAAACCTTTCAAGGAACATGGATACAGACTGGTCTCAGCAAGAGGCATAGATCGTCATATGCCCCCGCGAAAGGGGGCTCATGAGGATCTATGTCTCTTGCAGTTTGATCATCTTGACTTTTTTCCGACAGTAAAGTGGTTAATGGCAACAGAGAGTGTAAACGAGATTATTCAAACGAATAATTTTTTAAAAATTGACGCTATTCTGATTTTAAGGCAATTACTGAATATCAAATATCAATATAATTTTAAATTATGAGTTGAATTAAATTATATCATGAATATTAAATTATCAATTCTTAATTAATATTGAACATCTAGCTGGTACTCCGTTTCTCCTTGTACCTTGCGACCTTCGCTACCACGGGAAGAGTCAAAGACAGTTAAGTCCTTTTTGCGTGAAAAGCACACTTTTCATTGTAATTCAATGAAAATCTCGCTGTTCAGAAATTGGACTATACTGTCTTTTGCCGTCACAATGGATGAATAGCAGCGACTGGTGTGATGGAAATCGATGACGTCTATCCCTTTCACGTCCGTCACCAGCTACAAGTTATAGATTCACCATTTGTAAATTAACTCCTTCGCGGCCAGCTGCATCCGGAGGAGCGGCTTATGACGCGCATCCGGATGCGGCTGGCCGCGAATGAGTTAAGACAGCGCCATACGGGCCTGTATTTTGTGAACGACTAAACCTAAAGCTCACCACTAGACACAGCCCTTGAACTATCAAGTTATTCGTTGTCTTCTTTCACGTCTGTCACAAGCAACACATTTTCGATTCACAATGTCCAACGAAAGCGCTATACTGGCCTGAAATTTATGAACGACAAAACCTATAAAGCTCACTAGGCACAGCTCTTAAATTATCACGTTTGGTCAATGTCCATGCTGTGTCCTACCACTTGACCGGACTTCTTATGAAATGATTTTAAACGGAATGCGTGGCACTGGAGATGGACGAGTGACATGGTTGAAACCGCCTTTGACTCGTTCAGCCCGACGGCCGTATTTCCCAAATTTGGGAGGCGTCATCTCATGACTATGCACCAGTTGCAGGAGATGGATCGACCACGATAATTCAAGGGCGCTGCCAGATTAGCTTGGCGCAGATAGGCGCCAAGCTAATCTGGCACTACCCTTGAATTATCATGGTCGACCCATCTCCTGCTATTTTGCTTCAGAGCTGAATGGGTTAAATAATCGTGGTCGCCAATGCCCATTTACCTGAAATTGTTACTTCAAGGCAAGTTATTTGAAAATGTAAAGTAACACATCTTGATCTAGTTCCTTAGGAACAACCTTTAAACTATCATCATCAAAATCCTCTCACGTAAACAAATCCAAACGAGTGCGAATTATATATATTTCTGGAAATTGAAAGTGTGCTAAAGTCTAACGGGCCTACGTTGGCCGTCCGCGGTCAACGTTGGCCTGATGGTCTTTTGCGTACTGAGAAGTCTGGCGATCGTAACACGTCTTTTATTTTGCACTGCACTACCTTTGCACTTCTGGTCCGTTATAGACGTCTGCTGGTTTCTGTCTTTTTAAGTCTTTGCTTATTTCTGCTGGTTTCCGGTGATTTTTAATTTTTCTCACCTTAAGTCCTCCAGCCCAGCCCCTCTCTCCTCTGCAGAAAACACAGAGTCTCATTGCCCGATGCAGTCGCAAGGGATTATTATGATCTATGCATCTCGCTGACCCATGTCACTTCCGGTTAGACCCAGTATTCTGACACTCCATTTTTCATCAACACGTTCCTATCTGCAAAAGTGATGCATAGATTTTCATGAGCCGCTGCAGTCGCAGGGACTCGTGAGAACCTGCCTCTTGCTGCAGTCGCCTGGGCTCATGAGAATCTATGCCTCTTGCTAAACCAGATCGACTCCAGCCGGCCTTGACCCAGAAGGCGTTTTTCATAGTATCTAGAGCGTGCGGCTTTCACCCAATGGCCCTGATCAAACTGTGGCCGGAAACAGTATGGCTGACGTTATGGGCGGAAGTGAGGCTATCAGGGGAGAGTATTCTGTGAAGTTGTTGTGCATGCGTTGAGCCGCGTGCTGTCTTGGGCTGTGAACACAAACCATGGCCATCGGCAGTAAAATGTGCCAGCGCCTGCGATGGAAAAACATGCAAACTCCACCCAACCGCAAGAGGGAAAGAGTCTCATAAGCCGCCCAGATAATGTGGGGGTGGGGGGGGGGGTCATAAAGTTCTTTGCCTCTTGTTAGCGCCATTTACGTCTGTGTACTTTGGATGGATGGGGCTGATTTGCGTTGAACTGTCCATGGTTTAGAAAAGAAAAGAAAAGAAAACTTTTTGAGTTCGCTTTCAGTGAAAAGGTTAACCCCTTAACTGTTGTGTGCGGTGGCTCATGAGAATTTATGTCTCTGTTAGTCCTATGCTCCATATGCCTATTTTGGTCGCGTTTACATATGTATTCTGCACGCGAATGCCGGGCAGTGGGCAGTCATTCGGACGCAAAATTCACGATCACTGTCAGAAAACGCGTTAACTCATTGAGCACGACGGCCGTATTTCCCAAAATTTGGAGGCGTTATCTAATGACTATGCGCCAGTTGCAGGAGATGGAATGACCATGATAATTCAAGGGCAGTGCCAGATTAGCTAGGCACCAAGCTAATCTGGCACTACCCTTGAATTATCATGGTCGACCCATCTCCTGCTGTAGTGCGTCAGGGCTGAATGGCTTAATTAAAGCCATATGCTCCAGGACGAGCTTTGACTGCTAACATTTGCGGAGACAACAGTTTCTCAATGTTGCCTGCTTCAAGTGAGACTTTGATAAGCCTTTTTTTTTACAATAAAGCCGAGTAGTAGGTGTTCCGTAGTCTGCCCTTTGTACGCAACCGGAGAACTCTCTTACGTAGCAAAGAGGAAAAGAGCAGAAACGCCTTTCATTTGACGATATTCAGATTTCAGAGTTTCGTTAGGCTCTATTTGTACAGGAATACTTTAACCCATTCAGCCCTGACGTACTACAGCTGGAGATGGATCGACCATGACAATTCAAGGGTAGCGCCAGATTAGCTCGGCGCCGACAGGCCGCCCAGCTCATCTGGCACTACCCTTGAATTATCATGGTCGATCCATCTCCTGCAACAGGTGCATAGTAGTTAGATGACGCCTCCAAAATTTGGGACATACGTGCTTGGGGTTGAATGAGTTAAGTAGCAAAGAGGAAAAGAGCAGAAACGCCTTTCATTTGACGATATTCAAACTTCAGAGTTTTGTTAGCTCTGTTCGTACAGGAATATTTAAAGACATTCTTAAACATTTACACAGGAGATCACCCGTTTTTGCTTGGGGAATGTCTCTTTGCGGGATGCTGTCGCTAAGCTACATCAGTATGTGTGCACTTTTTCTTATCACACTTTAACTCATTCAAGGTGCGACGCATCAGTAGCTGCAGAAGTGTCGTATAGCGTTGCTTGCAGGCAACGCTATACGACACTTCCCCAACTATTGATGATGGTCGCCTTGAATGAGCCAAGCTCCAAACAAATCTCACAGCCTGAAGCCAACCTTCAGACGGAGGCACAGATGCTCATAAACCCCATGCAATAGCAGGGCCTCGTGGGAATCTGTGCCTCATACCGACAGAGATCAATGCCTTTTAATTGCGTCCGCAGACGGATTGTACTATATAGTCAGGATATTTGAAAAATCCTTCATCAACTCCGTGTCAGCCTTAAGAGGCACGTGAGAATCTGCTTCCAGTCGCAGGAAACGTTTCAAAGCCCGTTACTGCCAGCCAACTGCCCCTCTCTGTTCGAGAGAGATATTTGCATGAGGAAAAAAGAAAAATAAAAGATAAACTAGCTCAAACAAAGCCGCTAGGACTATGACACTTGACAGGCACTGGCTGGCTATTGAAAATTACGTGCAATTTGAGCCAGTTCCTCTTATTTCCCACTGCAGTGCACCCTCAGCTGAAAAATCTATTCGTGGCGGCTGGTTGCGTTTGTGAAATCTTTGTTAAATCAACGCCAAGAAGCCTCGATCATCCTCGTCCGAGGATCGTGCATACAAATTGGTCTCAGCGAGAGGCATAGTGAACCACCTCAATCGAGGGGCTCACGGGGATCTACGTCTCTTGCAGTTGGTTGTGTTCAAAATTTTCTCAGCGGCGAAATGGATAAGTGCAAGACTCTATAAGCCTTCTTCAATTGGTTGAAATTTGGGAGGAAATGCCAACAAAAAAAATCTGATTTTAATCAATTATTTCTTTGCTGCGACAAGGTCCTTCTGAAAACAAATTAGTTGGAGGAGATTTTGCTTGCATCAGGTTTTCTTTCATCGCTAAAAGCATGAGAATCCCGGTCTTTGCCCTCAAAACACTCGCACTGTATGAAGGACGAAAGTAATCAAATTAGATTGTGTTGTAGGACTGCCTTTTTTTAATTGCCTGACGTCACGAGCCTCTCAGTGGTGTTATGTTTTTTTATTTGAATTGTTATTGTATTCTTGTTATAATACTTTTTTTAAAAGATGTTTTTACTTTTATTTTATTTTACATCTATTTTGTTTTGTGTTATTTTGTTTATTTTATTATTTTTAATATCAATTTATTTAAATTACTAATTATTGTCTGTATTTCAGTTCAGTTTATTTTATTTGATTTTATTTGTTAACATTTTTTTAATTTCACTTTGTAACGATATGAAGAATACAACTAACATGTTGCTTATGGCTGAAGTCGGATTGAATGAAGTAAAAAAAATTCAGCAAAACAGCGACTATAAATTATTTCCATATTGTTTTTTAAAAATGCTCACCATTCCACCTACTCAAACTAACACATTCGATACGTACTGCTTCCGGATACGCGACTTTATGCCACGTATTCGGATGTGGTACGTCTCGAATGATTTATACCTGTAATTAGGTTTTAAGCACAATCTGCCCTTTGAAATAAATTATAATGTCATTAATGGTTCATGTAGCTTCCGCTGTAAACGGGAACAATCCGGCATTGTGTATCTCTCTCCCGTTACAATACTGAATACGATTGCGGGACTTAATCTACGGACTATAGAACAGTATAACCTGTTTTGAGTAACCATCTGTTTCTGCAAGGAAAATTTTTTTTTTAAATAGGTGCTTTCTCAAGGGACGTCTTGAATGGCGATCAGTGTTTCATTTTATTTAAAGAACAAAGTGCTCTGCCAGTTGCTTGCTCAGAAAAAGTCTTGACATGCAGTGTCACTTGTTAATATAGACCATCATTAAGGTGCAGTGTCTACATCCACCTAAATAATTGTCCTTAATAACAGGTGAACACTATTAACTCGTTGTGCCCGAGGTACGAAATACCCACATTTAAGAGTTATCCTCCCAGGACTGCATTACAATTCAGGAGACAGATCGACCATGGCAGTTTAAGGGTGGTGGCAGAATAGCTTGGCGCCTATAGGCGCCAAGCTATTCTGCCACCACCGTTGAACTATCATGGTCGAACCATATCTTGCTGTGGTGTGTCGCGGGCAGAATGAGTTAAGAGTGGTTGCTAAAACCAGTGGCCTATGTCACAGCTTGCTGCGTCAGGTCGAAGACTCAAGTAAAGACGCCAAAGAACCGTCATCAGTGAGATCTACTCCTGCGGTGAATGTCTGTCCCTCCCGACAAACGTCTAGATACTCAATCAGCTCCTCACAGCTAGTGTTTGGATCTGCACCCTGTGGAGGAATATGACAATAAGTCCACTTTTATGAAAAGCAAGACTTTAAATGCGACAATTTGGGAATAGTCAGAAACGCTACGAGCAAAACGAAATGCGACATTTTGGGAATCATCGGAAACACTAACGTGTTTCCGATGATTCCAAAATTGTCGCATTTCATTTTGCTCGTTAATATATTACAACGCAAGTCTTGCTTTTCACACAATAATGGAACTACTGTCTTTGCTGTCTTTTGCCTTGGCCGTGCAGATCTCTGCCCACACATGAACCCAGTCATGACTATATATGTTTCAGACGTCTACATAGTTGGATTCAGTTTACAATACGGTCCATCTAAGGTCCACCAGTAGACGGTGTAAATCACATTTCCCGCCCCGGCTCCAACTTACCCAAAGTTTGCCTCCCTCAGAATAAACTGTTGTGTGAAGATGATAAATCAGCGTGATGTATAGTGTAAATGTTTACACATTGGATTTCACCGAAAAGACAGAAACAAGCAAAACGTCTGGTCACGCTGCCCTGCGAAGGCCAAAGAAAAGTCGGTTAATTTTTTTGTTGTGAAAAGCAAGAAAAAAGAGAGCGACCATCCTTTTGAGGGATTATTATAAATATTATTTAAGGGCTTTCATTTAGTTAGCCTTGCCCCCAAAATTGGCTCAAAACAGACTCTAGCGTATTAACTTAAGGGCAGTGCCTGAATTAGCTTGGCGCCTGTCAAGGCGCCAAGCTAATCCAGGCACCCCCCTTAAGCTATAATTGTCCGTCCCGTTCCATCGGCTTTTGCGGCTGTAATACTCAGCAGACAGTTCTAGACTCGGGCCATTTTTTGTGCCATTTTTGGCCGGGGAAAGTGAGAGGGTAAAGTTATTAGTCTCCTTCTTAGTCAAGTTATTAGTCTGTTTGCAGTCAATATGTCCGTGTGAAGAGAGGCGCCGTCGGTCAGTCTATTAGCCGAGGGCCAGTCGGCTGGAAAAAGACGGAATCATTGTGAGGAAACTGTTCCATGGTCAATTTGTTTGTACTATGTAGTTGCTCCTGTAGCACATGTAACAGTATCTTGGCTTGACTTCGCGAACGAAGATTTTATAGGGGTTGCCCACGACGTCTGCAGGCATGTTCGTGGCTGCGGAGGCCAATCCGGGACAGGCAGGTTCGACCGCAGTGGCTGCAGGGGAAGGTCTGGCCAGGGTTCTGAGTTTCGACATCTCTGTTTTTTCTCCTGAGCCGCTTGTCCTTAAGGTTAGCTCTGCGATAGTCCTCAAAGGAGACGGCTGCCTTGTAAATGGTGGAGCGCCAGGTGTCGCGGTCCGCAGCAAGCGAAGACCACTGGTGGTGGTCGATTTGGCAGGCACTAAGTGACTTCTTGAGACCGTCTTTGTGTCTCTTTTTAGGTGCCCCTCTGTCTCGGTGTTCAGTGGCGAGCTCGCCGAACAGGGTGATCTTGGGTAGGCGATGATCCTCCATCCTGGAGACGTTCCCGCCCAGCGAAGCTGTGTCCGCAGCAACAAAGCCTCGATGCTCACAGTTCCCGCCTGTTCAAGGACCTCGACGTTGGTGACATAGTCACTCCAGTGAATGCTGAGGATGGTACGCAGGCAGCGCTGGTGGAAGCGTTCGAGGAGTCGTATTTGGCTGCGGTAGAGCGCCCAGGACTCGGAACCATACAACAGGGTGGTGAGGACGACAGCTCTGTACACGCTGATCTTGGTGCCATTTTTTAGCTGTTGATTATGCCACACCCGCTTGAATAGTCGCCCGAAAGCACTGTTTGCTTTTGCCAGCCTGTTGTCCAGTTCTTTGTCAAGCTTGGCGTCTGACGTGATGATGCTGTATACTGTGTATACACCTCATGTGTATTCAGTTCAAAATCACGATGTGGCCAACCGTGACAACTGTCGCAAATCAAAACAACTAATTTACCATTTACAGCCATGTAACAGCCCTCTTCGGGATAACTGGCCAAATACGTAAATTTCAAACGTAGCAAAACCTAAATATAATCATTTTTTGTGCACATATATCCGAAGTTTGTTACATTGCTACATTTGTCAAAGGGAAGTATTTTCCTCAGAAAGAGTGCATTAGAGACCAACGAGAAGGTGTTGTTATATCCGAAGTTTGTTACATTGCTACATTTGTCAAAGCGAAGTATTTTCCTCAGAAAGAGTGCATTAGGGACCAACGAGTAGGTGTTGTTATATCCGAAGTTTGTTACATTGCTACATTTGTCAAAGGGAAGTATTTTCCTCAGAAAGAATGCATTAGGGACCAACGAGAAGGTGTTGTTATATCCGAAGTTTGTTACATCCGGGTTTGTTATAAGTGAAGATTACGGTAATTGGTGGGAAAGATCATTCATGCCATACGATAATATTGAATAAGAAATAGAAATTAAAAGACCTGTTCCTATACGAACGCCAAACACTTAACCCGTTCACAGCTGGAAAACAGCAGACACTACCCAGGTGCAAGAGGCCTAGATCCCCATGAGCCCCCACGACTGCGGGGGGGTGGGGGGGGGGGGCTCATGTGGATCTATGTCTCTTTGCTGGTTCCACTTTGTATCCATTTACTTGTATAGATGAGGTTCTTTGGCGCTGAAATATCAAAGGTTTAAAAAAAACAAAATTCGTGGCTACTGGCAGGAAAGCGGTTTAATTAGCGAAATGCACTTTTTCATAAAGAGGGCATCTTAATATCGTGATGGTTCATGATACGGGACCTTACGGTTCTAGGCCGTTCGGTAACATATCACAGAACAGCACACACAGTCATGCTAACTACGAATATTAACTATTCGGTATATTGTACAAACCGAAAGAGGGTGGAACTCTTCATGACCAGTGCTGCCGTCATACAAAAGACATGAGGGCAACCACGTGGGGGCTGAAAAAGAAATTGCACGGGATGCCAGACTGGGACACACTGGTTTACTCCAGACAACCAGTGTGGATCTTGGGGTTAATTACTTCTGGGGAGATATTTTCGTTGACAGCCAGCAAGTGTCTTTTACCCTTTTGAGTGTCAGCGGTCGAAAATTGTGTCTTCAAAACCCCTGGCAAATCCAGTGCCAAGTAACCACATCCTCCAGGGAACGCGTGTATGAATCATCAAGGCTCAGCGAGAGTCATGGAACCGCGTGAGCCCCCGCATCTGCAAGAGGCAAAGAACTTCATGACCCCCGCATCTGCGGGGGCTCATGATGTTCTTTGCCTCTTGCAACCGGGCAGTGTTCAGATTTACCCGCCAAATTGAACGCATAAGTCGTTACACACTAAAACCTCGCTGGTTTCACCAAGATCCTACGAGGAAAATCGATTCTATTTTTCAGTCAGTGACACCTTTATACATCAATAATAGATACAGAAAAAAAATGGATATACCATGCCATTGGATCCACAATATTTTGTTATTTGCGAAGTTTGTTATAAATGAAATCAATTTCATAAACAAACGTGGTGGGGAAATCTGAAGACGTGTTGGTATATCTGGCTCTTATTACATCCGACCTTGTGTACAAGCAAAATCTACTGTAGTGGACATTGTACCAGCTTATATCGCGAGATTCTACTGATCTCAGTAATGAAAATCATGGCGGCCGGTTATATCCGGCTCTTATTACATCCGACCTTCTGTACAAGCAAAATCTACTGTAGTGGACATTGTACCAGCTTATATCGCGAGATTCTACTGATCTCAGTAATGAAAATCATGGCGGCCGGTTATATCCGGCTCTTATTACATCCAACCTTCTGTACAAGCAAAATCTACTGTAGTGGACATTGTACCAGCTTATATCGCGAGATTCTACTGATCTCAGTAATGAAAATCATGGCGGCCGGTTATATCCGGCTCTTATTACATCCGACCTTCTGTACAAGCAAAATCTACTGTAGTGGACATTGTACCAGCTTATATCGCGAGATTCTACTGATCTCAGAAATGAAAATCATGGCGGCCGGTTATATCCGGCTCTTATTACATCCGACCTTCTGTACAAGCAAAATCTACTGTAGTGGACATTGTACCAGCTTATATCGCGAGATTCTACTGATCTCAGTAATGAAAATCATGGCGGCCGGTTATATCCGGCTCTTATTACATCCGACCTTCTGTACAAGCAAAATCTACTGTAGTGGACATTGTACCAGCTTATATCGCGAGATTCTACTGATCTCAGTAATGAAAATCATGGCGGCCGGTTATATCCGGCTCTTATTACATCCGACCTTCTGTACAAGCAAAATCTACTGTAGTGGACATTGTACCAGCTTATATCGCGAGATTCTACTGATCTCAGTAATGAAAATCATGGCGGCCGGTTATATCCGGCTCTTATTACATCCGACCTTCTGTACAAGCAAAATCTACTGTAGTGGACATTGTACCAGCTTATATCGCGAGATTCTACTGATCTCAGTAATGAAAATCATGGCGGTCGGTTCTTAACCGTTTGGCTGTCGGAACAGGAATCATCGCGAGAAAAACCGCTACTGACAGCTAAAGGATCAAGAATATAATACGGTACTACAGTAAACTCAGGACGTAACAAATCACCAGGGCACCCAGTTTTTCTTGTTGTTATATCCGAAGTTTGTTATAAGCGAAGTAATATGTGTATAAAGACCTCATAAAGCTGCCAGGACCTTAAAATATGTTGATATCTCCAACATTCTTTGCGGAATAGACTGTATATAATAAGTCATAGCAAGTCTAATATAGCAATACTTTTTTAAAAACTCATTCTACCCCAGACACCACAGCAAGATAAGGATCGACCATGATAGTTCACGGGTGATGCCAGAATAGCCTGGCGCCTATGGGCGCCAAGCAATTCTGGCATCACCCTTGAACTATCTAGTCGATCTGTGTCCTGCACTGCACTGCAGTCTTCAGAGGACAACAGCAACATTTGGGGATTTCGGTGTTGGGGTAGAATGAGTTAACACACGCTCCGACGCACCTTTTCTATACAAGTTGCTTTGCTTATTACAAACTTAGACTATTACAACAAATATGTTTCGGTCCCTTTGGAGTTTTGTTATAGCACAGGGCACCCAAACACATTTGTTACATGTAAATTCCGGCTATTATCCACAGTCTGCTGTACATGTATTAATTTGTAATCTTTCACCAAGACAATGTGTACTGTGGTCTGTGGTTACCGGTTTAGGGTCATACCTAGTAAGCAAAGGTCGTCGGGGCGGAGTCCGACTTCGGCCCGGTAGTCTTGCGCGTACAGAGATGAAATTGCCATGTAATTGCGAATTTTAGTCACGGAGGTATTGAAGTTGCACCGGCCGCGGTCTCCGTTGGGAATACTTCCTCATAATGTATCTGTGTTGGGGAAGGGCCGTGGTGTCACCGTGGGGAGAGGTACTGAGGGCAGCTCGAGACAGGCTGTCACGCTAGTCATTTCGCTATTTCATTCCAAAGAGGTCGTCAAACTTTTGCTCTATTTTCTATTATGTCAATCATCACACTTTTGACCATGGCCTACTTTTTACTATTCCATCATGATCAGTCATGCGATATGTTTCTGCCTCCTCCCCACAAGCCGCGTTTTTAAAGCCCGTCGCATGCCGTGTAATAAGTGATTATAGCGTTTCTCGGGGAAACGCTATAACTGCCTGTGACACGGTATATGGCAGGCTTTAAGGAACTCCTATGTTTAAAGTCAGATACTCGTGTGTTTAAAGTCCATCCATACATGCATCAATCCACGAATCCATGCATTCATGCACACGTCCATCCATGCATCCATGCATGCATCCATCCATCCATCAATCCATTCAGCCATCCATCAATCTGTTCATTTATAAACCAATCCATCCATCCCTCCCTCCCTTCATCCGCTGGTTCATCTAACCAGACATCCACTCATAAAACCGTCCTTTATTTCATCATCTGCATATTTATTCATTCATCCATTGATTCCTATGTCCATCGTCCGATTTCATCGACTGTTTGGTTATTTTTTTAATGTCTTCAGTCAAATGATTTGTAATAACTGATTTCTAAATATTGATTCTTCTACACATTGATCCATTATTTCACTGAAACACTGGTTTATTTATTCATGTTCATTGAGTCATTGTTTCAAACATTCTGAACCCCTTCACTACGGATTAAAACCGAACACAATCCAACTGCAAGAGACATAGATCCTCATGTGCTACCGCAGTTGCAGGGGCTCATGAGGATCTATGCCTCTTGCTGACACCACTTTGTATCCACGTTTCTTGGACGGGCTCGAGCACTTTGGCGCTGAACTAACAAAGATTTCAGAAACACAATCTGCAACAAGTGACTGCTAGCCAGGGGACTAAATCGATGTAAAGTTCAGAATTTCACAACAACAGACGTTTCATAAGCATCCTTAACACCCACCAAGTCTCAAGATAATCAATCCATCAATCAATCAAGCTGCAGTCAATGCTCAACCCACGGCGAACCTTTATCCGATCGATCCCGGAGCCTAAGGAGAGTACAGCTAGCACATCAATAGATTGGGTGACCACCCGATTAATTCGTATACCGACAAGCATCTAACACCAAACATCACGTCAATGAGACCGCGACCTACATATGCGTGCTGGTATGTGATTTTGGACCTTACGGCTTCAAACAGTAAGGTCCAAAATCACAAACCAGCACACAGGGGCGTGTAAGGTTCGAAGTCTCAGACAAGCCCACGGCTTTCAGCGGAAAGGGTCCAAGCTGACAGACAGACCGGAACGGGACATCAAATAAACAGGTTCTGTAAGCAGTGCATCTGGCGGTTCTGGCTGCAGTTAAGGCTAAAAGGATCTATAGACCATCATGAGACTCCAACGATGATGTTCTGCGCTATCGTGCTATGCTAACGGAGATCGGTTCCAACTGTAGGGTTTTGATGGTGGTTGAGGATACGTTGACAGGTTTTGGGTCTCAGCGGCGCCAGTCTAAATTATGGATGAGATCTCTGGTCAAAATGACAAGTTGTGTCAATTGCACGGTTGATGGCAAAAGTCAGAAGTTTGTGAGTGTAAGTGTGTGAGTGAGTGAAATGAAATGAAACTTTATTTTACAAGGATAAACGATTACGTCACAGACCTATTTTCAATCTTGTCCTTGCTACACACTACAACAAATATAACAGTAACACACACACACACACACACACACACACACACACACACACACACACACACACACACACCTCATTCTCTCACGTACACCAGTGAGCGTGAGAGAGAAATTTTTTTTTTTTAAACTTTATTTCTGAACGGAAGAAGCAGTTAGCACATGTCATTTTTCACGCTTGCCGTTGCTAATCTACAAAGGTACAACTCTACCAAAGGTACAAAGCTACTAGCATACACAGGTACAAAGCTACTAACATACAAGTGTACATAATATAACACGTCATTCGAAACAAAACAAAAATGGATAAGGCAAAATGGAGGGCAAAGATATTCTTTAAAATTCCTTCTTTCACTGAAATGAAACACGCGAAATTTGGAAATTTCGCTCAGTCCCTGTTGCAAACGAACATTTAAAGACTCAAGACACTTATCGGGGGTGTGGATTGTTGCGTCATCGGCACACAGATCACAAGCTATTCTGTTGCTCGTGAATGTAGTGGCAGGTCATTGATAAATAAGCATAAGAGAAGAGGTCCCAGGATAGAACCCTGGGGTACTCCTCTTGTTACTAAACCACTTGAAGAGTAAGATTCATTTACCATCACGCGCTGCTGTCTGTCTGTACGATGGGAAGCGAAAAACGAGGTTGTTTTTAAGGAATGAATAAATGCCTGAGAATTGGCGTCTGATGTATGAAAACAGTTACTTGAAAATGAACCACCCAGATATATACTGAACTTGAAAATGAGAATTTCATGATCTACCAGCTGGAAAGCTTTCCGAAGGTCTATGAAAACAGCACCTGTAAATTCGCCTTGTTTCATTGAACTTCGCCACTATTACGTGGTGGAATTGTAGTCGTAGTATGATAAACACACCAGACGCACGCACGTAAGGTTCTTTAAAATAAACCTCGTTCAGCTGCAATCCGTCACACGTGGCTTAAGGATGTAGACAATACTGGAGTAACAGTTCCAACAATATTTTAATTCAGCGATGCGATCACCATACAATGCATTTCCAAATGCACAAACACTGATTGATTGATTGTACATTGCTTAACGTCCCGACAGCAACAAGGCTTTTTTTCAGGACGTGCCTGCACTGCTTGTGAAAAAAAAATAAACAGAACATTGAATGTATGTCGCCAGCCGGTCAAATACGTTAAATAAACCTAACACATGGGGCCTAAATAAAGCTAAGACCATTTAGCAACACACATCCAATATCAAGAGCTACAGGCAGTGCAGACAGTAGGGAGAGTTTTAAAAAGGCAAATACAGGTGAATGGACAAAGGGTAGACAGAAACACATGCCCCAGAATAGAGAGAAAAACCCACCCTGTGGGGCTGACCAGGGTGACCCTGGGAACTAAAAAATACCTAACCCCACCCAAGTCCCCCAGGGCAGACCCGGGTGGGGTACAAACACTGATACAAAGTCTCTTCTGCAATGTCCACACTTGCAACTCAAATCTTCTCATACGCAGCGTCTCACACAATGTACACCCAATACGGGCCACGTACTTACGATAAGCACATGTATGCTCTCACGGGATAACACAACCACAATCGTAACATTACCCCCCCCCCCCCCCCCGCCCATTTAGAATGAAATTCCTCAAAAATGTCTTTTCAAACCTCAAAAATACGGTTGTGGTCGTATTAACTTACACAAAACCACAAATAATAAAAATTTCACTTCAAAATGAAATCAAAATAATCGTCTCACAGTCTTGTAAACCGTCCTGAGCATCAAAATGTTTCTTCAAAATGTTCTGGTCACAGAAATGTTCATTCAAACTACTCTGCTCAGGTAATCTGCTCCAAAGTTCTGCGAACCCTTGATAGACTGTAGTTTAATGTCAAAATTCTGCAAGAACATCGCCCATCTCATAATACGAGAATTTGTAAACTTTGCAGAGTTTAGATAGTTCAAGGGCTGATGGTCTGTTTGGAGAACAAATGGCACTCCCAGAAGGTACAGTTCGAATCGCCTTACTCCCCAGATGATGGCTAGGCACTCCTTCTCGATGGTCGAGTAGTTTCTCTCAGCTCTGGTCAACTTTCTGCTGGCGTAGCTCACTGGGTGGAGTTTTCCGTTATCTTCTTGCATCAAGACTGCACCTACTCCTTCGTTTGTGGCGTCTGTTCTCAGGAAGAACGTTTTCAACGGGTCAGGAAGGTGTAGAACAGGCTTCTCGGTTAGGATGTCTCGAACCGCCTGGAATGCTTGCTCTTGGGCATCCTCCCACTTCACTATGTTAGGTTGTCCTTTCCTCAGCAAATCCGTCAGGGGTGCTGTGACTGCCGCAAAGTTTGGTATGAACTCCCGGTAGTAGTTTGCCAAACCCATAAATGAGCGGACTTGCGTCTTGGTCGTAGGTCGCGGAGCATCCCTGATCTTCTGCACGTTGGCGTCGTGTAGCCCCTTTAAACCTTCGCTCAATTTATGTCCAATGAAGTCTATGTTGTCAGCCCCAAGAATACACTTGCTTGGACGGATGGTGAAATTTGCATCTGATTTGGAACAGTTCTCGGAGGGCTTTGAGGTGGTTCCCCCCCCCCCCCCCCCAAGTTTTGGTATGGATCAAAATTTCATCCCAGTAAAAGACCACATTTTGCGTATCTTCTAGGATCTTTTTCAGTCCTCTCTTCAATGTAGCACCACTGTTCACCATACCAAAAGGCATCTTCAGGAACTCCCAATGACCGTCGGGTGTGACGAATGCTGTCTTGGGGATATCTTTTTCTGCAACCTTGATTTGTCAATACCCTTTGCTTAGGTCACTTTTGGAGAAAAATCGGTCTCCACTGACCTTCTGGAACAGTTCTTCCGCTGTGGGCATAGGCTCTGGATCAAAGATTGTTAGTTTATTGAGTCTGCGGTAGTCCACACACACTCGGTTGGATCCATCTGGTTTCTTCACGATGACAACTGGGGACGCATATGGTGACTTTGACTCTCTGATGACATTCAGACTCAGCATTTCCTTGATATCCTTTTTCAATTTTTCCCTCGTGTTATAAGGAAGACGATAAGGTTTGCTGCGAACTGGCTCGTTTGACGTCAGGTTTACCTCGTGCTGGATGGTGTCTGTTGTCCCTGGGTCAGATGTAAACCGATGCTCGAACTCTTGAGTCAGGACGCGCAGTTCTTCACGTTGAGTCTGGGTCAGATTCTGACCGAACTGGATATCTTCTACATCCTCTTTGTGTCGGAGTTCATTAAGGTCAAACAGGTTCTCGTCGTCTAGTCTTTCGTCATCAGCAAGACGCACCGATGCGGCCATTTGTGTTTTTTCTTGACGACCTCTCTCAATATACTTCTTCAGCAAATTAGCATGGTAAGTTTTCACCTTGTTGTTGACCTTGACTCTGTAGTCGTTGATGCCAACCACCGTGTCGACAACGTATGGTCCCTTCGACTGCATCAGGAGTTTGTTGTTGTCGGTAGGAAGAAGAACCAACACTTGGTCACCTGGCTGGAATCGTCGAGGTTTTGCCTTACGATCATAGTAATGCTTCCCCTTGTTCTGCGCCTTCTCTAGTTCTTCTCGAGCCATCCTGAGGGTATCTTCCAGCTTCTCTCTCAGGTCGAAGACGTACTGGTAGCTGATTTTCACCTCAGGTGCGTCGATATCCTTGGTCCACAGCTCCTTGAGGATGTGCATGGGCCCCCTTACAGTCCTACCGTACAGTAATTCAAAAGGGGAAAACCCTGTCGAATCCTGAGGAACTTCACGGTATGCGAAGAGCAAGGCATTGATATATCTATGCCACAACCTTGGCTGCTCAGCACACAGTTTCTTCAGCATAGCCTTCAATGTTCCGTTAAACTTTTCAACCAGCCCATTACACATGGGGTGATAAGGGGTGGTAGTAAGGTGTCGGATGCTCAAAAGTCGGTTGACTTCCTCCATGCATTCTGAGACGAACTGAGTTCCCATGTCACTCAAGACCTCTTCAGGAATTCCCAAACGGCTGAACATGTCGACGAGCGCCTCTGCCACTGTTGGAGTGTCAATCTTTTTCAATGGTATGGATTCAGGATAACGTGTAGCATAGTCCACCAGGGTCAAAATGTATCGATGACCATCTTCACTCGGAGGGGATATTGGCCCCACCAGGTCAACAGCTACCCGCTTGAAAGGCATGTCGATCAATGGCATTTTCTCTAGAGGAACATTGGGCACCTTTCCCTTGGAGATTGTCTTCTGGCATATGTCGCACGATCTGCAGAATCGGGTGACGTCGCCTCCCATATCAGGCCAGTAGAAGACAGCTCGGATTCTATCGAACGTCTTGTTGATTCCCAAATGTCCTCCCAATATGGAATCATGTGCCAATTTCATCACCTGCATTCTCAAAGGTTCAGGAACTACTACTTGACGCACAGGCGTATCTCCATTGCTGTCGAATATCCGGTACAGGATATCTTTTCTGGTCTCGAAGGTTATCTCTTTTCCCTTTCGCGTCACAGGCTCGGTTTCACCTCGGAACTTGTCAAGCGTGGTGTCGGCTCTCTGTAGCTCTACCAGCCTTTCCTTATTCACCACGGCGGCTTCCGTGTTGTCTGCCACTTTTAGAGGGATGGTTTGGTGACTCTTCTTTGCTTGACTTCTTGTGGTAACAGAACATGTTTCAGTTCTCCACTTCGGGTATGGATCGTCTGCGTTTCTGACACTGTCAACGTTTCCGATGATAAGATCGTAGACAGGGGTCTTCACGCATAGCACCTTCACCTCTCCTCTCAGATACGGAGTGTCGACTCTGACATTGGCAAGGGGGATAATTCTTACAGTTCCGTCAGCCAAAATGAGGGTGGTCCACTCCTGTAACTTCTGGTCTTCAGTTACTAGGTCCTCTCTCACGATGACGCAACTACAACCAGTGTCTCTCAACACTCTCACTGGTGTGTCGCCGACAAATCCTGACACCACCGGCATATTCGGCACTTCATTCTCAGGCAGCGCGATGTTTGAGACTGGCAAAAAATGTAGCCCCATCTCCTACTGGGATGCGTCCATTCTTTGTGAAAGATTCAATTAGCTCTGGTGTCACTCGCGTTTCTCTAGACTCAAAGTCATTGGATGACGTCACATCATTGGCTAATATAGCGGCGGCTCTGTGTTGAGACGTGGTACTGCTTCTGCCTGCTATCCCACGATCTTGGTTGGATCTTCTGATGTTGTCGCCTCTGGGAAGGTCTTTAGAAGGACACCGTATCGCTTTGTGACCTTTCTTTCCACAAAGAAAACATGTCAGGTTCTCCACCGGCTTGTATCTCGGGGTGTCTCTGACATTGTGAATTTCCTCTGCTGATGCAGACACACGCTGTGGCTTACTGGACCCGAACTTCATATTGTGGGCGTCAAGGTATCTTTGAGCGAAGTCGGCCAGGGCCTTTAGTGACTGGTCTTTTTGCTCTCTGAGGTGGGCGGCCAGGTCCTTAGAACATGCGCTGAACACTTATTCTTTGATGATGAGGTCGCACAGGTCTTGGTAATCTCTATTTAGGCCAGCCAGCTCTATCCATTTCTCCAGGTAGTTTCTGATTCTTTCAATGAATAGGCCCGGTGTTTCTCCTTCTTCAGGCTTGCAGTTCCGAAATCGTCGTCTGTAACCCTCTTCAGTGAAGTCGTACTGTCTCAGCAGGGCGGCTTTCAACTGCGTATAATCTTCAGCTTCTTCTCTTGGTAAGCGAGTGTAAAATTCAAGCGCTTTGCCAGTTAGAAGTGCGCTCAGTTTAATAGCCCAAGTCTCTTGTTTCCAATTGTTGCTATTTGCGAAGCGCTCGAATCGCTCCAGATAAGCGTCCATCTTATCTGAATTTTCAATGAAAGGTGGAAGTTTTGGCGCACGGGCTGTTGGTTCTCTGCTGGCTAATACTGTTGCTTCAGAAACCCTCTGGCTCTGTGCCTCAATCTCCATCTGCTTTAGATGAATTTCGTGTTGACGCTGCCTCTCCGCCTCTTCTCGATCCTCTTCTCGTTGTTTCCCTGCTTCTCTTCGCTGTTTCTCTGCTTCTTCTGCTTGGATTTCTAGTCTCCTGATTTCACGTTCTTTGGCTCTTTCTTCTCTTTCCAGTCTCTCCTTTTCTTCTCTCTCTCGTTTCTTTTCTTCTTTCTCTTCTCTCTCCAGTCTCTCCTTTTCTTCTTTCTCTCGTTTCTTTTCTTCTCTCTCTAATCTCTCTTTCTCTCTCTCCTTTACAAACTCGAGGAGTTGAGCTCCTTCGAGTCCACATTCCTTTCCAATTTTCAGGAATGTCTCCATCTCCGATGTCGCCATCTCTGCTTTTCACTGCATGCTGTTTTCTCCTGCTACCCTTTCCACTGAACCAACTGAAGAGGTCCCGTCGGAGGTGCCAATATGTTACGTGGTGGAATTGTAGTCGTAGCATGATAAACACACCAGACGCACGCACGTAAGGTTCTTTAAAATAAACCTCGTTCAGCTGCAATCCGTCACACGTGGCTTAAGGATGTAGACAATACTGGAGTAACAGTTCCAACAATATTTTAATTCAGCGATGCGATCACCATACAATGCATTTCCAAATGCACAAACACTGATACAAAATGTCCACACTTGCAACTCAAATCTTCTCATACGCAGCGTCTCACACAACGTACACCCAATACGGGCCACGTACCTACGATAAACACATGTATGCTCTCACAAGATAACACAACCACAATCGTAACAGCCACGCGTCTGTAAGTCGCGCTAAGGCTGTATGACAACTATACTTCGGGTGAAAACCTGACTGGAGGGGGTGGATTAATTTGCGTTTTCCCAGGTATTCTAAAATATGATTATAAATGTGTCTTTCAATGGGGTTTATTTAAGACAGACAAAAGTTAAATGGGGCGATAATTATTAACATCGGACAGATCTTTTGTTTTAGGTAGGGGAATAATTTTAGCCTTTTTAGTTCTATTGGGAAAACATTTTTCTGTATGCATAAATTGTAGACATACGTTATTGTTTCTACAACATAAGGAAGGGATAGTTTCAGTATTTTGGTGCTGTTTTCATCTGGCCCGGAAGATTTTTTATTCTTCATGGAACTAATTTTCTTACCAACCTCGTGAACTGCCAGAGGTAGAATAGCGAAAGGATCAAATCTCGCAGTTCGCGTTCTACAGCAATCAATCAGGGTTTCAGGACACGTATAGGGCCGAGAGTTTGTTTTAGAAGGGACCAGGGACTCGGCAATTGAAAAGAAATGATCGTTAAAATTATCGGCAGTCAGGGTAGACGGGATTACAGGGGATTTCTTACTCTTGCCTCCAGTCACTACGGCCATAGCGCGCCAGAGCGTGGGCATATCTTTGTCTTGTTTAATCAAGCGGTCAATGAAAGATGTTTAGCCTGCCGCACTAGACATTTCACTCAATTGTTCTCACGTTTAAATTCAGCAAAGCGCTTCTGTTTTCTCAAATCATCTCTCACCCTCATGGCCTGAATGTCATGAGTCAGCCACGGCGGGAGTGATGCGTGTTTGACTCGCCTCCGCCGCACAGGCGCGTGTTTATTTAAAATAGTAAGAAAAATGCTATACCAGACGGACAGAGCGTTGTCAGGGTCAGTTTCACTAGGCACGTCATCGAAAGATGCGTTATTATGGTCAGATAAAAAGTCGCTCTCACTATTGTTTTTTTTTTTTTTTAAAAGAACGATGTGATATACGTATGACATCCTTTCTTTGCTTTTGGGAACTTAGTGGACCACGTACAGCTGATGGGAAAGTTGTCGCTGATACTAGGTTACCGACAGACACATTATGAACAGACTCCGGTTTGGTGGTATAGATGTGGTCTATGAGCGTAGATGTTGTAGTTGTTATTCGTCTCGGCGAAGTGACTAACTGTTTAAGACACAGCAACGTCATCGAAGAGTCCCATGCATGATGAGACTTTAACATGTCTATGTTAAAATCTCCCATAAGTATGACATTAGAATTAGCTTTACAGGCTTTATCAAACATATTAAGAAAATTATCATGCCATTTAAAGTTTGCCGCAGGGTTGCGGTACAGAAAACCGATAAGAAATGATGGAGATTGAGGGGGAGGGGGGGGGGGGCCTTCAGCTCAAGCCACATACACTCAACTTGCTCAGTTTCTAAGTCATGTTGTCTAGTGTAAGAGCTTGAACAGACGTGTGAATATAAGCAGCTAATCCTGTCTGTCCGTGGGCCGTTGGATCACGTTTCAGGACAGAAAAGCCAGGAACCTGAATTGATTCATCAGATACATTAGAACGAAGACGTGTCTCAGATAATCCAAAAATATGAAATGGGCGTGAGTCATTCAGGTAAACGCAAATATCAGCAAGTTTGGCATATAGATGTACACATTTAAATGCCCAATGCGGAGATCTTTTACTTTCACGTCTGCTTGATTCATCGTGAAAGATGAGAAAGAAACATAGGCGGCAAAATGAAAATAACAATAAGTACGCTTAACGGAATAAAGCTATTGAAGTAACGGTAGTCAGCACACAAACACAAATAATAATAATAAAACCAAACAATGAAAGGGACAATGATATTGAATCAAAGCAAACAAAAATTAAGCTTAAAAGTAATGAAGAAGAAGTGTAATTTTAAAAAGAAAAAATTACGATGCTGCAGTAGCAGACAGAGTAGAACCAGTATTGAGTCGACTAAAACGTTTTCTAAATGAGAGTAAACACCTTTTATGAAAATATAAAGGGAAAGAGAATATTGCGTGTTGTTGCTGAGGCTGTCCGTATGGTACTCATAAAGCTTAGTACAAGTCACTCCTACAATCCACACGATCGCGGTCCACACAACGTGCGGCTTAATAAAAAATGAAGCATCAATATGAAACTACAACTGTCTAGGTTTCACGAAAGTGCTGGTCAGAAAAAACAACAACATTGCGCAACACACTCAGGCACAATTATCCGGCGTAGGATTGTTACTGAGATGATGCAGAAATCCACAAAACTATTATAGACACAAAATTTATAAAAAGGCTGGTGGTAACCAACCCGAGAAGAGTACAGCCCGTTGACTGCAAACAAAATGACGTAATGCACAAGCTTAAACTGGCTACATGTGTAGAAACTACCACAACAGGAATATTATTATGTCAGCACAAAATCAGGAATATTATGTCACCACGTTGATTAACTCATTGAGCCCTGAGGCTGGAATACCCAAGAACAGTAGTTATGATCTACGGACCATATTACATTAAAGGAGACATACAGACGGTGACAGCTCAAGAATAGCCTGGCACTCTGGGCACCACGCTTTTGGACGCCTCCCCCGCGCTATCAGGAATCAATGGGTTAAGAATAGGTAAATAAAGCTGGACGAAGGTACGATAAAGGGTCACAATCACAGGTGACGGTGACAAAAGTTGAAATATTTGAAGACGGTCCGCGAACTACTTATGTCCCATAATCCATTTCCAACAAGAGACATACATTGTCACGAGCTCCTTCATCCGCAGGTACTCATGATAATTCCTCCTGCTAACTGAACAGGTTGGCTGACGAAGGGTACTTCTCCGAGAAGAGGTGATAGCAGTAGAGAGAGAGAGTGTGTGTGTGTGAGAGGGAGTGTGTGAGAGATAGAGAGTGTGAATGTGTGTGTTTGTGTGTGTGTGTGTGTGTGTGTGTGTGTGTGTGTGTGTGTGTGTGTGTGTGCGTGAGAGAGAGAGAGAGAGAGAGAGAGAGAGAGAGAGAGAGAGAGAGAGAGAGAGAGAGAGGAGGGAGGGAGGGAGGGAGAGAGAGAGAGAGAGAGAGAGAGTGTGTATATGTGTGTGTGAGAGAGATAGAGCGATAGAGAGAGAGAGAGAGAGGGAGAGAGAGGGAGAGAGAGAGAGAGAGAGAGAGAGAGAGAGAGAGAGAGAGAGACAGAGAGTGTTACGTGGTGGAGTTGTAGTCGAAGTATGATAAACACACTAGACACACACGCACGAAGAGTTCTTTTAAATAGACCTCATTCAGCTGCAATCCGTCAACCGTGGCTTAAGGATGTAGACAAAACTGGAGTAACAGTTCCAACAATATTTAATTCAGCGATGCGATATCCACACAATAATGCACTTTCAAATGCACAAACTACTGAATACAAAGTCTCTTTTGCTATGTCCACACTACGACTCAAAGTTTCTCATACACAGCGTCTCTCGCAATAAACTGCGTGTCTCTACAACTGACAAAGCAAGACAATGTACTAACGGGCTTTCCCAGCGCCCTCCTTATATACACTATCAAAATCTAGAATCTTCTACGAAAATCATGAACTCAAACAACCAGAACGAAACGCGCAGCCGAAACTCATTAACATGAAGTTTCCAGAAACAATATATCAGGCTACAAAAACACGGCTGCTCACTTCAGCTCTAAATTCTAGCATATAATAAAGACACATAAAAGTATGGTATCCCTATCTATGATAGCTCAAAAAGGTACGAGAACATTCACCAAACAAAATAAAAGCTGCTCACTACACGCGCACAGGAAAAGTAGCGAAAATGTAGCGATGTCAGATGTCAACTAACCGACTTGACACTTACGAGGCCACCATACAGTGCGACCCTTCTACAACGCACCGGACTAAACACAACAAAACGAAAACGGCTGTACTCACGAACAAAAGAAAATCTTACTAAAAAGGCACGAAATCATAACCGTGATAGCTCAAATAAACAACATATCGTTACCTACGAATAACACATGTACGCTCTCACAGAAAACACAACCACAATCGTAACATTACCCCCCCTCTTAAGAATGAAATTTCACAAAAATTTCTTCTCAAATTCAAAGATACGGTTGTGGCTGTGTAAACCTACACAAAACCCTAAACAAATATAACTACACATCAAAAATCAAATTAAAAAAAAACGTCTCACAGTTCCTGTAAACAGTCCTGAGCATCGAAATGTTTCATACAAACGTTCTGGACACAGAAATGTTCATTTAAACTGTTCTGCTCAGGTAATCTGCTCCAAAATTCTGTGAATCCTCGATTAAACTAAAATCAATGTCAAAGTTAGTTTCAGGAACATCACCAAACTATAAGTTACAGTTCACAGTTCAAAAGTCACTGGTCCGGGGTCGAACACTGTCAGCTTAGGAAAAGTGTCACAGTTCATACACCCCAAATTGGATCTCCCTTGTTCCTTAGCGATAACAACTGGCGATCTGGCATCCCTGTCGTCTCTCAGGTCCGGCGTCTCTCGAACATTCCTTCTCGGTCCTTTACTTGTGTAGGCGAAACATACGACACGACTCGTCGCGAACGGGATTGTCGGATGTTAGATTAACCTCGGGCTGGTTGGTGTCTGTTGTCCCTGGGTCAGGTGTAAACCGATGCTCGAACTCTTGAGTCAGGACGCGCAGTTCTTCACGTTGAGTCTGGGTCTGATTCTGACCGAACTGGATATCTTCTACATCCTCTTTATGTCGGAGATCATTAAGGTCAAATAGGTTCTCGTCGTCTAGTCTTTCGTCATCAGCAAGACGCACCGATTCCGCCAATTTTTGTTTATCTTGACCTCTCTGTAGCTCCACCAGCCTTTCTTTATTCACCACTGCTGCTTCTGTGTTGTCCGCCACTTTTAGAGGGATGGTCTGGTGACTCTTCTCTGCTTGACTTCTCGTGGTAACGGAACATATTTCAGGTCTCCAATCCGGATCTGGATCGTCTGCATTTCTGGCACCATCAATGTTTCCGATGATGAGATCGTAGACTGGTGTCTTCACGCACAACGCCTTCATCTCTCCTGTCAAGTATGGGGTGTCGACACTGACTTTGGCAAGGGGGATAATTCTTACAGTTCCGTCAGCCAAAATGAGGGTGGTCCACTCCTGTAGCTTCTGGTCTTCAGCTACTAGGTCCTCTCTCACGATGATGCAACTACAACCAGTGTCTCTCAACACTCTCACTGGTGTGTCGCCGACGAATCCTGACACCACCGGCATGTTCGGCACTTCATTCTCAGGCAGCGCGATGTTTGAGACTGGTAAAAATGTAGTCCCACCTCCTACTGGGATGCGTCCATTCTTTCTGAAAGATTCGATCAGTTCTGGTGTCGCTCGCTTTTCTCTGGATTCAAAGTCATTGGATGACGTCACATCATTTGCTAATACAGCTGCAGCTCTGTGTTGAGACGTGGTACTGCTTCTGCCTGCTATCCCACGATCTTGGTTGGATCTTCTGATGTTGTCGCCTCGGGGAACATCTTTAGAAGGACACCGTATCGCTTTGTGACCTATCTTTCCACAGAGAAAACATGTCAGGTTCTCCACCGGCTTGTATCTCGGGGTGTCTATGACATTATAGATTTCCTCTGCTGGTGTAGACCCACGCTGTGGCTTACTGGACCCGAACTTCATGTTGTGAGCATCAAGGTATCTTTGAGCGAAGTCGGCCAGGGCCTTTAGTGACTGGTCTTTTTGCTCTCTAAGGTGGGCGGCCAGGTCCTTAGAACATGCACTGAAAACTTGTTCTTTGATGATGAGGTCGCACAGGTCTTGGTACTCTCTGTTTAGGCCAGCCAGCTCTATCCATTTCTCCAGGTAGCTTCTGATTCTCTCAATGAATAGGCCGGGTGTTTCTCCTTCTTCAGGCTTGCAGTTCCGAAATCTTCGCCTGTAACCCTCTTCAGTGAAGTCGTACTGTCTCAACAGGGCGGCTTTCAACTGTGTATAATCTTCGGCTTCTTCTCTTGGTAAGCGGGTGTAAAATTCAAGCGCTTTGCCAGTTAGAAGTGCGCTCAGTTTAATAGGCCAAGTCTCTTGTTTCCAATTGTTGCTATTTGCGAAGCGCTCGAATCGCTCCAGATAAGCGTCCATCTTATCTGAATTTTCAATGAAAGGTGGGAGTTTTGGAGCACGGGCTGTTTGTTCTCTGCTCGCTAATGCTGTTGCTTCATTAGTTCTCTGGCTCTGTGCCTCAATCTCCATCTGCTTTAGATGAATTTCGTGTTGACGCTGCCTCTCCGCCTCTTCTCTCTCCTCTTCTCGTTGTTTCTCTGCCTCTCTTCGCTGTTTCTCTGCTTCTTCTGCTTGGATTTCGAGTCTCCTGATTTCACGTTCTTTGGCTCTTTCTTCTCTTTCCAGTCTCTCCTTTTCTTCTTTCTCTCGTTTCTTTTCTTCTTTCTCTTCTCTCTCCAGTCTCTCCTTTTCTTCTTTCTCTCGTTTCTTTTCTTCTTTTTCTTCTCTCTCCAATCTCTCCTTTTCTTCTCTCTCTCGTTTCTTCTCTTCTTTCTCTTCCCTCTCCAATCTCTCCTTTTCTTCTCTCTCTCGTCTCTTTTCTTCTTTCTCCTCTCTCTCCTTTACAAACTCGAGGAGTTGAGCTCCTTCGAGTCCACATTCCTTTCCAATTTTCAGGAATATCTCCATCTCCGATGTCGCCATCTCTGCTTTTCACTGCTGGCTGTTTTCTCCTGCTACCCTTTCCACTGAACCAACTGAAGAGGTCTCGTCGGGGTCGCCAAAATGTTACGTGGTGGAGTTGTAGTCGAAGTATGATAAACACACTAGACACACACGCACGTAGAGTTCTTTTAAATAGACCTCATTCAGCTGCAATCCGTCAACCGTGGCTTATGGATGTAGACAAAACTGGAGTAACAGTTCCAACAATATTTATTTCAGCGATGCGATATCCACACAATAATGCACTTTCAAATGCACAAACTACTGAATACAAAGTCTCTTTTGCTATGTCCACACTACGACTCAAAGTTTCTCATACACAGCGTCTCTCGCAATAAACTGTGTGTCTCTACAACTGACAAAGCAAGACAGTGTACTAACGGGCTTTCCCAGCGCCCTCCTTATATACACTATCAAAATCTAGAATCTTCTACGAAAATCATGAACTCAAACAACCAGAACGAAACGCGCAGCCGAAACTCATTAACACTTGAAGTTTCCAGAAACAATATATCAGGCTACAAAAACACGGCTGCTCACTTCAGCTCTAAATTCTAGCATATAATAAAGACACATAAAAGTATGGTATCCCTATCTATGATAGCTCAAAAAGGTACGAGAACATTCACCAAACAAAATAAAAGCTGCTCACTACACGCGCACAGGAAAAGTAGCGAAAATGTAGCGATGTCAGATGTCAACTAACCGACTTGACACTTACCATGCCACCATACAGTGCGACCCTTCTACAACGCACCGGACTAAACACAACAAAACGAAAACGGCTGTACTCACGAACAAAAGAAAATCTTACTAAAAAGGCACGAAATCATAACCGTGATAGCTCAAATAAACAACATATCGTTACCTACGAATAACACATGTACGCTCTCACAGGAAAACACAACCACAATCGTAACAGAGAGACAGAGAGAGACGGAGAGAGACAGAGAGTTAGTGAGTGTGAGAGAGAGAGTGTGTGAAAGAGTGAGAGAGAAAGAGAGAGTGTTCAAATGTTTCTTGCGAAGGGGTGGGGATGAGGTGAGTTGGGATGAGGAGGGGGGAGAAACTACATGACTACCAGCTTATTGCTGGATTAAGCAACTTGGAGAGAGAGAGAGAGAGAGAGAGAGAGAGAGAGAGAGAGAGAGAGAGAGAGAGAGAGAGAGAGAGAGAGAGAGAGAGAGAGAGAGAATCAATGAATCTTTATTTTACAAGGGTGAAGATATTAACACAGTTAGTGACTATATCATTTTCGTACCTGCCGTTGCTAAAACTACGACTAACTAAGTACAAAATATACATAAAACAGGGACATCAAAGCACAGTGATACAAAATATACAGTCCACTAAATACAAACACACGCATGCACGCACAAACGCACACACGCGTGCGCGTGCGCGCGCGCACACACACACACACACACACACACATGCATACACACAAACATACATACACGCGCGCATACACATAATAGTTAGAATATACACGTACATTCGTGTGTCTACGTTTAACTAGATATTATTATTTAAATGATGTCAGGTATCTATAAAGACTTGTCTTGAAACGAGATAATGTCGGCGTGGCTTTAACGTCATGTGGGAGTGAGTTCCACAGTGCGGAACTCGCAAATGACAAAGTGGATTTAAATAAATCTATTCGGGGTTTTGGAACAATATAAACCCCTCATATTCCCATAGCAGGAATCTGATTTTTTAAACAGATCTATTAAATATTCCACACTTTAAACATCAGTACCCCTTTGTTAAATTTAAAGTGATTTTGAAGGGGTAGGAATCCAGGTTTTTTTTAGTTTTTCCTCGGTTGTCAAGTGCGGGTCGGGAAGAATTAATTTTGCCATTCGCCTATGTAGAGAATTTAATCTTTTTAAGTGGACATCACTGCAACAATCCCACACCGTCGATGCGTAGTTTATATGTGACATGATGTGTGCATTACTGAACAATTTTCTGGTTTCACTATCTGTGAAATACTTTAATTTCGATAACATAAAGACATTTCTATAGACCGTTTTACATACATTGACAATGTGCATCTGCCACCTGAGCTGATTATCAATTGTAACCCCCAATAGACGATGTTCGGCTACCTGTTCTATGATGTCGTCGCCGAGTGATAGATTAAGCTTTAATGGTTTCAACTGATGCTTCTGGCGTGTTGCAATAATCATAGATTTTGTTTTAGTAGGATGCAGAATCATAGAGTTGACTTTACACCATGCTGCTATATCATCGAGACTTTGTTGAAGGCCGTTTTCATCTACTATTATGTCTTTGTTAGCTGTGTGGATTGAGGTATCATCGGCGAACATATCACACTGTGCTGCTTCGCAGGTTAGACTTAGAGGTAGGTCATTGATGTAAATACAAAATAAAAGAAGACCTAAGATTGACCCCTGCGGAACTCTGAGTTTTACATCTGTAGTAGAAGAGTAGGCTCCATTTACAATTACTTTCTGCTTCCTGTTTTCGAGGTATGACGTAAACAACGAAACAGCCATGTCGTTTCGAAGATAATGCTTAAGTTTAGAAATCAATATTGTATGGTTCACGAAGTCAAAAGCCTTTTTAAAGTCAAGATAAATTACACCTGTCAGCTGCGAATTATTCATATTTGAAAGCCATGTGTCTGTTAGTCTGCTCAGAGCCGTTTGACATGTGCCGAGGGTGAAATCCTGACTGAGACGAATGGAGCAACTTTCGGGATTCTAAGTAGTCAGACAGGTGTTTATGTATATGCCTTTCGAGGGGTTTAGACACTACTGACAGCAGAGAAATGGGTCTATAGTTGTTAGGGTCAGTACGATCTTTTGATTTTGGCAATGAAACGACTTTTGCGACTTTAAGGTCTGTAGGGAATACATTGTTTTGAATACATAAGTTGTAAATATAAGTAAGGGTCTCTACGATGTATGGTATAGACAACTTTAATATTTGTGAGCTAATATCATCATGGCCGGAGGATTTCTTATTAGCTAAGTCACTAATTAATTTGCCCACTTCGCGCACAGCAAGTGTGGGGATATTAAATGGTGGTGTGCCAGTTGTTTTTCTGTTGCAGAAATTAACTAAGTAATCTGTGCATATGTCAGTCTCTGTATCGCGACTAAGAGTAATTATCAAATCCGCAACAGACAGAAAATGTTCGTTGAATGTGTCGGCGGAGAGATTACTAGGGATGGTTGTTGACCTACTATTATTGCCTCGGGTGATCGAATTTAGTACCCGCCACACTGCTGACACATCTTTGTTGTCCTTGACAGTGTTGCGGAGAGAGAGAGAGAGAGAGAGAGAGAGAGAGAGAGAGAGAGAGAGAGAGAGAGAGAGAGAGAGAGAGAGAGAGAGAGAGAGAGAGAGAGAGCGCTCGCATAAACGCACACACGCATGCAAGTACAAATACATGCACACACGCACGCACACACATAACTTCTGACTTAAGAGATCAACCCTGCAATTGACACCGGCCTCCGTAGCGCAGTGGTTAGCGCGCCGGACTGGCGGCCGGGAGATCCGGGTTCGAATCCCAGCCGAGTCAAGCGGGACTTTTCCTACCAGGGTCGGCTCCTACCCAGAGCGGGTGTGCTATGGACCCAATGGGAAGGCTGATGCCACGCAGTCGAGACTCACCCACTTCACGGGTGCGACTTTGGGGGTGTTACCCGGGTTATGACGCATCGCAAGGTGTGGATGATTACACGGCTGGCACCGCAGGCGTACGCAAGTCTCGGGCCTGGTTAATACCAGGATATTTATGACAGGAAGCGTGGAATGCGGCCCTGTCACGCAGTCCCTAACCACATGGACCACCATGACATCATCATATCATCCTCATCATCATGCAAACGCTATTCCAGGTTCCTCTGACTCCTCAAGTCTCCGTCTCGTGGTGACCTCAGCCCAGTCCGGCCTCTAGGAGCCCTAGGTGAGCGGTTGTCTTCGGCCAGACCATGCTGCTGTGCGTGGAAGGACGTAGTGGTTGACTCGCCACCTCTGGGGGGAGCTCTCACTCGTCGACTCCGTGACTAGCAAAAAAAATGTTGTAAGTAGGAAGACCACCGAAGTGACTCGGCAGTAGTGCGGAGTTTCCTCCGGAGGGAGTCCCCTACTCCTGACATATATACAGCAGCGGGGCCGGGAGTCTGGCTGGAACAACTGGCTGGCCTGGGTTGATGGGGTTGAGCGGCGGAAGATCTCTGAGGTCGACAAAGGAAAACTTGAAAGCAGCAAAAAAAAAAAAAAAAAAAAAAAAAAAAAAAAAAAAAAAAAAAACCTTGCAATTGACAAAACTTGCCATTTTGATCACACACACTCACACGCATCTCCAAATTGAGTACAGTAGTACACTACTGTCTTCCCGGAATGTTTACCTTCTGGCGGTTGTAAGCAAATAGGTTCGAACGGTGGCATGGTCAAAGAGACATCATGGTATAGAGCCTTGTGAACCCTGCAGTCCGCGTGCGACTTCTGGGGCTAATGAGCCTCTATGTCTCTTGCACCAATCTTTCCGACACGTGTTTGCGTTTCTCTCGTGGCTAAACTTCTTATGGTAGAACTTCAAGAATTGTGTGTGCTGATCTGTAATTTTGGACCTTACGGCTTTGAGCCATAAGGTCCAAAATCACAGAGCTTCCCACAAATATAGATTCTTCAGAACCTTAACCCCTTTCGCCCCGACGCCTTACAACAGTAGATGACGGCGCCAAGCTAATCTGACACTACCCATGAATTATCATGGTCGATCCATTTCCTTAATCGTTTGTGATATGCTAATACGGGATTAAATGAGTTAACGTCCAGAATCACAGACTATCACACATCACGTGACGAATCTGAGGTGACGTTAGCCGACATCCGACCACCGTCAGAAGCCGTGAATTATGACGAGGTGCTTGGGTCACGCATCGATATAAACTCATGTCGTTATTAGATCAACACCTTTCCCGGCCAGACGGCAGTAGACTACGTTATGGACATGAAGCGAAAAATGCCAAGTGGAGCGGGGGGGGGGGGGGGGGGGGGGGGGCGGGGAGTTTAGGTGGGGGTTGGGGGAGGGGGATGTCCATTTGTGTAAAAAGCGAGATTTTCATTGCAATGTCCTTTTTTTGCGAAAAGTGAGACTATGTTTGCATTTTAATGGAAATCTCATTGTTTGCAATAATGGGCATTAGAATGAAAATCTCGCATAACGCCAAATTGACTAATACTGTCTTTTGTCAGGTTAGGACAGAACGCCCCTAAAGAGGGAAAACGCCAAACGTGTAGGGTATGGTATCTGTTGTTCATCACGAAGGTGATTTTAATGACGAGGCAACAAAGGGTCTGAAGAAAAATTTTGACCCAACCACATGAGTTCCAATCCGCGACCTTCCGAACAGAGTCGAACGCAGCTCCACCTTCTCTTCCCACAGTCCCCCCAACTCCCCGCTATGCCTCCACCCGCGGCCCGCCCCACTACCTTACCCCGTCTAAAGGGGGCAAATACGTCTTTTCGGAGAGGGAAAGGGGGAAAGGGGGGGGAGGCGGGGAGGGGAGGCGGGAGAAGGGTTACTCTTTTATAGACGGTTCTGGATGAAGGTAGGAGGCGTGGAAAAGGGCGTGGGGGTGAAGCGGGGGAGAGGGGGGGGGGGGTCGGGGGTTGGATGTGGATGGGCGGGTGGGGGTGGGGTGGGTCGATAGATCGGATATATTTGATAACATACTCTAGAAATGCGTCAAGAGGTGGTGGCATGGAAGTGTGGTTCGAGAGTATCCTACATCAGATACAAAATATAATTAACTCCTTGACTACCGGAGGAAACCTGACAACACCCAAATGCCCAAAGATCCTAATGAGCACCCGCATTTGCGAGAGAGAGAGAGAAAGGGGGGGGGGAAGGCTCAACAGGATCTGTATCTTATTCTGACATCACTTCGGATTCATGTTCCTGGGTCGGCGGGAGATTTCTGAGGTGAAATGACAGAAATCTGAGTCCACTGGCTGTGCAGAGGTTAATTCTCAGACCTGCTGAACACCGTGTATACGTCACTGGAGATGGACGGACAATGATAGCTCAAGGGTAGTGCCTGATTAACGTGGCGACTACAACTGTTAAGGCGTTAACTCCTTTGCTGTCGTTGATCACGAATTGCGCGTCAGAAAAGACTGCACACTGACCGCGACATTTCTCGTGAAGTGCACAGCTGTCGATGGGACGACTGAAACACAAGGCGTAAAAAGCATAGGACTAACAAGAGGCATAAGTCCTCATGAGCCCCCGCGATCGCGGGGGCTCATGAGGATTTATGTCTCTTGCAGCTGGGTAGCGATCGCTCGCCTTGTCTCGGCAGTTAAGTAGTTAACCGTTCACATCTGGAGAGGTTTACCCGATGTGACAGCTTGTCGAGTTCAGAACGAAGGAGCGCATTCGTACGCTTGATGCCGGGATGGGGTGCAGGGGGATCGAGGAAGTAGGGTGAAGGTTGTTTTATCAATACGACATTGGGTTGTTTTCAATAAGACTCCAAATGTTCACGTCCGTCTTCATTATGATTGCTTGCCGGTCACGTCTTTTTTGTGTGATGTGGCCAATTTTGCTTCTTTTTTTTTCCGCAAAGAAAACAAGTTTCATTTTGATGATTTTCAGGCTTTGCTTCGGATCACTCCTCAATTATAGGATACAAAATGTCGATCTCTTTTAATCTCATGTGGGCAAGCGGCTGTAAGGGTACATGAGAATGTATGCCACTAGCAGATAGCGTGCTGTGCTGCTTTTATTTCTGTACTTTCCAAAGCTTCTGCACCTCTACAGACACTTGTTTACGCATCCCAATAAATTGCTTCAGTATTTCTTGCCCCTGAATTACGCATGGTTTCCGTTTTTCAAACTTTAAACGTATGACTATTTGCACGGTGATTCCCCCAAAAAAACTATATTTAGATCTGCAAGTACACGCCTTTAAACAGCCTTTAACCCTTTCAGTGCCAACACTCTACAGCAGGAGATTGATTGACCATGATAATTCAAGGGTAGTGCCAGATTAGCTTGGCGCCTTCAGGCGCCAAGTTAATCTGGCACTACCCTTGAATTGTCATGGTCAATCCACCTCCTGAAAGTGATACATAGTCGATAAGTAACACTTCCAAAATTCAGGAAATGCGCCCTTGGCGCTAAAAGGGTTAAACTTATACGAGACGTGCCGCATACGGATACACGGCGCGTCTCGAATGTGCTACATATAAAATCTCTCAATTTGATCCCTTTCAATAACTGCCTATTGTAAAGAGCTCGTTGGAGACTGACTTCCATCTAGGCACTTCGTTCTATTACCATGCAGATAACGTCACGTTAACATGTGTATTACGTGAGAACGTCCATTGCGTCAAATTTGATCTCACACGGGGAAATGTGGATAATGGAACCAGCACTCACATTCCTCACTCGTGTGTCTCTATCACTAGCCTTGAGCTATCACAGTTTTTTTCTTTCTTCAACGACTTGCGGGTGGCGTTTGCAGCTAGGCAATTTCAGATCCGAAACCTTTAGATCTAATAGTGATCGCCGTTTACACAAATCTAGACTTTCTCATCGTATCGTCATTTATGTGATGGTCTGTGATTCTAAACCTTATGGCCCTAAGGCCGTAAGGTTCAGAATCACAGCCCAGCACGCAATTTCATTTTTCTATCTTTTTTACCCATTTTAGACGCACGCGTATTGCATGGGGAATTGCATGTTTCTATGGTGATTTATCCGACCTAAATGGATTTAAGTGCACATGCCTTTGAATACAGCAAATGAAATCCTTCGAGGACAGCATACAATATAAATCTTTCTTCCTCACCCCTCTCCCGTGCAGAGCCATCTGGGTAATCCTGTTCCACTTCGTTCTATAGGAACTAAACACGAGTAATAGGCCTATTGAATACATTCTCTTCCGGTTTTCTTGATCTGTTTTTGGTGGTTCAAGGTCATTACTTCTATGACTTAGATTTTCTCCATTGTGCTGCTGCGGTGAATATGCATTTCGCAAATGGCGTCGGAAGAGGAAAAGGCCGCATGCCCCGGCGGTCACTACAATTTACTAGTAGCCGAACATCGCCCTCTAATTTCACTGAAACCCTTTCATCTGCTAGAGACATAGACTACCATAACCTTTTTTGAAGTTACAAGGGCTAATGTGAGCCCTTATAACTGCAAAACGCTTATGATAGTCTATGCCTCCTAGAGGCAAACAGAGTATAAACCGCCCCTATTTTTCTTTCTTTCAACTGCGTGCTGAGATCGACACCCCCTTCCACCGACTCCCCCTTTTTCCCTTCATTCATGCCTTAGTATATATCTCAGACCGCAAAATGAACACGTTTTACTCACTGCTACCAAGGGCTTACTAGAACAATAAATTGTGCTGCCATGTACCCTTTGCGCGGGCCAATGGCGGCCGACGTTGGGAAGAGGCAAAAGACAGCGGGCCCATTTTGGTGAAAACCCAGATTTTCTTTGTAATGCGTGAAGCTTTTCCGTTTCTCACAAATTGACGTATTGCCTTTGGCCATCATAGGACAGTAACTCTTTCTGCCAGCGACACACCACAAGCATGATGGTCGATCTGTCTCCTAAATTGTAATGCAGTTCTCAGAGGATAATTCCAAAATGTGGGTATTTTGTACCTCGGGCACAAATGAGTTATACATGTTACCGGTGCGGGTATGTCAGTCTTTCATATATGTGTTTGCTTCTATGGCGCAGGAGGTCACGGAGGGTTGAGCCAATGACTCTAGAATCACTGAATACATGTGTCAGCACTCTCTAACCTAATCAGATGGTTCCAACTTCGCCCCGTAGGTTACTAGACGCAATCGCAGCCAGAACTCATATTACCTCCCTTTTCTCAACGCAAAAAAAAGGTAGTAAACCTACGCTTACAACATTACAAATTCCACAGAAACTGGTAGAAATTTGCTCTGTGTGGAGGCAAAATAATATTAAGTCCATTTTTGTTAAAAGCGAGATTTTTTTTTATAGTATTACAATGAAAATATCGCTTTTCACAAAATTGGACTTAGGCAAAATAAACAGATAGTAAATCTAAGCCTACGACATTACAAATGCACACTGTTTAGTAGAAATATGCCCAGTGAAGGCTCAAAACAGCAAGTCCATTTTGTGAAAAGCGAGATTTCATTGTATTACAATGAAAATCTCGCTTTTTCTCAAAATGAACTTGCTGTCTTTTGGAAAATCCTACTTTTCACAAAACTTCTGTTACTGTGGTTTGCCTGCACATGGCAGAAATCAGCTTGGGACACATTACTTTTTTATTATGTGTGTGTTAGCCCCCTTACCTGCATTATATCTACTGAACTAAACATAATTTACACAATTTGAATAAGGTCAGCTGAAATAATGTCCAATCATCATCAGCTTTACATTGAGCTCCTTGACTCTTCTGTTGCGTGTCAGTGCGTTCATTGCCAAACGAGGATGGAAGAGTTAATGCCCTTTCAATAAGCCGTCTGCGCAATTGTCAAATGCAGGTGAAATCGTGCCTTACTTCATAAGGGCATTTATGTTTTTGTACATCGAAATTTCGCAACTTACTTCCATGTATTTCCAGCGATGTTTCAGCCGAATTTTTTTTTTTTTTTTTTTTTTTTTTTGGGGGGGGAGGAGCGAGGGAGGGGGGTATTTGCCTTCCTACACGTCCAAGACGGCAGTGGGTTCACATCCAAGCGGTTTGTGTACTGTTAGACTCATAAAAACCGGTTATTGTTTTGAAAATTAACACTCTGGCAAGGGAAATAGATGTCAGTGAGATTGCCCTAATTTGTTTGTTTGTTTGCACCTCCTCCGTGCAGTGTTGTTTTCTGTTGGTCTTAAATCGAAATGTGTTTCTGAAATCTTAAGGTCAGTTCAACGCCAGGGCCTGTTAAATTAAAATTTAAGAAACACAGCCGTCTAAGAAACAGGAATATACAGCGGTGTCAGCAAGAAACATAGATCCTCATGAGCCCTCGCAACTGCTGGGACTCATGAGGATCTATGTCTCTTGTAGTTCGACCGTGTTCATGTATTCTCAACAGCGAAGGGGTTAAGTAAATCGGATAATGTTATCTTCGGTAAGATGAGCCGCGAGTAATCACTTTCCTGAAAAGCATGCAAACATGCTATTTCAGCTGATGTTGTTTGCTGGACCCGAACTATGCTTGCTCAAAAGCTATTTGCAAATGAACTTTAAAAAAATAATTTAAAAAAATATATATAACCAACAACTACGACCAAAAAAAAATCTTCTGCAGCTTTGGTTATTGGGGTAAAGGCTTATGAAAATAACTTAATGACATCCCAGTAAGCAAGGGGTTATCGGGCCGACGTCGGCCACAGTAGACCCGCGCTCTGTGCGGGCCCACTTCGGACAAGTCATAGCTTTTGAGCTTTGAAACAAACGTGCGTTTCTCTCCTGCAACTTCATTTGTTTTGGTTTCCTGGTCTGTGATTTTGGATCTTACGGCATAGAGCCTTAAGGTCCAAAATCACAGACAAGCACACAGATACATGCATTGACTTTACTGGAACAACCGTGCGTTGTAGTGTACTAAAAAAAAACTAATAAAAATAAAAATCTGTTTATTTTGAAGACTGACGCGTCTATCCGCGGGCGCCCTCTTATTGTTCTTTTGTTTCACTTATGTGAGTAGTCACTTCGTAATGCACTGTCTCTTAGGGACTTTAAAATCGAATCGCTTTAATTTCAATTGGTTGGAATCCCAGAAAGGCCCGGTTCCAGCCTGGTTGGTAGCTTACACTTGATTAGCTTGAGCTCGGTAAGAACCCTTTTGGGGAGAAGAGAGAGAAGCATTTTTCGATCTTGTAGAAATTCCCAAACAGTCAACGTTCCCACCTGGCACGTGGCTTATATCAGATTAGCTTGAGCTGAGAGGGGCCCTCTAGGGGAAAGAAAGAAATTCCATTACGTCGCTGCATGCATGAGAGACAAGACGGAAAACCTTCATCCGATTTTCCAGCCAGTCGCTGGGATGTAGTCTGTGCTCTAAGCTCTCACTCATTCGCACATGAAACGCTGCTATAAGAAGGCGAAGAATGTCAGTCAATTATTATTATTATTATTATTATTATTATTTTATTTATTTAATTTTTCTGGGTGGGTAAAGCGAGATTTTTGTTGTATTACAATAAAATTCTCGTTTTTCACAACAATAGGAATTACTGTCTTTTTACCTCTTTTGGGCTGCACTATAGACAGAGTAAGAAGGGTCGGCAGTATATTATCGTAGTCAAAAATCCTCCTGCAAGTGGTCCCCGGCGAGCGATGGGTCAAGCCTGGATGTCGGCCCAGGCTAACCCTTTGTCTGTCGGTAGCGGTTTTTGACAAAAACCGCTACCGACAGACAAAGGGTTAATCAGTAGCGTGACTAAGAAATTGTATTTCACGTTATCTGAGGCATGGCTTAGTTACACCGACTCGAGTTAGGCACCTTCTCGGCCGACAATGGATAAGGTCACTGAAAATGCTTTTTGCCTCAAGACAGTGGATCCACATAAAGTCCATTGTGGTCTTTTATGGAGGGTTCGAGAGAGGACTTTAACCCATTTGGTGCCGGTGATCGCGAAATGATCGTCAGAAACCACTGAACATTGACCGGCGTCGGCGTGAAGAACACATTTAAAAAATGGGACCAAGGATAGGTATAATGAACGTAGGCCTAACAAGAGAAATAAAGCCTCATGAGCCCCCGCGAATGCGGGGGCTCATGAGGGTTTATGTCTCTTGCAGTTGGGTAGCATTCGCTTTGTCCTGGGGTTAACTAACTCGAAAATGCCATAAACGGTTGTAATTGTCTTTTTTAAGTGTGTTGCTTTTTTTTTTCCCTTTCTTTCATTATTGAGAATTTCTTTGCATTCTTTGCTTGATAGTCACTATTTGGGTCCGAATGGTGTATAATGTTAATAATGTTAATAATAATAATAATAATAATAATAATAATAATAATAATAATAATGGGTATTTATATAGCTCCTAGCCTCCTGACAGAGGCCTATGCGCTTTACAATGGACAAACATCATGCAAACCTAAATATACAAATAAATAAATATTAACAAAATTCAAGAACAAAACCAAACATCAACAAAAACACTGGTGTATATCTGCCTTTATTTTAAAATTTTGGAAAGAAAAAAAAGAGTTTTTTTATATGACAGAACAAAGTAAAAGAAAAATACAAACGACATAATTTATATCAATGTACAGTAAAGATCCTGTCTGTAGACTGCCAAAACATTTGAAAGATCAGAAGAGATCAACACTATACATTGTTATACATTGTGATCACGCGTGTCTTCACCCAGGCCTGCGCCAGTGACTTGCCAGTCAGCAGCTGCGTAGCAGCTGGTCCACTGGCTGAGTCTGTAGGACAGTGACAGGTTGGATTTCCGTGGCCGTTTGCAGACGATCGATAGCAATCGCGGGAATAGACTGCTGTCAAATACACAAATGAGCTGCGCGCCCAAAAAAGTGAAGGCAAAAAATCCCACCCTGTCTCACTCCATAAAAAGAGAGTGAGAAGGGAAAAAATCGTATCGTGTCGCACTCCTATAAAAAAAAAAAAGTAGGGAAATATGTCCCTGTCGCATTTCCCTCCCAAATTAACTCATTCGAGACGTGCCGCATCGTGACACTCTGTGTTTAGTCGCGTATCCGACAACAGCGCGTGTCGAATATGTTTAACTCATTCGCGACCAGCCGCATCCGGCATCAGCCGCGCATCCGGATGCGCGGCTTATACCGGAAGCGGCTGGTCGCGCATCCGGATGCGGCTGGCCGCGAATGAGTTAAAGAAATACAGAAATTAAAGAAAAGATACAAAAGAACAATATAAAAGAAAAAATCTACTCGTTTGAGACGTGTCTCCTCCGGATACGCTGCAAATTGCTGCGTATCCGGATGAGGCACGTCTCGAATGAGTTAAGGTGTTTACACTTTATAATGACTACTCAGCATTTGGCTGCGCTCCTGAAGATTGTTGACCAGCTATGAGAGATGCATCGACCACGATGCAACAGAACCTGTTATAAGCGACCATATTTTTGAGAGATCACATTATTTTCATAACGACCATCATTTAGGTGACTGTGCAAACCTAAATGGTCTTGTGAGATATCATCACTCATTAAAGGTCATCGTCTAGGTGACTGTAGCCAGGTAAATGATGGTCTCATTTACTCGTTGTACCCCAAGACCGAAATCCCCAAATTTTGCCGTTGTCCTCTGAAGACTGCATTGCAGTGCAGGACACAGATCGACCATGATAGTTCAAGGGTGATGCCAGAATAGCTTGGCGCCCATAGGCGCCAAGCTATTCTGGCATCACCCTTGAACTATCATGGTCGATCCATCTCTTGCTGTGGTGTGCCACTTAATGACAAGTGACACTTTGTGCCCTTCAAGATTTCTCTGGCGATAGCACCTGTCATTAAAAACATGTCTGTTCCTGGCAAAAGGCCGGTGGCTCAAGACACGTTCCACTGTAGTGCAAGGGTAATGTAAGATTAGCTTGGCACTTGATTATTGTCTGTGATTCTTGAACTGACCGATATCGGCCGTCCCCAACAGCAAAAACTATTCGGCCCTATGACGGCCGAAATGAGCCCGCAGACAACGGCCGTCTTCGGCCAGGCCTTCGCTTTACTGGGGTAGGACAAAAACATGAAAGATCTGGACCCGTTTCGATAAGATCATGCTGTGTGTTGACGAAAAATCAGATCTTTGACCAAACTAGATTTTTTTTTTTTACTCATTCTCGGCCAGCCGCATTCGGATGCGCGGCATCAGCCGCGCATCCGGATGCGGTTGGCCGCGAATGAATTAATGCAAACTGGTGGGCTATAACCTCCACCCCCCAACCCCGCCCCGCTTACACCAACCCTAACCAACGTTGCTTCACGAGATCCTGAAGAAATCGAAATAAAATCAAAACAGGACGGAAGATTTCCTTCCTGTTCTGTTTTCATTGTCGAATTCTTCAGCGTCTAGTCCATTAGAAAATAAAATCTGCAGCAAAACTGGTCGCGGAAAAGTAAGCAAATTAGCTATCGAAGCGGAACAGAAACAAAATTACGTTTGTATTGGCTGAAAGTTAGGTGGAAAAAAAAAAAGGGGGGGGGGGGGAACCAGTGGACAAACGTCCCCGGTCCCACGGCGGCCGCCGTGGGCCCGCGCACAGCTGTGCGCGGGCCCACTACGGCCGCCGTGGGCCCTCGGACCTTCGCTCACCGGGAACAAACAAAGGGATAAGGAAGAAAGGAAGAAAAAAAAATAAATAACAAAGAAAAAATCAGACAGTCGGACAAAAACAAGCAACAAAGACAGACTAATCAAATACAAAGATAAAGAAGAAAAGAAAAGTAAACATGCAAAAAGAACTTCAGAAATGTATTGCGTGCTACGCCAAATAGCCTATTGTGTTGTGAAATTAATGTGTTCGCGTGTAAATGAACCATATACATGGAAGTGACGCTTTGGAGACTCTCCGGCGTCAACTGTCGGAATTACAACACTTGTGATTCGATTACCTGGCGTGAACCATTGATTTCAGCCATCGAGAGATAATTCAAACTGTGAAGGATCTCCAATATTTCGACACACACAAATAGATTTGCTTAGCTGGAGTTTTAAAAAAAAAAACTGATAAAAAGAGAGAGGAGGAGAAGAAAATCTAATCTGCTCTTTACGGTATTACACTTCTAGGGTTCTTGACGCAGTTGTGGAGGATTTATTTTATTTTATTTTATTTTATATTTTATTTTATTTTATTTTATGTTATGTTATTTTATTTTATTGTATAAAATGTATTTCATTTATTTTATTTATTAATATATATTTATAAAGTTTATTTTATTTATTTTATTTATTTAATTTCATTTTGGAGAAGGGGAGAGGCGGGGTGGGGGTAGGGGAGGGGGAGGGGAGGGGGTAGGGAAGGAGGAGGGGGGGGGGGACAAGCAAGTTGCATCATTTTTATTTCGTCAACAATAGCCAACAACGTAACTCATTCGAGACGCGCTGCATCCGGATACGCGGCGTGAGGCCGCGTATCCGAATGCGGCACGTCTCGAATGTGTTCATTGTTTCGGCGCTGCCACTCTACTGCAGGTAAAAGCAGTTCTCCTATATGGAGCAGAGACATGGAGATTGACAAAAACCACAGTCAACAGAGTACAGACCTTCATGAACAGTTGCCTTAGAAGAATTTTGAAAATCCACTGGCCAGAGAAGATCAGCAACGTCAGACTCTGGGAGAGAACAGAGCAGATAACAGCAGAGAATGAAATTGGGCGAAGAAGATGGGGATGGATCGGTCACAGTCTGAGAAAGCCAGCTTCCAGTATCACTAGGCAGGCATTGTCATGGAACCCCCAGGGAAAGAGGAAAAGAGGTAGGCCGAGAAACTCCTGGCGTCGAGACCTCCAAGCAGACATCAAGAGACTGGGAACCACCTGGAGTAGAATCGAAGGAGAAGCACAGGACAGGAGTTGCTGGAGGTCTCTCGTCGACGGCCTATACCCGGGTAGGGGTGACAGGCGTAAGTAAGTAAGTAACTCTACTGCAGGAGATGGACGGGCACTGATAATGAAAATGCATCGAATTAATGCTAGCTTCCAACTGCACTACAATGTATATGTCACACTTTACAATGACTTTCGAAACTGTTCGAGGAGTTTACAAGGATCCTGTTGGATAGGTCAAGATGACTCAACGGCAGTGTCAGACTAGCGTGATGCCTTTATTGTCGCTTTGATAGTTCAAGGGTGGTGCTTTGCTTGGGACAGCAAGAGACAAAAAGCCTCATGACCCCTCCGCGGGACCTCATCAGGTTCTTCGCTGATTGTCTCGGCTCTGAACGGGTTAACATGTGAGGTGTGAATGTCTTAAGATGAAAGACTTTATTTGGTCTTTTCTCCTCTGTACGTAAGAGCGGTTCCACTGACTCGAATCAAGGGCAATAGAAAACCTGTGTTAAGGCCCCGCTACACGAGCCCGGTTTTGAGGCCGATTCCCGATCAGTTTTCGAATCGGGCCGGACTAAAAAACGTGTGCACTGCCACACTGACATTTCCCGACTTGTTTAGCCGACCGGTTTGAACCGAAGATCAAAGTCGTACCTGTTCTGCAAAATGACTGCTAGTTTTGACAGTGATGATGATGTGCTTGCATTATCAGCAGTTTTGAATCATATTCGGGAAGAGGCGTGCGAAACATCAGCGGCAACGGCGGTGGTACTGATCACAACAGGCGTGTTCGGCCATTTGCAAACCGTGCTGAAACGACATGCTTTGCGAGACGCGCTCTGATTGGTTGAAGCTTACGATCGGGACCGATTCGGATCGGGAAAATAGAGCAGGTTCTAGACACCCGATTCCCAGCCGATTGGGACCGGATCGGATAATTGACGTCATCCGATCGCAATCGGATCGGAATCGGCTTCAAAATCGGGGCACAACCGGCCCGTGTGGGGGGGGGGGGGGGGGGGGCCTTTACGCGTGTCTGTTGACATGGGCTGTGAAAGAAGGGTGGACACGTCCGATGTATCGGCAAATTTAGCAATGAGCGCCCGCACTGGAGGAGATTTCTATAACCCCCTTAGCTGCCGCAGAAAGTCGAAGGATATTTATCTACAAGAGACATAAATCCTCATGAGCCCCCGCATTCGCGGGGGCTCATGAGGATTCATGTCTCTTGTTAGTCCTGTATGTCTATTTTTGTTTGGTCCCCGTTACATTGCGTTCTTCACGCGAATGTCGGTCCGAGTGCAGCGATTTCAGACGCGCATTAAGGGTCGACGTGTTAAGTATTATGTTCGATTCGCGTAAAGTACAGCTATACGAAGTCGGATATGCGAAATCCATATATCAGTCTCAGATCTATTTCGCTTTTTTGCACTGAACTGAGTTATTTCTGGACAGGGTTATATCTAAAAGCCGTCATCGTGCAACAAACATGAATGTTCACAAACCTGTGCATCGCAGCCCTCAGGTTTGCCCAGATTTACATCTATACTCCCCCAGACCTAAGAGACTGTTAGTGCTTCACCCTGAGCACAAACTGAAGAGTAACAGGTGTGGAAGAAAAGGGAGGAAATCCGTCCTGGATTACCGTTCTTGTTACTCCGGTAACGTCATTTGCCGGCGTGGGTGTCAGTCGAGACTGTCCGACTCTCAAGCTGAATCCTCTTCCATCTTCCAGAGGCATAGATGCTCATGAGCCTCTGTATGATGCAGGGGCTCATGAGAATCTACGCCTCTGGCTAGCCAAAAGTCTGACCGGCATGTGTGCTTACTGGAGTTACACAAAGAATGACATCAGCCATGCTTTTATTCCAGCCTGTAGTGGTAGTCAACGGAAATCGTGAAGCTTTCCTTAGTCTACAACTTAACCCCTTCATTGCCGAGAAAAATCCACGGACAGGACTAAAAGCATGTCCTTTGAAAGGTCCTGGTAAAATCAAAGTACTGCAGTTGCAGTGCGCCTGAACCTATCACTGTTCCGAACATACTCCAAAGGCAATAGAGAAGTTACGTCTTACGCCGGGCGACAGAAAATTTCGAATGAGAGCGAAGTCTACCAGAAGTATAGACAACACTCCAAACATCTCAATAGGCGTAGATCCTCGTGTCTCCGTCATAGAGGGAACGCCTTGCAAGCATGAGGCGTAGTTGTAGTTTCATGATGAGAATCCAACGGAGAAAGAAACACGCTTAGAAAAGATGGTTACACACAGTTTATTAGGGCAAAACCCGCTAAAAATTATATTGTCACATTCAGATATGTTTCTTCCTCCGTCGGGTTCTTCTGTGCATTTTACACGTCTGGCTGTCACCGTTTTGGTCTGGATATTATAATTCTCATGAGTCCCCTGAGGCTGCAGACTAGGGGTTCATAACAATATACGCCTCTTGTAGATGGATAAATCCATGGAATGTCTGAAGTTCGTGCAATGTGTGGCCTACTTTAGCTGTAGGGATGACGTCTATTACATTTTTGTGAGTCCCTGCAGCATCATTCTGGACAACAGTGTCAGCCTAGATTACCGCCATTCAAAGGGCTTGACAGCTTCCGATGTCCACCGTGGGACGAATCTCCTCGGCAACTGATTAATGAAAAGAAAAGGAATAATTTTATAACCCTTTAGCTGTCGGTAGCGGGTTTTGTCGCGATGATTCCTGCATGAACCATCGAGACAAAAACAGCTACTGACAGCCGAAGGGTTAAACTAGGCCACGCCACGGCAAGCTGTCGTCGTTGGTACATGCGCGCAGACCTACTCGCAGATGATCAAGCGACCCAGACCAAAAGAAGGTGTCTGCCAAGAGTGGAAAAAGGCAAGACAATTCAAGGAAAACGAAAGATTAGAAAGCACAATTACAATACAGTTTATTCAATAAATTGTATTGCAATTGGCTTTTATAAAGGTGCTTCTTTCTTTCTTGGGATTTTCATTGAGCTGAGGAGACGCTTCCGTGTCTCTCCACATGCGGAGGTCGTCATTATTTCAGTGTCAATCTGGGCACGACCAGGACTGGCCACGACACGGAGGCACAAACCAGATTGTTCGCTACCCCCGGGAATTAATCACTCAAAGCTGTATGTCCCTTTCACCTGCTCCTTTTGACTCGTTCGAGACGAACGGCATCCGCTGAAGCCGCGTATCCGGATGCCGTTCGTCTCGAATGAGTTAAGATCACAAATATACAGTCCAGACCGAAGAACGTGACTATCACGCGAGTACGATGCAAAGAACATTAATCACTCATAGCTGTATGTCCCTTTCACCTGCTCCTTTTAACTCATTCGAGACAAACGGCATCCGGATACGCGGCTAAAGCTTCGTCTGAAAAGAGTTAAGATCACAAATATAAAGTCCAGACCGAAGAACGTGACTATTACGCGAGTACGATGCAAAGAACATCCAAAACAAAGACAGAAAATTCCAGATAAAAGAGGTGACTGCCGAGTAGCGTGTACAACGCAAATAAAATCCAAACAAAAAACGAAACACAACATAAAAGAATAATCATATCACAGTTTATTGTGTTGTAATTGTCATGTCAAATGGTGCCTCTTTCTGTTTTGGATTTTTGTTCAGCAACACATAATGCACACACCGCCAAAGGACTATTACAGCATAATTTAATGTGTTGTAACTGTCCTTTGAAAGAGTGTTTATTTCGTTGTTGTTGTTGTTTTTTTTTTTAATTTTCTCAACACAAAAAGCACACATAGAAAAGACAAGTACTACACGGTGTCACGTTGTACCTAACCGTTCTAAGCGTGTTTCTATTTCTGTGTTGGGATTTTTTTTTTTTTAATGTAAGAAATAGGGCTAAGCCGCACATGGGCATGACCGAATCATGTAAAGCAGTTTGCAGTACGGGCTCTGCGGAAGAATCTACATCTAAGCCTCTTTCAGATGAAGGAGGAGAATAGCAGGATTTTACAGGATGTTGTTATCTGTCATACGCAGTGGAACGCACCACCTTAGCTTCTGAGGCCATGACCATTATGCTCCGTGAAGAAAAAAGACAATTCAATTTTTGTGAAAAGCGAGATTTTCAATGTAATACAACGAAAATCTCGCTGTTCACAGACATGCTCTTGATGCCTTTTGCCTCCTTAGGACATGACCATTGATCACTCCCTTCGGCAGTGACGGATGGCCAGTAGATCTCTAGAGAAACATTCCCAGTAGTAATCTAGTGGACAAAATTAATAGCACGTGAATTCACACTTGGCACTGACTCATTCGGCACGGAGCCGCGTAACCGGATGCGGCACGTTAACTCATTCTAGGTGCCCCGCATCAATAGCTGCGGAAGCGTCGTATAGCGTTGCCGGAGGCAACGCTATACGACGCTTCCGCAGCTATTGATGCAGGGCGTCTAGAACGAGTTAGCATCCTCACAGCTTGTAACGCACAGGGTACACGTCTGTCTGGAGGCACAGAGCCTCATAAGCAGTTGACTGACTGTCCAGCCTGCAAGCCCATGAGTACCGAGGTGGGACCGACACGGGCTATGAGTGGTTTGCCAGTGGCTATCTGGGGCCCGCGTCGGTTCCCACCTCGGTACTCTTGGGCTTGCAGGCTGGGTGATTACTTCGGGGTGTAAGGTAATAATAATACTAATAATAATAAGGAAGATTTATAAGGCGCCAATACATGGTAAGATGCTCTAGGCGCCGTACATATGAACAAAACATACAAATATTACACAAAAAGTGACAAAGCCACATGTACAATTACACAAAAGAACAGAATTATGACTAAATACATGAACACTGATAATCAAAGTGGGAAAAGATGGGTTTTAAGACTGTGTTTAAAACTGGCACTAGACTCACCGTGTCTCAATGATTTAGGAAGATCATTCCAGGCTGATGGACCCTGGTAAGAAAAAAATCTCTGCCCAAATCCTTTAGTCCTTACTGTAGGAATACGAAGCATTTTATTGTCAGACGAACTGCGCAATTGCCTCGAAGGGATATAACAGTGAAGGAGCTCTGAGAGATAAGATAAGGTACACGGCACCGTAGTGTTAATGGACGGCCCTGTGCGGCGGGTTGCGGAGGGCAGGGACAGCTATTGCCTATGGAGTACCACACTGAACGCTGATCAGTCAAGGAGCACTGCAGCTGTGCCACTTTGATTTGCCAGGACCTTGCTGTTTGTGAAACAAGACTGTCTTCTTTTCCCCTGGACTGCGAGCCCAGCTACCGGGGACGGGGCATGAGCACTCACAGTGATGAAACCGACAGCACTTTAATGTCTTGTGGGTGATTTTGCCGGCAGTTTTTGTATGCGGGGATCGTGTGTCCCGTTATGAGTATTTTTTACTGTGATTCTGAACCTATGGCTTAAGCGCAATAATCACAGACCAGCGTACATTGATAACACCTACGTTGTCCTATCTCAATGCACCCTGAGTGTGAAATTATCATTTATTTTCTTATCTTTTGAAGCCTACGTCACATTTCTGGAAACAGATAATTATGTCATGATAATTCAAGGGTGGTGTCGGAATAGTTTGGCGCCAACAGGCGCCAAGCTATTCCGACACCACTCTTGAACTATCATGGTCGAGTCACATCCTGTCGTGGCATGTCATCGCTTTAACTCATTCTATCCCAACACCGAAATCCTTAAATTTTGCCGTTATCCTCTGAAGACTGCTTTGCAGTGCAGGACACAGATCGACCATGATAGTTCAAGGGTGATGCCAGAATAGGCCCATAGGCGCCAAGCTATTCTGGCATCACCCTTGAACTATCATGGTCGATCCTTATCTTGCTGTGGTGTGTCTGGGGTAGAATGAGTTAAGGGTTACACCATCAATTCCTCATCCTCTAATTTTCAGATGACGTAGATAGGTTCATCGATCTCTCCACAGATGGTGCAGTCCTTATTACGTCCATCTGGTGTTTCTTTTCTCATGTCCGCATAAGAATGTGCGCTCGTCTGTGATTTTGGACCTTACGGCCTAGGGTTGTAAGATCCTAAAGCACAGAGCGAACAATCTTGCTGCCAATTTTCGCAATGGCTGGTATGTCCGTTTTTGAGACAACCGAAATTTTCATTGTTATACAATGAAAATCTTGCTCTCTAAAAACAAAAATTGGACATATTATAGGCTTTTGCAAATAACCGCACATTATGCACCGCCATATGGCCAGGCATTGGAATATTTTATATCTCGAGCATATCTCACAAGTTTTCACAATGTGTATCAATGGACAATATTAACTTGTTTTTCTGGTCATTGTAAAACGAGACAAATGTCTTGTTTTACAGTGACTATAATAAATATATACTGTACACTGATGTACAGTATAGTTCGCTTATAACAAACTTCGGATATATCAAAATAGAAGAAACTACTACGTTTTCACTGGGCTACCGTTCGACCGGTAGCAAGGGTTTTCGTGGAGCACTGTTGTGTGCTGCTTCAGTCCCCCACGCCGTTCGGCAACGACGATGATGATGAGCAAAGGGTTTTAGACGCTACACAGTAATAGGACTATAACGTAAAACACATTCCAAAATAGTTCTGATGTCATTGTACATGCACTCTTCCATCTTCCATCAAGTATCGGTGCTATGTCAAAAGCGTGAGAGCTAATTACCTCATTCATGGGGGTCCCGCATCAATAGCCGCGGAATTGTCGTATAGCGTTGTTCCTCAGCTTTTGATGCGGGGCGCCTTGAACGTCCCGAAGACGACGTAAGCAGGCAATTATCCTGTTTACTGTCAGTCAGTGGACGCATATTAATTTTGTTCCTGAAATCTTTGTTAGTGCAACGACAAGGTGCCCCATCCTTTCAAGGAAAATGGATACAAAGTCGTGTCAGCAAGAGGCATAGATCCTCATGAGCCCCCGCAATGCGGGGGCTCATGAGGATCTATGTCTCTCGAAAGCTGGATGGTATTCACTTTTTTTTCGGCAGTGAACGGGCTACAGCTTTCCCCGGGGAATCGTCAAGTATAATCGCCTTTCGCACGGTATAGGGAAGGCTGTAACCCCATCAAGGCCGCAACACAACGAGCTACACCAATTGCAAAACACATAGATCCTCACGAGCCAGGGGCTCGCGTGGCTGTCTGCCTTTATCTGACCATACTTCGTATGTATGCTTTCCTTGAAGGGTCCTTTCTCCACTAACAAAGATTCCACAAACATATTTTTACCTCGGCTAGTGACAGGGATGAGGTTTAGACCAATTTTCGGGACTCTGAACGCTGAGTGAGCCAAAATTAACGGATTAACCGCCCACTTAAGCATGCTTTTCTGCTCGTTTGCGCGGCCCGAGCTCAAACCCCCAAATAATCGACATATTCTTCAGTAAGCAAACTACCACTAGGCTGACGTTGCTTCTCGTACCATTGCTCACTGGTTGGGATGTTGGTCTCTGACACAGAGAAATCACTTCGTGCGTGTTTGCAGAACAGCTGAATAGAACCTGTTTTGAGAGACCACTCAGAGATCGCCTGTCATTAAAGTCTATCATTTAGGTGGCTGTAGCCACCTAAATGATGGTCTTTAATGACAGGTGACACTTTTTGCCCTCTATGGCTTCTTTTAGAGACCACCTGTCTTTTACGACCTTTTTTTTTTTTTTTTTTTTGCTTGCACAAAAGGTGGTAGCCCAGAAAAAGTCGCAGTACTGTGCCAATTCTCTCTAATCTAGGATTTCTGGAATCATTTACTCGTCTCGCGTCTCTTTTCTCTATTCCATTGCAAGAGGCATAGATCCTCATGAACCCATGCAAGTTGCAGGGGTTCACGAGGATCTGTGCCTCTTGCTGGCCCTCTTTCAACATGTTGTATTTGGCTCTCGACCTATCTGTGCGCCTTCCTTGAAGGAGGTTTGTCAACTTTCATTGAATCCGGGATGGTTGAGAGTCATGTGTTTCAGTATCAACGCCACCTCTAATACAGTAACAACCGACCATGACCCTTCTATCTGAAAGAGGCATAGATTCTCATGTGCCACTGCTTACGCAGGGGCTCATGAGAATCTGTGCCTCTTTCTGGCAGCGACCGAGAGCATTAACACCAACATCAAACTGATGAACTTATATTCGGGTTCAATGGACTAATCCGGGTCCTTCCCATTTAGGGGAGGTAATTTTGATACTTTGTGATGATGGAAGGGTAATTGTCGTTACTTTGCGCTCCTTTCGGATTTGGTGTCTCTTATAACAGCCAGCTGCCTCTAGGGCAATTCAGGATTAGGAAATAGGTCCCTTGTATTACTTCTCTCTCTCTCTCTCTCTCTCTCTCTCTCTCTCTCTCTCTCTCTCTCTCTCTCTCTCTCTCTCTCTCTCTCTCTCTCTCTCTCTCTCTCTCGCTCTCTCTCTCTCTCTATGTCTCTGTCTCTCTCTCTCTCTCTCTCTCTCTCTCTCTCTCTCTCTCTCTCTCTCTCTCTCTCTCTCTCTCTCTCTCTCTCTCTCTCTCGCTCTCTCTCGTTCTCTCGCTCTCTCTAGCCATAGGCTCAAAGTAACTTGACTTATTGGGGGCGTACCGCATTTGAAATTAATTTGATTAGGCACACCTTTTTGCTTCAAAAGCAGCGTGATGTCAGGTAAGCACTTTTCTACACAGAGTGTATTTTTAGTACAGTTAGTATGTCGGTCATGCAGAGGAAAAGTAATGCTCTTTGAAAGTTAATGCGATCAAGCAACACACACACACACACACACACACACACACACACACACACACACACACACACACACACACACACACACACACACACACACACATTCACACACACACACACACACATTCACACACACACACACACACATTCACACACACACACATTCACACACACACACACACACACACACACACACACACACACACACAAACACACACACAAACACTTACACACATACACAAACATCCGCGGGGGGGGGGGGGGAGGGTCTCACACACACACACACATTCACACACACACACATTCACACACAACACACAAACACACACACGCACACTTACACACATACACAAACACCCGCGGGGGGGGGGGGGGAGGGTCACACACACACACACACACACGAGCGCGTGCGCGCGCGCGCTCACACACACACACACACACACACACACACAAACACCCGCGCGCACACACACGCACGCACGCACATCCACGCACACACACACACATACATACACACACACACACACACACACACACACACACACACACACACACACAGGAAAAGAGAGAGAGGGGGGAGGGAGGGAGAGGGAGAGAGACGCAGACAGACAAAGGATGTATGCAAACCAAGGGGAATCACAGCGCTGGACAGACAACAGTTAGATCACCTGCCCCCGCCTATCAGGCACCCAATCGCCAGCCCACAGAGAAATACGCAGGTATAGAATAAGACGATCATTTCCATCCTCAAAACGAATGGATCAGGTCTCTTATATAACCCATGTCTTTCTCCGGAACATAGGAAGTAGGCAGGAGAAACATACATACACAAACATGAAGGTGCGCTACTATAATATGTGGTCGGGTAAATACCCTGATTTCCCACAGTAGGTGCACAGAACATTACACAACAATGTAACGATACAAATCTGCCTCGAGTTATAGATACTCACAAACCAGATAGGTGAGGCTAGCGCTGGCAGAATTGTATACAAACCAAGGGGCATCACAGCGCTGTGGTTTGCATACAATTCTGCCAGCGCTAGCCTCACCTATCTGGTTTGTGAGTAGACAAAGGATGGACTTTATTTTACAACGGTAGTAGTATTTGTTTACAAGACCAATTTTCAAACCTGCCGTTGCCACAAACTGCAAAGTAGTAATGCACATAATCACAAACAATACAATTATAATTGCCTCACCTATCTGGTTTGTGAGTATCTATAACTCGAGGCAAATTTGTATCGTTACATTGTTGTGTATGTTCTGTGCATCTACTGTGGGAAATCAGGGTATTTACCCGACCACATATAGTAGCGCACCTTCATGTTTGTGTATGTATGTTTCTCTTGCCCACTTCCTAAGTTCCGGAGAAAGACATGGGTTATATAAGAGTCCTGATCCATTCGCTTAGAGGATGGAAATGATCGTCTTATTCTATACCTGCGTATTTCTCTGTGGGCTGACGATTGGGTGCCTGATAGGCGGGGGCAGGGGATCTAACTGTTGTCTGTCCAGCGCTGTGATTCCCCTTGGTTTGCATACAATTCTGCCAGCGCTAGCCTCACCTATCTGGTTTGTGAGTATCTATAACTCGAGGCAAATTTGTATCGTTACATTGTTGTGTAATGTTCTGTGCATCTACTGTGGGAAATCAGGGTATTTACCCGACCACATATAGTAGCGCACCTTCATGTTTGTGTATGTATGTTTCTCCTGCCCACTTCCTAAGTTCCGGAGAAAGACATGGGTTATATAAGAGACCTGATCCATTCGTTTAGACGATGGAAATGATCGTCTTATTCTATACCTGCGTATTTCTCTGTGGGCTGGCGATTGGGTGCCTGATAGGCGGGGGCAGGGGATCTAACTGTTGTCTGTCCAGCGCTGTGATTCCCCTTGGTTTGCATACAATTCTGCCAGCGCTAGCCTCACCTATCTGGTTTGTGAATACAATTGTCGGATACTTAAGTAGGTTAAACACTCACGCGCCCGCACTCAAACCCTCTCACAATCTCACAAGGAACACAAACTCCTCAACGGCAAGATATTTAACACATGTTCAGCAAGACAAATTTAAAATATGTGCTTATTTAGGGAAGGTTTTCTTTACGTCACTGAAAACAGCCCAGTGCGCAAAGCCATCTGGTCGACGACGGCCTCTGTTGGCCCGTGCGCGGGCCAACGGCGGCCGACGTCGGCCAGATGGCCTTTCGTGCATTGGGGCTTTTGGAACTTCTTAATTTTGCGTATGGGAGTGCCACGGGTGTAAAATGCAACGACATTCCAACAGAGAAAGAAACACGCTTAGAAAAGGAAAGAACAACACAACGTATTATTACAACACTACACGATTTTTAGCTTGTTTCTTCTTTTCTTCTTCTTCTTTTTTTTTTCTTTTTCTTTTTTGATCGGATATTCTTCAGCTTGAATCAAACAGAAAGGATTTCTTGAAATTAATGGAGAGGTATCCGCGATGGAAAGGGATGGTTCGAGAGCTACCTGCGAGGTGCTGAGGGTTTTTGCTTCTGGTTCCAAATCAAAGCACAATACTTTACAGCGCTCGAGAGTTGTCCTTTAACGGTTTGAGGATCCTCATACAGCTGAAGTATGGTTCTCCGTCGATTTAAAGATGTCTCAAGAACTGATTGCGCGGTTGCACAATCGACAGAACAACATGTTTGATGTCGGTGCTTTTCAGATGCTTTTAAATTGTGTTTGTTTGTTTGTTAGGCTGGTGTCTTTTTTTTTCTTTCTTTCTTTTTCTTTTCTTTTCTTTTTTTACGGGGTGGGCGATGGGTGGGTGGAGGGATTGCGTGGAGGGGTTCGGGAGGGGTTGGTCGATAGATAAACTGGATGGGTAAGACAGAAAGAAAATTTAAACCCACTTCTTGGGGGAAAAAAATAAAATCATTATATTCGTGCCGTCTAGCAGACGTCTAGGAATTACTCCCAGACTTCATTGTTACTTCCCTGATTGACGATAAACTTCGCGGTGTCTTTTCTCTCCCCGTACCAAAAGCACAGACTCCAGCAGAAATTGTCCACAGTAATCTCTGTATGGAGATAGATCCCCATGGCTCATGTGGATCTGTGCCTCTTGCGATTGGTTTGCATTGGCTTGAGGAGTTCTTGCTGACCAACAAAATGTCTGTGTTCCTCTCGTGAAACGTGTTGCCGGGGTTCTGATTGTTTTCTGGCGTGATGGGTTGTAACATGACAGTTTAAGGGTAGCAGCGACAACAAAAGCAGGAGTTTGTTTAAACGTGACAGTTTACGGGAAGTGCCAGATCAGCTTGGCTCCTTTAGGCGCCAAGCTGATCTGGCACTACCGATAAACAATCATTTTGGATCCACCTTCATCTGCTGACATGTATGTTAGAGAGGATGCTTGCAAAATTTATCGACAAAAAAACAAACAAACACACACACACAAAAAAAACATGGGCTGTGGTTTCTGAATGCCGACCTCGCGAGTACCAGATAACAAGGCTAATCCAGGCACACACAGACATCTAATTTTTTGCCTTTTGAGCGCAATAGACGCTTAAGTCCGTGTTTGTGATACGCTAGGTTTTCATGGTGTTACAATGTAAATCTTGCTGTTCACGGAAGAGGACTCATTGGAAGAATTGGCGTAGGCAGGGGTGACAATACAGGATACAAAATCTCTTTTTTGTCATTTTATTCCCCTGTGTGCCATGAGCTGGGTGTTGCAAACATACATATAGATTCCTACTTCGGTGTTTAGGTGATACTGAGAATCTCACTCGAGTGATTGTTAAACCTTATCATACGAGCGAAAGCGAGTAGGATAAAGTTTTAAGACCACGTGAGTGAGATTCTTAGTATCACCTGAACACCGATGTAAGAATCTATTCACCTAGTCACAAAACAACCGCCATTGTGTCGTACGTAATTTACTTTGTAATGTGACGTCAATATTTTAGATGCCAGACAAATGTTCCTACATGATGATGTAATAGCGCAGTTCGTGACGCCAGAGTGCCAGTCCTATGGCATGATGTTATTGCACGTGAGCTGAATGTAGGTCAAGTTTCAATATCGCGTGTGCCCGTACCTTTTTGTAGACCAGATTTTCTACAAGACATTTCTGTGCACACTTGGCCGTTCACGCAGCAGGGCAGTATCACATGTGTGTGATACAGCTTTTCCGCTCAAAGGCAGCAAAGAAGTAGGTGTGTAAGAAAAGTGAATGTGCGCTCAAACCTGTCCAGGCGGCATCCTGCATAAGCAGATCACCCATCTTGTCTCAGCAGATCACCCATGTTTGGTCCAATAGTCTTCCTTTTTTCCTTAACTCATTCATCCAGAAACTCATTCAAGGGGCCCCTCATTAACAGCTGCGCAAGTGTCGCATACAGTTGCCGCCGGAAACGCTATACGACACTTCCGCAGCTATTGATGAATGAATGAGTTAATAGATGTTATTTCCGTAGCACGCGTTAGCGCACCTAATGCTACTCTGGTTCTGATAACACTTCCGTTGCAAAAGTTGTAATTTTGAAACTGCCATAATATCTGATTTGAATTCATATCGTGCATTGGTGTACAATTTTAGTTAAAGTCATGCTGCCAACGGCCCACAGTTATGCTACACGCTACTCAAGTGTTCTCTGCGAACGCTCCACTTGATTCAATTCCCTTGTACTTTTGACTTGATCGGATTTCCTCGGATTGTCTCTTTTATTTTATTTGATTTGTTCCGCGCTTTGACGAGTATGTCCGACACGGCGCCTCAAACCATCCCTTTCCAAGTACATGTTTCCCTCCCCCCCCCCCCCATCCCCCAGCCCCCACCAGCCCCCCCCCCCCCCTTCTTCAACCGCCCCCCTCTCCTTAATCCCCAGTAGCCGTAAAGCGCAATGTCGTAAGCAGCCGAACCTCCTGTGAGCGACCACTCGTTTGGAAGACCGCCTGTCGTGGGAGACCATTCTTGAGGTGGCTGGAGTGACCTAAACCCCTTGACTGCCGAAAAAACGTGAACACAATCCAACTTGCGAGAGACATAGATCCTCGTGGTCCCCCGCAGTTGCGGGGTCTCATGAGGATTTATAGCCTCTCGCTGACGACGCTTTGATTTCATGTTCGTTGGAAGTTGAACAGCTGGAGCTCCTTTGCGTAGAAAATAAACCAAGATTTCAAAATCACAGTAGACGTCAACATTGGCAATGATTGGTATAATGGTAGTCTGAAATGCAGACCAAAAAGGTGACTGCCAAGCGTATAAAATGCAAAGAAGTACCCAACGGAGAAAGAAACACGCTTAGAAAAGACGCGTACAACACAATTTATTAATATTTCGGGTAAATACCCTTTGTCAAAATAGACAAACAAACAAACAGAGAGATTAGCCGCTACTTATCTTCATTCATTACCTTCATTGCCACATTCATTCTGTTTGTCTATTTTGACAGAGGGTATTTACCCGAAATATTAATAAATTGTGTTGAACCCGTCTTTTCTAAGCGTGTTTCTTTCTCCGTTTGATACTTCTTTTAGTCTGCAATGGCAGGAGACACCGTTCTCTCTTTCAAACTCAAAACAACTCCTGAGACAACACCTACCTTAACCCATTTAACCTCCCCGCACTACAGCAGGGGATGGATTGACTATAATAATTCAAGGGTAGTGCCAGATTAGCTTGGCGCCGTTAGGCGCAAAGCTAATCTGGCGCTACCTTGAATTATTATAGTCGATCAATCTCATGCAACTGGAACAACGTCTTTAGATGACACTTGCGAAATGTGGAACCGTGGGGTTAGTTGGGTTATGTAACGTCGGCGGCCGACGTCGGTCCGATGGCCTTTGCGCACTGGGTAGTCGCCTTCATTCTTGTAAGAGATTCAGACTGTGTAGCGCTCAGGAGCCTGCATGAGCTTATAGATACTATTATGTGTCTGATTTTAAGTCAACGGTCGCATGTACAGCAGAACCTGTCTGCCACGATTGTGCGTGGATCAGCCGACTACGACCTTAGGACCTTTCGCTAGATACGTCATCATTTGGCAAAATCCAGTATGTCCATTTTCGACAAAAATGGACATATTCTCTTTTACCAATGTGTTGCATCACCGGGATATAGGCACGGACCGGGCTCCTGCATTCACACAGAGAAAGTATAGGATCGGGTAGGGGAGGGTGCTTCAGCGTATGACCAGACACTTCATGACGTGCTCTCTCGCGTGGAAACGAGACCTGACAAAGTAGTGTGTGTGGAATTGAATGGTGGATTTTATTATTTCTACTTCTGGAAATAGAAGGAGAGAAGCGGGACTGCTCTTGTTCGTTCTCTCCCTCCCTGTCTCTCTTTTTTTGTTTGCGTCTCAATCTCTCTGTATCTCTCTGTCTCTCTTTGTGTCTCTCTGTCTTTCTTTGTGTCTCTCTGTCTCTGTCTCTCTTTGGGTGTCTCTGTCTCTCTGTCTGTCTGTCTCTGCATCTCTTTCTGTGTCTCTGTCTATCTCTCTGTCTATGTATGTCTGTCTCTAATGTCTCTGTCTCTGTCTTTGTCTTTGTCTCTGTCTCTGTCTCTGTGTCTGTGTCTGTGTCTGTGTCTGTGTCTCAGTCTGTCTGTCTGTCTGTCTGTCTGTCTGTCTGTCTCTCTCTCTCTCTCTCTCTCTCTCTCTCTCTCTCTCTCTCTCTCTCTCTCTCTCTCTCTCTCTCTCTTTTCTGAAGTCAAAGACGCAATTTTAATTTCGTTGAACAATAAGGTATGTTAATTTGAATTCGTATTTTACTGCACTTGTTATTCATTCCAGAAAGCAAAGGTCCCTCGGGCCGACGTCGGACACAGTGGACCCGCACACAACTGTGTGCGGGCCCACTGGGGCCGAAGTCGTCATGAGGGTCCTTTGCTTACTGGGTTGCGGTAAAACTGTAAGTTGCTGTGTGCTACATTATTTAGTCTTACGATCATTGAGTTATGCCCTGTAAAGTCAAAAGACAGTAAGCCTATCTTTCTGAAAAGCAAAATCCCCATTCTGTTATAACAAACAATCTCTCTTTTGTCAAATATGGACTTGCTGTCTTTTGCCTTCAAAGGGCAGAGTTAATAAAAAAAATATAAAAAAAAAAGAATGATGGAACGAAATCGTAATGTCATTTGGACACAATCTTATTTCAAATTCTCTTTGACCCTATTTGACGCTAGACATATATCTATAATTCATCCACATTTTAACTATAGAAGGCATAATGATTCATAATGAATTCTTGTAGAATGTCAGACTTTCATCTGCCCACATTTTATCGCTTTCATTTCTCAGTATCAACTATTGAACAAAAGGCAGATAAGTCCATTTTTTGCGTCAAGTGATATTTCCGATGTATTTCAATGAAAATCTGACTTTTCACAAAACTGGACTGGTTGTCTTTCGCCTTCACAGGACAGATGGAGACAATGCTGAGAATGTTGTCTGATTTACTTGGCGCTTAGAATCCAGTACTCAAAAGGCTATCGGGCCGGAATCGGCCCGCAGTGGCCCCGCGCGGGGCCACTGCGGGCCGATTCCGGCCCGATACCTTTTACGTACTGGGAAAAGCACATTCTTTACTGAGATAGTACCAAGTTTACAGACACTCCTCCTCTTGGCTTGACTTCGCGAACGAAGATTTTATAGGAGTTGCCCACGACGTCTGCAGGCTTGTTCGTGGCTGCGGAGGCCAATCCGAGACAGGCAGGTTCGACCGCAGTGGCTGCAGGGGAAGGTATGGCCAGGGTTCTGAGCTGCGGCATCTCTGTTTTTTCTCCTGAGCCGCTTGTCTTTAAGGCTAGCTCTGTGAGAGTCCTCAACATTCTTTACTGAGATAGTACCAAGTTTACAGACACTATTCTCGAGATAATTACGATATATCCATCCCATGTGAGATGAACTTTGTGTTTGGCTAACGATAACAACAGCGTAAGCTGTTGACCTCTGAAAAATAATTTTGTTGTCCATGGTTTCTTGGCGATGTGCCCAAACCTCCTCCTCATCACCTCGTATAATGGAATTTCTCGTTTCCTGTTATGTGTGTGAAAGCGGAATGTCAGAGGATCGAGATTTTCGCGTGAACCGGTCTCGTTAACAAGCAGTCATGGGTGACATTAAAATCTTTTCCCGGCAAACAACCGCCATTACGCCGCGAGGATCCAACTGCAAGGGAGCTAATAGAAGTCTGACAGGAGTGACGGTTCGTGAGCAGATCTCTCCAGTTGGAAGTCTGGAGAAAAAAGGTCTCGTCGCGCATGCGCGTCAAGTTTGCGAGTTTCCGGTTTCTTGGCGGTGTCCTTGATTTCCCACCCGCGCTTGAGCATACAGACACGATTTGTCACTCCGATGACGAGCTACCTTATATAAGGAGAACTTGCCTATGAACAAGAGGCATGGATTCTCATGAGCCGCAGGTGATTCTGGCGCTCATGAGAATCTATGCGTCTTGTAGATTTTTGCCGTTTAATAACGACTTCCGAGAACGGGTTCTCATTCCACATTCCACGCACAGGCGTCATTTACACGGCCATTTTCAGCTCCCAGAGCCGCATCAATTCTGTTTGAGTTCGGTCAAGGCACAAAATCCGGGGATGCTCTAAACAGTCCTGACACCGCCAACGTCACCCACCTGGCATGAACGTAGATCCTCATGAGCCTCAGCAGTTGACAGGGACTTAAGAAAATATATGGATTAAGGCAAATGAGTAGCGATTGCTCATGGCATTTACTTCAGTCTTCCTGCTAATTATGCAGGTCATGAGTCACAGTACGTGCGATGACAAAGACCGTAAAAATCCTAGAATATGGGCAAGTACATTCTGGGCAGCCACACGCTCTACGTTCCGGCAAAAGACACAGAGGTTGATTAGTACGCCCAGCAGCGGTTGTCACAGTGTCAATCAACCTCTGCGGCCCTCAAATTATAGCGGACAGCCGTGCCTTTCATGCGGCTACACGGCACTGGGCTCAGAGCGAGAGAATGAGAGTTTTCCGCATGAATGTAGTTCCATTCCCACCTTAACACCCTTCCTCTCTCGAGCAGGGGCGTGAATAAAAATCCATACAAGCAAGAGGCATAGATTCTCATGAACCGCTGCCTCCGGCAGAGGCTCATGAGAATCTATGCCTCTTGTAGATGTAAAAAAAAAAATTGATTGGAGACGAAATTTCGTTTCCAGACCTTTCCTGTCCCCCTTTTGACAGTCATGCAAATTAGATGATTGTCGGTATCGCACTCCCGGTCTATGCAAATAAGGTTATTGCTAAAACCAATACCGGCTTTTTAACGGTCGCTTCCGTAGGGATCTTCTAGTCCACCCACATAGTAACCTCACTGTACGGTCCCCCAAGCATTTTCTTTTTCATGTGAAATTGGAATAGATTCGCCGGAGCCCTGGCCTGCCGTCCTTCATTCAGACCCCTTTTGCCTGCAGCTGCCGGAAGTATAGCTTCTCATCGGCCGCTGAAATGACGGCCCATCATAACTAATAGTAGTCATGGAGTTGATGTAGGTAAAAAAAATCCTGACCAAAAAGGTGACTGCCGAACGTGTAAAATGCACAAAAGAACCCAACGGATAAAGAAACACGCTTAGAAAAGACAGTTACGACACAATTTATGAATATTTCCCCGAAATAATAATAAATTATCTTGTACCTTTTTTTGAAAACAGACAAACAATCTTGTATAGAATTCATTCGCTATTTATCTTTTCAGCGGAGAAGGAAAGTGGCAACTATTAATATATTACCTCATTCTACCCCAGACACACCACAGCAAGATGAGGATCGACCATGATAGTTCAAGGGTGATGCCAGAATAGCTTGGCACCTATGGGCGCCAAGCTATTCTGGCATCACCCTTGAACTATCATGGTCGATCTGTGTCCTGCACTGCAATGCAGTCTTCAGAGGACAGCGGCAAAATTTGGGGATTTCGGTGTTGGGGTAGAATGAGTTAATACGGACAAGTAAGCTACATTCATGCAAGAAGAAGTTCCACATTCAGAAGACACAGAGATCAACTTGCGCATCCAGCAGCGGGTTGTCACATAGTGTCAATCCGTCTTTGAAATATCAATAAATTGTGTTGTAACTGTCTTTTCTAAACGTGTTTCTTTCTCCATTGGGCTTTTTTGCCTGGTGTACTGACGAAAATCCATGCCTTTTGATGGAAATTGTCGGCCACGTCAATGTACTGACCAGTCTGTGATTTTGGACCTAAAGGTTGAAGTCCGTGTGCACAGTTACATCTTGAGATAAAAGAAGTCATGCTGATCTCAAACCCTTCAATGTTGAAGAATAAAAAATGCGAGTACCACCCAACTGCAAGAGGCTTGAAGCCTCTTGCTGATCAGATAAATCATATCCGTGTTCCTTGAATTAATGGAGATATTCGATGTTGAATTTGCCTCTTGCGTTAAAAGACCTCCTTCTGCGTCCACACGCAGTGAAGGAGTATGTGCGATTTCCGAATGTACTGGAGAGAAGATTAAAGGGCACTTTCCCGCTGTGAAATGTGAAGCAGTCTCAGGGGTTCACGAGAAATCGTGTCACCTCTCTTTGGCAAATGTGATATGCTTTATCAAAATCGTGACAAAGTTGTTCATCTGAAATGGCACACAAGAGCAATTATATATTGTCAAAAGGTCAATATTTCAAACTTCAGATATTGTATATAACTTTTTTTTTACATTGTCTACTTTGTGTAAAAGCCATAATGCAGTAAATATGACAGCAAGGCAAAGCAATTTATGAAGCTAATCTTGGTCATACAATGCGCAAACTCAAGTGTACTCAATGCTCGTTTTCTCAGATGAACGTGTTTGCTTGTTTGCTTTGTTAATGCCTAGATATTGACTTTCTTTTTTACATTGTCCACACTGTGTAAAAGCCATAATGAAGTAAATGTGACAGAAAGGCAAAAAATACTAAGCTAATCTTGATCTTACAATGCGCAAAGTGTACTGAAAGCTCGTTTTCTCAAGATGGCGGTTTCTGTATTGTTAGTGCTTTGACAAGGGATTCTCTAATGTTGAACAAATCACTAAACTGATAGGAATTGAAAGCATAATCTTGCTCTGTTCGAGGGTACCAGTGAGTCAGAAATCTCCACACAGACACTTCATCACCTTTTTCTCCATATGCTAACACGAATCAGATTGAAGTATAGTCATTATGGTCACAAGGGCTGAATGCACTGGGTACGAAAATAATACAAACGGGAACGGAAATTGGTACTTCACCCCTCCTCACAGACTGGCAATCTTTAGACAATTGAAAAACGCTCAATCCAATGCGCAAAAGGCCATCGGGCCGTCGTCGGCCCGATTGCCTTTTGCGGATTGGGAATCCTTCCATAAAAATTAACGATATCGCAGAATAGCAGACGTTTGACTGATGTCACTTATGCGGCGCAAAAAGACAAGCTGTCACTGCACGTATTTTCCTCATGGGTACGGCAACTAGCAGATCTCTTCCAGTCGTAATCTCTGGATCGGAAAATGCGAAAGTGCATCAAGTCTACTCTCTATCCGGTGTAAGAGATATCATCACTCAGTTGCCCGGCGAGCAAAAGGTCCTCGGACCGACGTCAGCCTTGGTTGACGCGCGCACGGGCGTGCGTGGGTCAGCCAAAGCTGACGTTAGTACCAGGATCCTTTTTGCTCACTAGGTGACACGATCATATTTTTGGGTGGTCATTTCTTTGCCTTTAGATGATTAGCTGAAGTTGTATGGCTGTGAAATATAACAATGATCCGTGTCTCGCAGACAGCAAAGGAACTTTCTTTATAAAGTTAACCCTTTGCGTGTCGGTAGCGGTTTTAGTCGCGATGATTCCTCTCGAATATAACCGCTACCGACACGCAAAGTACTACTGTACCTTGAGGCGCCCTTTTATCAATGAAAAATTTATCCAATCATCCACCCTCACATTTTTTCTTCGCAGAGGTTGACTGCGTTCGTGGGCTAGCTGTCAGACCTCTGCCACACATCACGACACGGCAATTAAGTGTACGAATCAGTGCTACTTTCCCCATAAAATAGCAGAGTCTAGCGCACATCCGAACCGTGTATCCTTCCGCAGAAAAAAAGGTCGCTCACAAAGTGTTCATGCAAATATTTTTTACTAGTTTTCCTTGGTTATTAAAAATAATGATTCGTTGCTTCAGCTTAATAAAGAGTACAATCAAACTGTTTATGGAGTTTTTAAGAAACTGTGTGCTACATTCTGTCATGTGCAAGATGTCAAAACATCTTTAAAAGGAAAAATGACTATCTGCATTACCACCCATATACAGATTCTTCGAATACCAAAATTATGTTTAAAATAATCGATGATATGACATTAGAACATAGTTAACTCATTCGAGACGAACCACCTCCGGATACGCGGCTTATGCCGCGTATCCGGAGGCGGTACGTCTCGAATGAGTTAATGGCGGTGGAGGGGGTGCATATCAGTCTTCGCGTGGGCCTCTTTACATCTCCATCCGTCCCCCATTACTCAGAACCATCCTCGGCCGACCAGAGTCGCAAAAACAACCAACAACAACCATTTTAACTCCCTTTCGAACTCACTTTCCTCCTGATATCCGCCTCCATGCCGAGTATAAACTGAAATCAGTTCAACTACAGCTCAGCCCGACTGCAAGAGGTATGGATCCTCATGAGCCCCCGCAGTTGCGGGGGCTCATGATGATCTATGCCTCTGGCTGAAACTACTTCGTTTTCGTGTTTTTTGGACGGCTGACGATCATCTTGAACTTTATATCCAGAATGATTTGAAAAGAAAAGAAAAAAAAAAACGCAGTCAGCGACCACTGGCACGGACGGACTTAACCCCTTCGCTGCAGAGAACAAACGAACACAATCCAACTACAAGAGACATAAACCCTCATAAGCCCCCGCAGTCGCGGGGGCTCATGAGGATTTATGTCTCTTGTTAGAACTAAGTTCTCTGTGCCTATTTGTGTTGGTCCCATTTCATTTGTGTTCCTTACGCGAGTGTCGGTGATAGTGGAGTGGTTTCAGACGGGCGAGGGCTCATGAGGATTTATGTCTCTTGTTAGAACTATGTTCTCTGTGCCTATTTGTTTTGGTCCCATTTCATTTGTGTTCTTCACGCGAGTGTCGGTGAGAGTGGAGTGGTTTCAAACGGGCGAGGGCTCATGAGGATTTATGTCTCTTGTTAGAACTATGTTCTCTGTGCCTATTTGTTTTGGTCCCATTTCATTTGTGTTCCTTACGCGAGTGTCGGTGATAGTGGAGTGGTTTCAGACGGGCGAGGGCTCATGAGGATTTATGTCTCTTGTTAGAACTATGTTCTCTGTGCCTATTTGTTTTGGTCCCATTTCATTTGTGTTCCTTACGCGAGTGTCGGTGATAGTGGAGTGGTTTCAGACGGGCGAGGGCTCATGAGGATTTATGTCTCTTGTTAGAACTATGTTCTCTGTGCCTATATGTTTTGGTCCCATTTCATTTGTGTTCCTTACGCGAGTGTCGGTGATAGTGGAGTGGTTTCAGACGGGTGAGGGCTCATGAGGATTTATGTCTCTTGTTAGAACTATGTTCTCTGTGCCTATTTGTTTTGGTCCCATTTCATTTGTGTTCTTCACGCGATTGTCGGTGAGAGTGGAGTGGTTTCAGACGGGCGAAATCCGTGATCACTGGCAACGAAAGGTTTAACTCATTCGAAACGTGCCGCCTCCGGATACGCGGCTTACGCCGCGTATCCGGAGGCGGCACGTCTCGAATGAGTTAAGCATACACACAATGTCTTTCTGAAAATGTGAACTGAACTCCCGTATTTTGCTCCGAATGCATAAGCGTTCAGGGTCGGCTCAGGCCGGTGAAGGTCCGAGGACCTTTAACTAATTTAGCTGCTGTATTCTTGTTGTTGTTGACGTCGTCGTCATCGTAAGTTGTTGTCGTTGCTGTCGAAACCGGGACCCAACTGTAGTTTTATCATCAACTATACTGACGAACAAAAGAAATACAACATCACTGGACTCATCGGAAACACTAAAGTGTTGCCGATTATTCAAGTGATATCGCATTTCTTTTGCTGGTCAGTATATATGTGTAAAATGCATGTTTATCAAGTTGGTTCGTCGCATCTTTTCATTTAATTTGTTTTAAATCTTGCTTCCATTTCAATTTTAATTTTGAATTTCATGTTTATGTTTCCGTTTTGCAGGATCCATTGCAAGCATTGGGGACTCATCGTACAAATGTCCGGATGGATCTCATCCCGAGAATGAGGTTCGCGTCATTTCCGGTGTACTAGGAGCGCCCTCTAGCGTCACTTCCATCCAGGTGCACAACCTCCTTAAGCTCTTCAAAATCCCTCAGGTAAGGCACTGTTTATATTTCTGTCTCTAATTTAAGATTTCGATTATCGTGATGCCCACTCTGAGTGTTTTTGTCTTTGTTGTGTGTTGAGTCAAAAGTGATGGTTCAACTGTCTGACTTATCGCAAAATGGACGACTATTTTCCAGTGGTTTTGTCCTTTCACTCATTCTGCCCGCAACACACCATGGCAAGATATGGCTCGACCATGATAGTTCAAGGGTGGTGGCAGAATAGCTTGGCTGCCACCACCCTTGAACTATCTTGGTCGATCAGAGTCTCAAGAATTGTCACGCAGTCCTCAGAGGATAACTCAAAGTGTGGGTGTTGGTATTGGTTTTGGGTGTTTATAATGATTCCGCGATTTGCCTCAAATGTAATTCACAAATTAATAAAAGTCCACGAACGTTCACGAAGTGGCACAGGCTCACACTCAAGAAAACGGACGTAATACACAACACGCGCAGCTGTCTAGTGTTTGTGATTGCATTTTGGAAACGGCGGGTCCCAGAGCTCACGCCATACCCCGTGAGACTTTGTTTATAGTCTCAGAGAACGTCCCATCAGCGCCATCTAACCATCTGCGTCATAAACCGATCCCTGATCCCCGATAATGAGCGGGAGTTGGATCGACAATGGCACTTGCGCTTAGAGGCGCCAAGCTGACCAGGCTTAAACTGGTCCACTGGCTTTATACATTCGCGACGCGCTGCATACGGAGACGCGGTTTTATGCCGCGTCTCTTTATGCGGCACGTCTCCAATGGGTTAAACTGGTCCAGAAAAAGGCGTAGAATCCTCATGAACCCCCGCACCCTGCGGGGGTTCATGAGGATCTATGCATTTAGCCATCTGTGGGTTACCATTCTAAACTGAGTTATAATTATATTGGTCGATCCATCTCCAGCTCCTTATGACGACAACTCGAGCCAGTACAAACTAATCAGTAAATTACTTTAACTCATTCCAGGCGTGCAGCATTCGGATACAGAGCAAAAAAACACGTTTCCGGATGCAGCACGTCTCGAATGTGTTAATCTCTCACGGTCGATGGATCTTTTGAGAGTTCTACAATATGTTTACGGTTGGTTATGGTATGGAGGTGACGTGGTCATGACTGAGGATAATACGATTCTAGTACCATCATCAACCGATTCTGTCTGTACACGAACGTGTTTCAAGATAAATGTTCAATTATAAGGCCAAACAGCACCTATTGGTCGCCAAGGTGATACAGTATGCAACACCAGATGAACGAAAGGTATGAATCCTGACCATGTCATATATAAATCAAGTGATATCAGTTTTGCTATGTGGGTGCACGAACGTTGTAGTAGTCAACCCATCTTTAAAGAAATTTTACTTTGTGAAACTCGATCCTTTGACAGACAAAGAGCAACTACCCGGTGCAGACGTCGAAGACAAACACAAGCACCTCCAACGGCTGCCCGACTGTCACCCTTTCCTCGATCTCCCCCCAGCCCCAACCCCTCACCCCTATCCCCCTCCCCCACCACACACACACACATAAACACACACCCCTCGCCCCTCCACACACACACAAACACATACACACACACACACACACACACACACTCACACACACACACACACACACACTCACACACATGCACACAGCACCAATAACAAAAATTGCAAGAGGTATGGATCCTCATGAGCCCCCGCAGTTAATGAGAATCTATGCCTCTTGCTGACACTACTTTGAATCCGTGTTCCTCGACATCTAGGATTCTTTGTGTTTAATTCACGAAGATTGCAGACACAAAGTCTGCACCCAAGCACACACTCCACACAGATACCTCGAAAGCGGCCCATCAACTTGACGCAATAGTCACAATCTAGCAGCATTTACCTCTCGTAATGTGCGCCAGATTGCTTTTGTCGCGTAATTCTTCGACCGCCATGGACTTCAAACCCGACGACTCCGTCAATGTTGTGACATAAACTGAGCCGGGCACAACCTGCAAGAGGCGTAAGTTCATATGAATCTCTGCGGCTGCAGGGGCCCATGAGAATCTGTGTATCTCGTATATGGACACAGATGGTTGAAAAAGTCCAGAATCATCAAACCTGAGACAAATAATTCGTGACTCCCCCAGTCCGAGGAGGTACATGAGGCATCGCAAGTCGTCTAGATTCTCAGAAGCCCAGTGGCGTAGATTCTCATGAGCCCCAGGGGCTTATGAGAATCTACGCTTCTTGCAAATGGACACAAATGGCTGAGGGCAGACTCATCGACCTCAAATCTAACTACTGCGTCAGTCGGAAGGTACAGTTCATTGGGTATATCACTTTCCGCAAGAGGCATAGATTCTCATGGGCTCCTGCGTTGCAGGGACCCATGAGAATCTATGCCTCTTGCAGACCAACCCAGGTTGACTTAGAAACTATCCAGAAATTTTGTCCCATTCGGATTCCCGCAGTGGACCTTTTTTTTTTCTCTCTGTAAGCTTCACAGACGAGGTCTCCTAAGGCTGATCCTGATTTGGTACAGCAGCCAGCCTGGATTTAGTGGTGTCCAGGGGACCATTGTCTGGACAAAACTGGGCCAGGGCGGATTAAGAATAAGCAAACTTAAGGATGAGATTTTTCAGTCTGATAGATTTACTGGATCGCCCGATTTGGGATTGTCTGGTGATGCTGGTTTTAACTGTTGTGCTCGCGATGCATGTGTGTGTGTGTGTGTGTGTGTGTGTGTGTGTGTGTGTGTGTGTGTGTGTGTGTGTGTGTGTGTGTGTGTGCGTGCGTGCGTGCGTGCGCGGGCGCGCAGGTGTATGCGTGTGTACGTTTGCGAGTATTGTTCAATGACATGGATGCATGTGAATCACAGAAGCAACCAATTAGAACACGTCGATGTGTGTTCGCATGTATTTTGTATGTGACATTTTGGCTAAAATCATGGTTTGATGCTGCTGACTCCTTTTGGCTTTTTTCTTTATTTTCTGATGAGATCTCGAACCTGTAGCTCAGCAGGCAATGCTAAAAAAAGGCCGACTTGTGAAGAAAGCCAAGATTCACATATTCTCACTAACATGTAGAAAGTCATGTGTTTCCGTTTTTTCGCGACAGCGCACCATTGTTAGCTTAGAAGTTGCGTGCAAAACTATCGATATTCCATTTCACGCCGGCCATAAAACCAAATCTGTTCTTTTCACGAGCTCACAATGGTCAAACTTGCTAAAACTTCTTTCTGTATTCTGTTTCTATGTCTTTTAACCCTTTGGCTGTCGGCAGCGGTTTTTGTCGCGATGATTCCCGCGGGAATCATCGCGACAAAAACCGCTACCGACAGCCAAAGGGTTACTTTTGTATCCATGCTTCTTGGGTTGTCAATCGGGCGTCTACAGTAATTTGAAAACCGACGTTTTTAGATTTTTCTTCTTTTTTTTTTTTACATGTTATTGCTCGCACTCCCTGCCACAATATTTTAACAGCATCGATTCGATTTTTCGTCAAATCAATCCGTTTGCTAGTAAATGAGCTTGTCGTTGCAGCAAGAGCCATAGATTCTCATGAGCCCGCGCGGATGCACGGTCTCATGAGTATCTATTACTCTTGCGAAAATGAAAGGATCTGGCGAAGGAACGCCTAGACGACATGACCGCTGCTATTTTGTGAAGTTATTATTTCCAAGAGGGAGAGCATTGAGTGCAGTGAGAAAGTGCAACAATATAAATGTCTGTCTTATTGTGTCTTTCAGCACGCTTATTTCTTTCCTTTTTTTATTTATTATTTATTACTTTTGTTTTATTTGAGGGGGGGGGGGGGAGGAGGCCGAGAAGGGAAGGGGGGTTGGGGGGGGGGTGACAATTATATAATTATCTGCCTTCTCTTGTTTTTTCTGTTTTTTGTTTTTGTTTTTTTTTTTGTATTTTTTTTTTTTTTTTGTAGGGGTGGGGGTGGGGGTCGGTGGGGTGGGGATGGAAAGGGGTTAGGGGAGGGGGAAAAAAGGGGGGGCGGGGAGTCTGAACGGAGGAGGTGTCTTAGATTGCAACATCAAAACTGACGTATTGCCATGAATGATGCATTTCTTGTGTATTTTTGGAAACAGCCGACAACTGAAAGAAACACGCTTTGTATAACAGCAAGCTAACTGACCAAAAAAAAATGTAGATCATTTCTTCTTTTTTTGTTGCGTACTTTTACTTATTCAACTCCGACACGCCACGGCAAGACATGGATCGAGCGTGATAGTTCAAGGGTTGTACCAGAATAGCTTGGCGCTGATAGGCGCCAGACTATTCTGGCACAACCCTTGAACTATCCCGCTTGATCTGTTTCCAGAAGTGTAATACAGTCTTTAGAGAGCAACTTCAAAATTTGCAGATTTCGGTCCTGGAGCAGAATGTGTTAAAATTGTAGTAATCCACGTTGTGCTTTGCTCTTGGAAAGCGTGTTATTGTTTGTTTGTTTGTTTTTTCCTGTGATATTGTCCATTATTTTACAAGCTTTGGAGTTTCTCTGAGACAGAATAACAACTATCAAGCTTTCAAACTCCCGTTAAATATTTACAATAATACCTTCCTTAGATGGCACTGACTCACTAAGCAAATGTTCTCCGGACAATATCGGCCGCAGTGGGCCCTCTGCGGTCGACGCAGGCCCGAGGGTTCTTGGCTTACTCGGGAAATATATCTTCTTTGTGGGGTGGGAATAATTAAACTTTCTGTTCATTGTAAAGCATGCCCAGAAAATTGTAAAACAATCCCAATGTTTAGAGAAAATATGGCCATATTTAACTTAACATTAAATCAAATACAGATTGTTCTTCAGCCTTTACTGAAGAAAGCTGGCTGTTTTTGGGGGATTTTTTTTTGCTCATAAGCATGGGAAGATAATTTGGGTTATCGATCCCCTCTATATAATACACATCAAAAAATTTCCTACTACGCAACGATCATCCAGTGCCTGTCGTTTAATGTAATGCCCGTGATTTCAACTATATGAAACCCCGTGCATATTTAGCAATGTAAAACACAGAATTTGAACTCAGCAGCATCTCATTCGATCATAATTATTTTCAATGAGATGGTCATATTCCTCACTTTAACTGCTTAACCGAGAAAACACGACGGAGAAACATCAAACTCCAATAGGCATAGATCCTAATGAGCTCCCTCGCTATTGCGGGAGCAGCTCATTAGGATCTGTCCCTCTCTTTGCCCTCATTTCGGATGGCAGTGATAGTCTTAAAATTAAACCCAGATTTTGCCTCGGGTGTTTTTTTCGGAGCTTTTTAAAAGCAATATCATTCTTCTGTTTTCCTAGCAGTGTCGGATTTATGGTCAGATTAATGGCCACATTAAATCGCATTGAGAAAAAGACACTACCCTTCAACTGTCAAGGGCGATCCATCTCCACGAACGGGTCCCTGGTCGATTTAAGATTGCTCCCAAAATCGACACAAAAGTCGGGGAAAAAATACTGTCAGACGCAACAAAATCAGCCAAACTAACCAAGGCACTGCCTTTAAGTTAACATGGCGATCCATTTCTGTCGTTTCCGCTGTAAGGAAAAACACAGACGAGATACACTTTCGAGACGTGTCGCATCCAGATTCGCGGCTTTATGCCGCGAATCCGGTCGCGGCACGTCTCGAAAGAGTTAAAGCCTTCATTGCCAGTGGATGCAGATTGTGTGTCTGAAATTGTTCTTACTTCAACGCCAGAGCCCCAGGCATCCTAGGACATGGATACAAATTGATGTCAGCAAGAGGCATAGATCCTCATGAGCCCCCACACCTGCGGGGGCGCATGAGGATCTATACCTCTTGCATTTGGGTGCTGCTGCATTTTCTCAGTTAAAGGATTACGTTTTTACTGGAGGCAGTGTTTCTCACGGAGTGAAAAACATCCGGTATCGATCGCTGCAGTGGTTTATGTGGACACTTTTTTTTTTAAAGACAATGGATGCTGTTTAAATGGACACTGACGCGTGTTAAGGAAGAGAGAATAATTGCTGTAAACAAAAATCACAATGAAGTGACATTCGCATCCTGGTCTGCGGCATTAAATCCTAGCTTGCCTAAGAAAACTTTTTTAAAATCAAAAGTTCAATTTTTTTTTCGATCAAAAGGTTTTCTGTAGCAGACTTTGATTTCCAATCTGTTGCTAATACCTTCAATCATGGAACATAAGAGTAATCAAAAGTAATTCACACCAACTTCAAATAATTATATTTAAAAAACATTAAATTAAAAAATAAAAGTTTTTAGATCCGAAGAGGTTTGTGCGTGCGTGTGTGTATGTGTGTGTGTATGTGTGTGCGTGCGTGCGTGCGGTCGTGCGCGCGCGCGCGCGCGCGCGTGTGTGTGTGTGTGTGTGTGTGTGTGTGTTTTGTGTTTGTTTGTGTGTAGGTGGGGGTGGGGAGTGGGGGGAGTTAAATATCTTTTTGAACTGTTTTTTAAATTTTTTTCGACTGTATTTGAAGTCACATAAGTTTTGCGTTGGTTAATGCTTGCGGGCAAAACAAAACCAGCAGCACTATCACCTGATTTAAAGTTATTTCTAACGTCGGACGTTCAATAGAGCTCGCACTCACGCTCAGCACGCGCTGACTAAGGTTTTTACCCTTTCAATGCCGAGAAAGGTGAGCTCGATCCATCTGCAAGAGACAAAGAACATCATGAGCCCCCGCATAAGCAGGGTGCTCATGAGGTTCTCTGAGTCATGCTGACTTCATTTATGTCTGTGCTGTTTGGATTGAAGAGGTTTTACGCGTTGAAATTCTCCCAGCTTTCAAAGACATAAATCTGCCTCCGATAACAGCGGCGGCGTTAACTCATTCAGCCCCGACACACCACAGCAAGACATGGGTCGAGCATAATAGTTCAAGGGTGGTGCCAGAATAGCTTGGCGCCCATAGGCGCCAAGCTATTCTGGCGCCACCCTTGAACTATCATGCTCGTTCTGTCTCTAGAATTCTAAATACAGTCCTTCAGAGGACAAATTCAAAATTTGGGGATTTCGGTCCTGGGGTAGAATGTGTTAAATTTAAATTAAAAAAAAGAAAAGAAGAAGAAATGTCCATTTGCACAGCGTACTTTAGCATTACGAGAAAAGCTTTCATGTGCACGGTATTTTCGGGTTGAGTGAGTCTGAATGACACATGTGTGTGGTTTAATTTTATCTGATTCGATTCATGGCCTTGAAAACAGGAAGAAAATATGGAAAATCAATTAGCGTTTGTCCAATGCTTGGTTTCACGCAGTGATTTTAAATTGAAACTTAAATGCTGTGATTTTGCAGCGAGGGTTTGATTTTCTTTCAAAAGATTTTATTTTCTAAACCTCAATACGTTTTTACCCTAGGCGAGCAAAAGAAAAAAATCCATCTTTGGGAAAAGCGCGATTTTCAATTTAATTTAATTAAAATCTCTTTTGCCAAATTAGGGCGTATTTTATTTCGTTCTCAACTGTCTATAACTAGTTGCGTGCTTGTTAAGCATGTTCTTAATTAAACGAACTTTAGTTCGCGAACTCTGACGAACTAGAGTTCACGAACTCGGACGAACCAGGTTGATTCTTAATTGGACGATCTAAAGATACGGCGAACCTAGTTCGAAGTAGTTCACAAACCTCGGCAAACCATAGTTCGCTGTCGGAAAAGGTTCGCTCAGCGTGTTGAGCAAACAAAGGCGAACCTTTTCTCCGATTGGTCAAAACTTTTACCCTCTTCTGCGTTGGAGACAAGAAGATTCAAACAACTATGGCAGATGGCGATATTTCACTCGTGCGAAGAACAAGACCTATTTTTATTGATTTGTGGGAGGCGGAACGCTGTTTGTGGGATCGCTACTGCAAGGAGTACAAAAACAAAAATCGTCCAAATCGCGAAGTGGCATAGCGGCAGCCATTTTGAACACCTTCGCAGACAGTAAGTACGCCGAATCAAGCACTTCAGTTAAGAAAAAGAACCATGGCAAACCTGGTTTGCTGAAGTTCGCCAAGGTTCGTTCAACCTCAATTAAGAAACAAACTAAAAGATCGCCGATCTTCTCCGATCTAGGTTTGCCGATCAAAAGTTCGTTTGATTAAGAACATGCTTTATCCAGAACCATTGTGACTTAGACCATACAGTACACATACCAAGGGGAGTTACTCAGCGCTAGACAGGCAAACAGTAAGACTTCCCTGCCCCTTCCTATCAGGCACCCAACCTCCAGCGTATTGTTCCTCGTATGTCAGTGTAATTCCCATCGGTATATGTGCTGTTTGTTGGTACCAGCGCAAGCGTCACCAATTTGATTTGTGAGTTAGACCACACAGACTGCGGGGACCAGTTGCATGAGCGAGATTAGTCCTGCGCGGGCCACGAAGCAAGGTGCTCCGCTATAAGCGGATCACCTTGCATTGTGACTGGCGCAGGAGTAAGAGTAAGCACACTGATACCAACTAGCGGAGGACCCTGCTGAGTCGCTGGCGCAGGACTAAGCACACTGATACGACTGGCGGAGCACCCTGCTTAGTAGCTGGCGCAGGATTAAGCGCACTTGTGCAACTGACCACAGATCTCAGTTCTAAAGCTCAATTGTCGCTAGGCATCTTAACGAAGCAACGTGGTTTATATACTGAGGAGCAACCCCCCAAAATGCGACATTTCTGGAATCACCCGAAACGCTTCATCTTTTCCGGTGATTCTGAAAACGTCGCATTTCTTTTGCTCCTCAGTGTATATAATATGCTTTCACGTGTATTATCATTGTTAGACCTTCTCCAGTGATATGAAGAGGAGTAGTGCAGATGATCGCATAAAATTAATCAATGTTTACATACGTTGCGAAACTGCAGATCACGTGTGCCAAGTGAAGCATTTTGGTTGGTCGTTCACCTCCTCACGTATTTTGTCCACGTCGATTTCAACAGGACGGCTGGCTCGATCGATATGGACAAAAATATGCCACGAAGTGACAATATGGCAGCATATTGAGACCTTTTCATCACAATAGTATTTAATACTGTGATCAGATGCTGCTGTGGTATCTATAACAGGTTGTGCTCACAAGCGCTATATACTCTCGACTGACGAATAACTGACACGGTCACTGTAAACTGGGGCACCATCAGTCCCCATCGGTCTCGTGAAGGCAAAACTTGAAAACAGTAAGTTCATTTTTTGTGAAAAGCGAGATTTTCAAGGTAATACATTAAAATCTCACTTTTCACTGCAAAGTACTTACTGCCTTGTGCTTTCACAGGGCAGACGTTTATCAATCATTTACCTTCAGTGCAACAGAACAACACTACCTTTCAGCCGCCACGGTCAATTCACCTCGGCTTCTATTTGTGTTGCAGAGTTTCGAAATTCTAATACCCGAGCCGTCTGGGCTTGGATGTAGCTGGAGGCATTACCCAATGCGCAAAAGGCCATGGGGCCGACGTCGGCCGCCGTTGGCCCGCGCACGACCGTGCGCGGGCCAAAGGCGGCCGACGTTGGCCCCATGGCCTTTTGCGCATTGGGTACTCGCCATTCATTGTACGCAACTCTCTGTACCCTGATCTACAGCTGTCATGGCCACTTCATCTTCTCAGTCTTCCATAAACTTACACTTCGGTCCAGCAGAAGGCATAGAATCCTCATGAGCTCCCGCATCCTGCGGGGGGGGGGGGAGGGGGGGCGGGAGGGGGGGGGGGGGCTCATGAGGATCTGTGCCTTTTGCAATCTGCGGGTTACCATTCTAAACTGTGAGCAAATCTGGCAGTGGAAACTGTAAAGGGACGTAATCACATGCATTGCACGTTTCCTTTTATCAACACCCCAGCGAGCTAATACCACCAGAGGCGCTGTCAGGGCTCCTGGAATTGCTTCCCTTCTGCACCAGAATTAGGGGATTGTCTCCCCTTTTCGCTTCCGTTGGCAGCCACTATAAAGAAGTGTGAAACGTTGCCGGCTGAGATACGGAGACTGAGGGAAGTGGGACTAGGATTGCATTGGTTGGCTGTTTGTATCTACAGCTAAACGTTTTCACTGTCAGTTCACGCACCAACGGTGTGGTAACGCATCGACTGTGATAGCTGACGGGTAGTGCGCACAATAATGTATGGGAACCGCATGTCTTCCTTTTTTTACACGCATGAACCGCTTAGTGGCTTGTGGTTAAAATGTTGAGGGCCCTGCCGAATCATTGAAAGACTGATAGAGGAGTACATGGGAGTGGGGGTGAGGGGGCAAGGGATGGGTAGGGGGGGGGGGGGGTGCTGGAGAGGGATTATTTGCCGGTTAATGTATGATCATCTTCATTTCACTTCATGTCTGCTCTCAAGACGTGCCACATCCGGAAACGCGGCTTTATACCCGGCTTTATACCCGGCTTAATACCAACGGACGTACATTTTATTCCTGTGTAAATCTGTGTTCGGTGAACAACCAAAAAGACAAAACCGTCAAAAGAACATGGACACTGCACACAGAGGTCTCAGTAAGCCGCATAGATCCTCATGAGCCCCTGCTCAAGAGGATCTATGCCTCTTGCAGTTAGATCGCGTTCACTTTTCTCGGCAGTGAAGAGGGGGGGGGGGGGGGGGTAATGACGCGTATCCGGATGCGGCACGTCTCGAACGTGTAACTAACCGCTGATCGATTATATTTGAAAGCTCAAAGGTAGTGTACGACCTCATTAAGATTGTAGTGTATTCATGTACATTAGGACGCAACGGAGATGGAAACACGCTTACAAATGACAGTTACAACGCAGTTTATTAATATTTAATTGTTTTCAAGATGGACAAACAAGCAAGTATACAGTTTAGTCATTACTTATCGTCCTACTTTGCTTCCTTAGAGACTGGGCACAAGCTACCAGAATTTGCTTCTGGCAATGTGTGGTAAGCAAAATTTTGCCACCTGCCACATCGGTTTCGTGGCACATGTTTCAATGTGCACTCACAATGTGTTTGTACCGACTGACCTGCCATTACCATATATGGAACAGCTCTCACGCGCTCAGCTGAAATATTCGTCCGCGGGAGTCTCATATGCATGAGAACTCTCGGACAAGGTTGATCAATTTACTCACTGGAGACGTGCCGCTTACGGATACGCAGCTATTCGCAGCGTTCCCGCATGCGGCGCGTCTCCAATGAGTTAACCCATATCATACCTAGGCGCTTAAAATATTTCCACTTCCATATGCAAGCTACATTATAGTACTTACAGATAAGGATATAGACCAATGGGTTTAGTTCAAGGGTGGTGCCAGAATAGCTTGGCACCTTAAGGCGCCAAGCTATTCTGGCACTACCCTTGAACTATTTTAGTCAAACTTATTTTACACACTGGTGTATTCCGAATGATAAGGGTTAACAGTCTCAAAGCCATCGTTCAGCTTCTCCGCCATTTTTTTTTTCCGGCTCGGAAGATGAAGAAACGGGAAGTGACGCAAGGACGGACACCTCTGATTGACTGAGAGGCGGCAACATTGCTCTAGACTTGCGGGCTACCACAAGAAAATAGACTCGGATTGTATGGGGTGGCAACTTGTGGCGGCAATATTGCTGGTGCCCCGCAATGCGGCAGCAACATTGCCGCCACAAAACTGCGCCCGGCAATAGGTTTTTGTGGTAGCGTGTGCCCAGCCTCTTACACTCACACGATAAGTAGCGATTAAATTGTATACTTTGTGTTTTTATTTGGGGGAAAAAACACAAAATATTAATAAATTGTGTTGTAACTCACATTTCTAAGCGTGTTTCTTTCTCCGTTGGGTTCTGCTCTCCATTTTACAAGCTCGACAGTCACCTTGATGGTCTGGATTTCATCTGTGTAAGGAGACAAGCGGAAGGCAAGCGTGTCTCGGTGCAGAATTTGTAGAATTTCTCAAACTTTGAACAATTTAAAGGTATATTGAGCATCGCGACGGCGGAGCCACATCAGAGCTGATGTTGTGACAGCAGTGACCACAAAAATTCGAGAGTATATGCAAAAATAACGCGTAAATGAGTGTATCCATATGCGCTAATCTAAAGCCTCTCGGACACTGAGCGGCAGGTGACTGCGACGCGACAGAATTGTATCGACCCCATAGAGCGAAAAGAAATCCGGCGATTTCACCTCGATTTGGAAGTGAATTGAGCGTGTGTCTTTCAGTACGCGACAATTTCTTAAACAATGCAAATAGACTTTTTAAGGTACCATTCCGCTAAAGTCGTCCCGCTATATGGACACACACGAAGCTGTCTTCCGCCCGTCGCTCAGCTACTTTTTCGTCGCGTCGCATACAAAAGACGCGTCGCGCCGCTGTTTATGGGTCCGCATTTTTAGATCTGGCGCGAAAGGGTTGTTGGTAATGCAAGCTGATGCTCGATCCGTTTTTCTTCCTGAACCCTTCCATGCCGAGAAAAAATGGATACGATCCAACTGCAAGAGACATAGATCCTCATGAGCCCCCGCATCCGCGGGGGCTTATGAGGATCTATGCCTCTTGCTGACACGACTTTACGCTCTATGTTCTTTAAACGGTTGGAGCTGACTTCACAAAGATTTCAGAAACACTGTCTGCGACCTCTGGTACTGAAGGTTGTTTTTTTTTGGTTGAAAAGGGATAGATTCGATAAAGATCACCACATGAAAAAAGTGAAACGTTTAGGGCTTCAGGTCTTTTGTCCACCACGAGGGTGATTTCAAAGAGGGGGCACGGACAAGATTCTGAACAAATTTTGACCTCAACTGGATTCGAACACGCGACGGCCCTTGGGTCGAGAGTCGAATCCTCTATCACCGAGCCACCCAGCTCCCCAGATCAGCCACAGAGTCCATTAGGCCGACTAACATCTGACACTGCAACAGAAAAATAAAGAGAGCGAGAGGATCAGACTGAGACACACTTTTGATAATAAAGCAATGACAGCAACTAGACTGGTTCCGTTAGTGACAGGCACTTTTTTTGATGCGAGCGTTCTTGCTTTGCGACCTGATCAGTGAGCAGAGAGTCCCCGCATGGGCCGACGTCAGACTTTCTTGGCCCGCGCACCGCGTTCGTGCGCGGGCCATGAAAGGCTGACATCAGCCAAACGCGTGGGTGCCTGTGTGTGTCATCGCAGCATGATGCCTCGATAACGAACTGCCTTTGAGACAAATATAACTCAAACCGACTTTCGTCAGCAAGGTATATATTGAAAATTGTCTGATTCGATACAATACGACATAGGTTTTTATTTTCTGCAGCTAACAGGTCGATTCTGAAAAAATAAAGTGAGTTGAAAATTTGCACTGATAATGAACCAGATGACGTTGAAGCTGTTAACTTTTGAACTCAAACATTTCTTATGCTCATGAAACATTTCTGAATCACTTCCGGCAAGAAGACATATCATCCATCTTTAAACTTATTGGAGACGTGCCGCAATAAGAATATGCGGTAAATGAAGTTTCATTTGCCGCGTATCTTTATGCAGCACGTCTCGATAGAGTTAATAATTAACTCTTTGAGTGTCGGTGGCGCTTTTGGTCGCGGTGATTTCTTCAGGAAGTTCCTTCAGGAATCACCGTGACCAAAAGCGCTACCAAAAGTCAAACGGTTAAGTTATTCTAGGGTCGGAAACAGTCAGACAAATAGAGATGGTTAACCATTAACGCTTTGGCTGTCGGTAGCGCTTTTGGTCGCTGTGATTTCTTACAGAAACCCTTTCATAAATCACCGCAAACAAAAACTCTACCGACAGCCAAAGGGTTCAGTTATTCTATGGCCGGTTACAGTCAGACAATACCTGTAGTGGTATACAATTGTAAAGATGCGGTTCCACGTTAAAGGAGACATTTTCGCATTTTACCTGTCTGATTTCGGAAAATAAAACTGAGTTGTTGATAATTTCTGTATTACGACACTAAGCCCCAAAGCAATGAACAGACTTCAAATCCCTTCACTTCGTGGTCTATCTGCAAGAGACGCATGTCTCGTGCCGTTACCACTTTGTATTCATGTTTCTTCGATGGCTAGAGAGTTTTGACGTTGAAGTGGCAATGAGTCCAAAATTAGAGAGAGAGAGAGAGAGAGAGAGAGAGAGAGAGAGAGAGAGAGAGAGAGAGAGAGAGAGAGAGAGAGAGAGAGAGAGAGAGAGAGAGAATGAATGAATAAATAAATGAATGAATGAATGGTACTTTATTTACTTATTATTATTTCTTCCTTTCTTTCTCAAGGATGGAAACAATAGGCGCACAGGCCTCTTTTCGTGTTTGTCCTTGTAAACTACAACATTAAAACATGTTAACAGCACAAACAAGCGACTACACCCACAGGTCACTTGTGTTACATTCCGATATAAGTTCAAAAGTCGCTGAAGGTTACATACACACACACACACACACACACACACACACACACACACACACACACACACACACACACACACACACACACACACACACACACAAATCAATTGACATGGTCTAGGGGGGGGGGGGGGCGATGTAAAGTGAGTGTTTATAGACAGCGACTGTGCCCTTATGATACAGCTACTCTTGTGTAGGAATATAGTGAACAGGCAAAACACTACCGAGAAGAGAGATATATAAAAACTAACAAGTACAAAATGGAGGACCACAACAATGCGTTAAAAAATGAAATCATTGACATAGCTCTTTTGGACACATTATCTACGTTTTTGATTTAATTTATGTTGTTGCTCTGAGATGTTTTTAAAAGCTTTCGTCCTAAACAATGAAAGATGTCTTGTTTGCTGTATATGGGCAGGAAGTGAGTTCCATAAATAGGCACCCGCGTACAAAAGGCTGGATTTAAACAAGTCAATTCGGGGCAGTTCAATGACGAGACTGTTCCTCGAAGTGCTGTAAACCCTTTCGCTCTCAGTGAAAAGCTTAGCCAGGTAGAGGGTTCCCGTTCAGTGCTTTGTGCATAAGTACGCACTTATTTAACGTAAGGTGTTGATGTAAAGAAAGGAGCCCTGTTGCCTGAAGCTTTTCCTCCAAAGTTAGAGAGGGGATTGTGAGGATCAGTTTAACTGCGCGCTTGTATAGATAATTAATCCTCTTAAGGTTAGTCTCACTACAGCCGTCCCAAATTGTAGATGCGTAGTCAATGTGAGGTTTTATGTAGGAGTTAAAAAATAGCTTACGCGTCTTAGTATCAATGATAGATTTTAATCTTGACAATAAAAATAGCTTCTTTGATAATGTTTTCCCTAGTTGTGTTAGATGGGGCAACCAGCACAATTGTTCGTCAACAATTACCCCGAGGAGACGATATTCCTTGACTTGCTCAATGGGAACTGAATCAAAAGAGAGGCTAAGTGAATGGGGGCGGAGCTTATGCTTTTGGCGTGTTGTGATTATCATGATTTTTTGTTTTAGATGCATTAACAAGCATTTGATTATTTTTGCACTACAGTGAGACCTCCTGAAGACTAAGCTGAAGATTGCTTGATATTTCAGGTACAGTTTTCACGCCCGCGTGAGGAGTTGAATCATCGGCAAACATGTCACATTCAGTATTTGGATTGAATATATGAAATGGAAGATCATTTATAAACAAACATAAGAGTAATGGTCCTAGTATGGATCCCTGGGGCACGCCATACTCAACACGCTTTACAGAAGAAAAGGTATCATTGAAGTACACCGTACACACACAGAGAGAGAGAGAGAGAGAGAGAGAGAGAGAGAGAGAGAGAGAGAGAGAGAGAGAGAGAGAGAGAGAGAGAGAGAGAGAGAGAGAGGAGAGAGAGAGAGAGAGAGAGAGAGAGAGAGAGAGAGAGAGAGAGAGAGAGAGAGAGAGAGAGAGAGAGAGAGAGAGAGAGAGAGAGAGAGAGAACGAACGAACGAACGAAACTTTATTTTCCAAGGCTTGAGATTTTAGGCGCGCAGGCCTTTCTTACAATCTGTCCTTGCTAAACTACTTTTTACAAAAAAGGAACACCAACCAAACAACAAAAACTAACTAATAATAAACGTCACACACACGCATACAGACAGAGAGAGAGAGAGAGAGAGAGAGAGAGAGAGAGAGAGAGAGAGAGAGAGAGAGAGAGAGAGAGAGAGAGAGAGAGAGAGACTTTCCGAGATGATTCACGATTTGGAATTACAGCCGGATTTATAGTTAAGATGAAAATGCAGTCTGCCACATCGCATTATATTTACAAGTTTTTGTCATCAGTGTGTCGGTTTTTGTGTGCGTGTGTCTCCAAGCGTGATGCGTCTGCGGTGCTACAGTCAGTCCACATCATCTACACGAGTGCAAGAGGCATAGATTCACATGAACCCCTGCGTACGCAGGGGTTCATGAGAATCTATGCCTCTTGATTGTACATTTAGGACTGAGGTACTCACCGCTGTCTGGAGACGGTTGCGAAGTGCTCTTGTCTGCAGGGCATTGGAAAACGTAATGTGAATTGGCAACAGAATAGAACCTTTTTCAAGCGCATGTATGCCCATTTAGTACGTGCAAAAGTAGAGCAGTATAAAGTGTGCGTTAGGTGAATGTGTAAATTCATTACATGTGTTGTATTTTTTTTTTGTTGTTTTGGTTCAATTTATCTGTAATTAGTTGTTTATCGCTTTATTGTTTGGGGTTAGGCGCCATATAAATACACACCAAAATATTAATAGGTTAACAGGAAATGTGCAGATGTTTGTACCTCCTCCGAAACCGTTGGAAGCATGTACTCGCTCGCTTGCATGGCTAGATTCCGCCATGTCGGGGGTGGGGGGGGGGGGGGGGTGAAGTGGCGTGAAAAAAAGGTGTTTTTGCTGGATTTATCCATAGGAAATCGACTTATTTTTTGTAGAGCGTTCCTGGTTTGGGGAAATAACGTTCTTTCCTTCTTTCTTCTTATCAGACTGCTAAGCTAGCATTAACCCTTTCAACCCCGAAGCACTACAGCAGGAGATGGATCGAGCATGATAATTCTAAGGTAGTGCCAGATTACCTTGGCGACTGTCGGCGCCAAGCTAATCTGGCACTGGCCTTGAATTATCATGCTGGATCCATTTCCTGCAACTAGTGCATAGTTTTGGGATGACGCCTATAGCATAAAGGAAATACGACCTTTGGATTAAATGAGTTAATGCACTGTGTGGACTGATATGCTGTTGTTGTCGTTAGTAGTAGTGGTAATAATAATACTACGGTTATCACTATTATAATATATTCTTACACTCACAGACGCCTTCGTACGCACTGACCAACACGCGGGAAAGATGGTAGACGAAACGCATACGCCAGCATAATAACACACATAAACTCAGAGAGAGAGAGAGAGAGAGAGAGAGAGAGAGAGAGAGAGAGAGAGAGAGAGAGAGAGAGAGAGAGAGAGAGAGAGAGAGAGAGAGAGAGAGAGAGAGAGAGAGAGAGAGAGAGAGAGAGAGAGAGAGATAAACATACGTTTTAAAACGCTTTCCTGAAAACTTTCACTTTTCATTAATATTCTCGTCATCATTTTACAGAAGAACCTGTTTTGAGCGACTACTTTATTAGAGCTCACCTGCCATTAAACACTATCATATAGGTGGCTGCTGCCACCTAAATTATTGCCTTTGATTACAGGTGACACTTTTACCCCACGACACTTATCTTAACTCATTCAGCCCGCTGCACGATTTCCCAAATTTTGGAGGCGTCATCTAACAACTATGCACCTGCTGCAGGAGATGGATCGACCATGATAATTCAAGGGTAGTGCCAGATTAGCTTGGCGCCTGTCGGCGCCAAGCTAATCTGGCACTACCCTTGAATTATCATGGTCGATCCATCTCCTGCTGTAGTGCGTCAGGGTTGAATAGGTTAAGAGAAACCCTGTCTTTTAGGTAGTCAAGACAGGTTTTAATGTACTGCAGATGTATTCACGTCACGTCCCTGTTTCCTACGTAAAATAAAAATGAATAAATAAATAATAGCCTTCACTTTTGTTTTATGTTCTTGTCGTTTTTGTTGTTTTTTTAATCTCATTTCCTGAACAGAAAACAGTAATAAGAGTTCAAAGTTTTGTAGATGGATTGCAAATTTGCCCTGGTAGGATTTATGAATAATTTGTTGCAATCCCGTCAAAATGTATCGACTTTTCCTGGATCCTAAACTTAAAATCGTTTATTTCCATTTATTAATACTTTCGCTTATTTTTTTATCATGCGATGTTTTCATTCTTGATAAAGTTTTGATTGATATTACCTGTCTTGCTGGAAATCAGCTATGCTTGGGTTTCATCTTTAAAATTCTTGTATTTTCTTTTAGTTAAAAGAGCAGAGATTTGCAGCTAACTGGTCGCATTAACCCTTTCACTGTCGAGAAAAAGGTCAACACGATCCAACTACAAGAGGCATAGATCCTCATGAGCCCCCGCTGACGCGGGGACTCATGAGGATCTATGCCTCTTGCTGAGAGCAAGTTGTAGCCATGCTTCTTCAACGGTGATGGCTTTTGGTCGATAAACAAAGGAAGCTCACAAACCAGATAGGTGAGGCTAACGCTGGCAGAATTGGACACATACCAAGGAGAATTACTCAGCGCTGGACAGACTAACAGTTAGATCCTCTGCCCCCACCTATCAGGCACCCAATCGCCAGCCCACAGAAAAATACGCAGGTATAGAACTGCTTATTTTTTCTGTGGGCTGGCGACTGGGTGCCTGATAGGTGGGGGCAGGGGATCTAACTGTTTGTCTGTTCAGCTCTGAGTAATTCCCCTTGGTATGTGTCCAAACAAAGGGAGATTTCAGAAACAAGATACATATTCCGTTTATAACAAGGTCGGCTATAACAAAAGTCTGATATAACAACATATCTTTTAAGGTCCCGACAGCTATGTTTCTATGTAAATAATAATAATAATAATAATAATAATAATACCGTTATTATATAGGCGCTTTTTCTCAATTTTGGACAAATCGACTCAAAGCGCCGCGAACTGAAACCCAACACGCACACTCACGTAACAGACACCGATTTACGCCATTTAAGACAAGCACAGTACAAGACAGACGAAGGGCCAGTTCAGCTACTGAAGTTACAGAGATTTTTGATCGCTTGTATTTGAAATTTGTAAAGTGGCCTGAAACCGGTACCAAAGTGTGGGGGGTAGGGGGGGGGGTGGGGGGGGGAGTGGAAGAACCGGAGTACCCGGAGAAAGAACCCCCGACTGACTTTGTTAATAACACACTTTGGATATAACACCAAGAAAAAGTGGGTCCCTGGTGATTTGTTATATCCGGAGTTTACTGTCCGATCACCAGTGGAAGGCAAAGGGTTAAAATTGATTTTAGCCCCAGTCCACTCCCTGACATCTGCAACAGACTTTTTTTAGTCACAAGAGCGCCAGCGACTGCAGGGTTCATGTGCATCTATGTCTCTAGGTCACCTCAATCTGTTCCTCAACATAAGGGCAATCGCGTGAGTTTCAAGATTATGTCAGTTTGGGCTGTTTCTGTTGTCGTGTATCTCTCAGTCCCCGCTTTCCATCTGCAAGAGACATAGATTTACATGAGCAGGGTCTCCATTGCATCTGTGTCATATGTTTACTGAGGTCACCTCCATCTGTTCCTCAACTCCAGGGTATTCACGCGAGTTTTACAGATTATACCAGTGTGGGCTGTTTTTGTTCTCGTTTATCTACTTAACATTGTGCTGGCTTTGTTCCTGCATACCCTGATTTATCGGTTGGCTGTTCGCTAATCGCTAAACAACACCCATCTAAAACGGCTTCGTCTGGCTCAAGATGAATCATTTTCTTCTTAGACACTCATAAGCTTGGCCAGCTAGCCCCAAACCCACCGTATTTCAGGTCCAATTTGTCATCAGAGGCAGCTTGTAGGAGGCGGAATTTAGTTAGGATATATAGATAATTTATATACTGTAAAGAATTTGCGCTTCGTATACACGCAGTTCTGAAAATGCTAAGTGCATTTGAAACGTTGTGTGTTCGGATACGCGGCATAGCCGCGTTTCCAAACGCACACCGTCTCGAATGTGTTAAAAGCATAGACTGAAGACGTACGCGTTTTGAAATTTATAATTTTATTTCAGTAAGGGCACTAACAATATAGAACACTACAAAAGGGCAGTATACATTTTTGAGTGCAGGACATTAACTCATTCGATACATGACGCCTCCGGATACGCGGATTAAGCCGCGTATCCGGAGGCAGCACATCTCGTATGGGTTAACTTGTTATTGACTCTTACGGGATGAGATTTATCAAACGATGACAAAAGTGCATTTTTATGTGAAAATCTAGATTTTCATTGTCGTACAATGAAAACTTTACTCTTCACAAAAAAAGACCTTTTTTTTTTGCCTTCTCGGGGCAGCATTTGGAAGGTGACGTTTTTAACAGATGGGTTGACAGGCCCCAAGCTAATCAGGCACGACCCTGTAAATATAAATGATTGAGTCACCTTTTCTGGCTGCATGTACTGTACGTGTAAGGGTGGAAGGCATACAGTGTGTAAACGCTTTGTTTTCGGTTGTGCGGCAGACTAAAACAATGAGAGAACAATCCCCTCTGATGTCAAAATGTCTATAGTTGATTTTGCTGTATTGCTTGTTTGTTGGTTCATTTGTTTTTTGTTGTTTGTTTGTTTGTCTTATTTGTTTTTCCTTTGTTTCTCCTTTCTTATTGTTGATTTATAGAAGAGACTTTTAGGATGGGAATCGGTGGAGCGATTTCAGTAGAGTGCCCGTGACGTCAAAGGCGTACAGAACTCGGACTGCGACAGTGAAGTAACGCAATAGAATTACGTCATGTCCAGCTACGCTAACCGCGCTGCTGAACGTATATTTGGCGGGAAGAGGTGTGTGTGTGTGTGTGTGTGTGTGTGTGTGTGTGTGTGTGTGTGTGTGTGTGTGTGTGTGTGTGTGATTGTGTGTGTGTGTGCGTGCGTGTTTGCGTGTGTGTGTATGTGTGTGTGTGTGTGTGTGTGTGTGTGTGTGTGTGTGTGTGTGTGTGTGTGTGTGTGTGTGTGTGTGTGTGTGTGTGTGTGTAGACACGAGTTTCCCGTTGTTTGTGTACGCTGTCCTGAAACTTTTGCTATGCATTGATCGAGAAGTAATTCGGAGAGCCTCCGACCATAATATGTACAATTGGTTGACTCGTTAAAGAGAAAAATTGCCGTTTATGTAAAGTCGGTTGACCCACATTTGAGTCGTAATTTTCGTTCTATTCACTAGGAAATTGGATATGGATAGATTGGATACATTAGACGAGTTTGTTAGCCAACTTTGTACCTTTTCAACTTTTTTCTTTAAAAAAATAATTCATTGCATAAAACAAAATAAAAAGTAAGAATTCTCGACTTCCAGGGAAGGGTCAGACATTGACGTGAAGGCGCCAAACACGTCAGCGTTACGCAATGTTCCTAAACTGTCGCGAAGCACAAGACACGTCAGTATTACGCATGAATTGACGCGATGCAATTATGAAGACAGCCTCTATTTTTCTTGTGATGTAGACCCGCGGGCGTATTGTGCAAAAAGTGGTTAAATACATGCAAGCTCATACAGAAAAGACTTTCTGGGCTGGTTCATCCCACCTTATTATTCTTTCTTTCGTTCATTCGTTATTTCGTTTTCTTGCTTTCTCGCTCGCGCAATCGTTCGTTTCTATATAGGTTCGTTCGTCTGTCCGTCCGTCCGTTCGTTCGGTCGTTCCCTCGTTCGTTCGTTCGTTCGTTTCTTTGTTCATATTTTGTTAGGTTTGTTTGTTCGTTCGTTGGCTGGCAGGCTGGTTTGTTCGTTCGTTCAGTGTTTGGTTGGTTGACTGGCTGATTGGTTTGCTGGCTCGTTTGTGTCTTTGTTCATATGTAAGCACAGACCACGTTTGTTTCTGTCTGCCTCTGTCTGCGATTGCCTTGATAAGAATGTAGGGACGCGTTGAACTCTTAAGTCAGTCAAATGATTGTGCAAAGCACGTAGGGAAATACTCAATCTTCACTTTGGTTCGGGCTTAACTTAGACAGTACCGGAGGGATTTAAAATGCGTTAGCTGACCTTGTGCTACCCTCCTCCACTGGAGAAGCGTTATAAATCGTTCATTGCCGGGTCACCGCAAACAGCAATCGAATGCAAGAGACATAGATCCTCTCGAGCTCCTGCATACGCGGGAGCTCATGAGGATCTGTGTCTCTGTTCAGTCTCGTCAACTTTTAAGTGTTTAGTGTATTCAACCAGGTCATTTTTAGCTGATGGCGGGAAAGGAGTTACATTTGGAAGCAAGTGCAGAGGGTGAGAGACATGATTTAGAATTCTTCTTCCAAGCCTATTTCTTTTCATGCTTTTTTTTATTGGCCAAAGATAATTTATCAGCTGTGCCATAATTTAGTAAATGTCTTCCCCAAGGAGTTTTTGTTCGCCGTTTGCACGTGCCTTTCATAATCGATCACTGCACACTTAACTCATTCGAGACGTGGGCCGGTATTGCAAACAGATACACGGATTTGTGCCGCCTATTCGAATGTGGCACGTTTCGTATGAAGTTAACCAAGGAGAAATGAGGGTGTGTAATAAATACTCCTTTTTTAAAACTTAAATTAGGTGCAAGAGTCGTCTAAAGCTGTTGTCAATGATACAAACGGTCGTCCATTAACTCAATCAGTCCCGACACACACCAGCAAGATATGGATCGACCATAATAGTTTAAGGGTGGTGCCAGAATATCTTTGCACCTATAGGCGCCAAGCTATTCTCGCACTACCCTTGAACTATCATGGACGATCCTACATCGTACTGCAGTACTCAGAGGACAACTCCAAAACGTGGGTATTTCGTACCTGGACACAATGGGTTAAAACAAACACATAATGAATGTACAGTCACTGGATGATCGTTGCGTAGTTGGTCACGTCTTAACACGGGTTGGTGTAAATACACATACGACTTCCGGTGTAAAGAAATTATCAGTTATTAATGATCATCCCGTGCTGGTAGGCACTCGCCAGAAACTTTCCCAGCTCCCTCCCTCTCTCCACCTTCAACTCGACAGCACCCCTATCTCCCTCTCTGACTCGGTCAAGAACCTTGGCGTTATCCTCGATTCCTCTCTTTCCATGACCAGCTTTGTCTCCGCCACGGCCCAGGCATGCTATTTCCACCTCCGCGGCATCAGTCAGATCAGAAAATACCTCACTAACGTAGCTGCCACCAAACTCGCTGTCTCTTTCATCTTATCTCGCATCGACTACTGCAACTCTCTCCTTTCCGGCCTTCGTCACTCCACCACTCTCACTCTCCAGCGCGTCCAGAACAATGCTGCCCGCCTCGTCCTCAGAAATAAAAAATCCGACCACATCACTCCCTTGCTCAAGCTCCTTCACTGGCTCCCCATCCCCCAACGCATCCAATACAAGATTATGTCTCTCTGCTACAAATCCCTGAACAACTACGCTCCTACCTATCTCTCCAACTTACTTCACCCCTACACTCCTTCCCGCTCCCTCCGCTCCGCCTCCGACCATCTCCGACTCCTCATCCCCCGCACCAAACTCAGCACTTTCGGTCCCCGCTCCTTCTCAGTATACGGTCCATCCACCTGGAACACTCTCCCACTCTCTCTCCGTCAGAAACACTCTCTCTCTCTCTCCTCCTTCCAGTCCGCCCTCAAAACTCACCTCTTTCAACAGTTCTAGCACTATATCACCACACTCCCCACCCCAAGCTGACCGTCGTAATGTAGTTTTCACTATTTGTGGTACGTGAGTCATTGTCTAAAGCGTGCGCATGCGTGTGGGATTTGTGAGTGCGCGCTTAGAGTTATAATTATTATAAGATAAGCGCATTATAAATACCATAATTATTATTATTTATTATATGCCTATGGATGTACCAACAAACAGTTCTTGTGTCCATTAGACGCGAAAAAACGTTGCAGACATATTTTAAAAAAAAAAAATCAGGGCTCTATTTCAAGCTTGCTCCGGCGCCGTTGAATGTTTCCAGTGGTTTTTGAAAGGTTGCAAGCACACAACTGTAGGAAGGTATATACACGCGAATCATATTCGCGCTAGTCACTATAGTTTGTTGTTTTGGAACAGTTTTCGTTGTCATAGAACAGTTTTAAGAAGCGTATGTCCTCAACACACACACACACACACACACACACACACACACACACACACACACACACACAATTAACCCCGTCACCGCCAGTGAAAGCAGATTGTATTTATGCAGTCTCCACTATTCAACGCCAACGAGCCCAAGCCGTCCAAGGTGTATGGATTCAAAGGGGTATCAACGAGAGGCATAGATCCTCATGAGCTCCCGCAATTGCGGGAGCTCATAATGATCTATGCTTCTTGCAGTTGCATCATGTTTTTTTTTTCGGCAGTGAGAGGGAGCAATAATACGAAACAAAAAAAAGAAATATAACTCAGCTTCAAGAGACATAGATCCTCATGAGCTCCTGCAAATGCAGGAGCTCACGATGATCTATGCCTCTTGCAGTTGCATCCTGTTTCTTTTTTTCTCGGCAGTGAGAAAAGTTATAATGTGGGACAAAGATAAAACTGACTGCCAGCAAGGAGACGCGCGAAAAGTCTAATAAACCACAGCTGTCTTTTGTGGCTCGTGATGATGATCGTTATTATTTTGTTTTGAACACTTAACATTGAGACGAACGTTTGCTAGCAAGCGGCATCAATTGTATGCCCATGAGGTTCTGTGTCTCTTGCAGCTGGATCGTATTCACTATTTCTCAGCATCGAAGGGGTTACAACTAAAGAAGTGCTAAAGTTCCGTGCTCCCAGCGACCTTTCAAATCTTGTTTCGTTTTATTCTCCTCCAATCTTTGTGAGTGGGTCTCCGGGCACTAAGCGGTCCCAATCTAAAATAACTGAAGGGCGAATAAAGCGTTGCAGTTTCCTGTGAGAGTAGCGAGTGCAGTCCCCTGATATTCCGGGAGTTCAGCCCCTTGATTCGACCCCGAGGCTAACTTCCGGCTTACAGCCCACTGATGGAGGCTGGCTCGCTAGCGTTGCGTCAAAAGATCGGAAAATGGAGAAGAATGCATGCCTTACGCTCTGTTCAGCAAGTTTTTAACCAGGAGCAAGAGGCATAGATGCTCATGAGCCCCTCGGGCCGAATGGGGCTTATGAGAACCTACGTCTCTTCAGTTGTCTCAAGTGAAAAGCCCCATTTGCACATGGAGGCAGTTATGGAGTTTCAACCTGAAACTGTAGCGTTTTCCTTGCCCAACCGATCCCCCCCCCCCCCCTCTCTTTCTCTCTCTCTTAAAAGTCAGACACAGAAGAAGAAGAGGGAAAACAAGGAAGGCTGTATCGATTTTTGGGGCATGGCAACCTAAATTTGTCAAAATCTGTCGTCTTACGGCGATCTTCAAACATTTTCCATAAGATTAAAAACTGTTTACATACTTGATCTTAAACATGAGGCCGTCTGATTGTCTAGCAACTCACTAGATTCATGAGGATTACCATGTAAAGGTCAAAACAGGGGTGAGTGATTTGGGTTTAACGCCGAAAAGGTCAAAACAGGAGCTATTGTCCTCTCATAATTTTTCTCGACATTTAACCCTTTCTCTGCCATTGAAGGCATAGACAAAGAGCTCCAGCCGTCCAAGTGACACACAGATGCGAACTGGTGACAACAAGATGCATAGATCCTCATGAGCCCCAGCAACGTTTGTGTTCATTTTCTTTGGCATTGATTGTGTTAAAATTCATCGTAGTTGATTTTCTTTCACAAGGATTGTTTGCCTATATGACGCTTTTCGCCTGGCTCAGACACAAAGGTGTATTTTACTTCACGATATTGTGACCTTTAGAATCGTGGTGAGAGAGGCTATTTCCCGATAAAACGGGCACTTCGCTTAAAACTCAGACACACCACAGCAAGATATGGATCGACCATGATAGTTCAAGGGTGATGCCATAATAGCTTGGCGCCTATGGGCGCCAAGCTATTCTGGCATCACCCTTGAACTATCATGGTCGATCTGTGTCCTGCACTGCAATGCAGTCTTCAGAGGACAACGGCAAAATTTGGGGATTTCGGTCTTGGGGTACAATGAGTTAACTCATTCAGCGCAGCCACGCCACAGCAAGACATGTATCGAGCATAATAGTTCAAGGGTGGTGCCAGAATAGCTTGGCGCCCATAGGCGCCAAGCTATTCTGGCACCACCCTTGAACTATCATGGTCGATCCATATCTTGCTGTGGTGTGTCTGGGGTAGAATGAGTTTTAAGCGAAGTGCCCGTTTTCTCGGGAAATAGCCTCTCTCACCACGATTCTAAAGGTCACAATATCGTGAAGTAAAATACACCTGATAGTTCAAGGGTGGTGCCTCCCCCCCCCCCCCGCCCCCGTCTCTCTCTCTCTCTCTCTCTCTCTCTCTCTCTCTCTCTCTCTCTCTCTCTCTCTCTCTCTCTCTCTCTCTCTCTCCCCCCCCCCCCTTTACCATTGAAGACGGTTTCACAACTACCTACTCTCCACTTATACCAATATTCTCTTACTGAATTTGATTGTTTGCTTTGTTTCATTGACTTATTACTTGTTGTGTACCGTGCTAAATGCTGATTTTTTTTTTCCCCGGGGTCCTCCCGCTTTCCCCCGAGGTAGTCCTCAACTTGATGGTGATATAAAGTTTGCCTTCGGGTTGGTGTTTAGCAGGCTTTGTGTATTAGACACTCAGACTACTTCGTGCCCAAGGGTACCCCCTGTTCGTTCTCTCTCTCTTTCTCTCTCTCTGTCTCGCTGTCTCTCTCTCTCTCTCTCTCTCTCTCTCTCTCTCTCTCTCTCTCTCTCTCTCTCTCTCTCTCTCTCATCTCTCTCTCTCTCTCTCTCTCTCTCTCTCTCTCTCTCTCTCTCTCTCTCTCTCTCTCTCTCTCTTCTCTCTCTCTCTCTCTCTCTCTCTCTCTCTCTCTCTCTCTCTCTCTCTCTCTCTCTCTCTCTCTCTCTCTCTCTCTCTCTCTCTCTCTCTCTCTCTCTCTCTCTCTCTCTCTCTCTCTCCCCTCACCTACACGCATTTACCTTTGCTCGCTCCTGCACGTGCTTGCACACACTCTTGTCTCTCGTGTTCAGGTTCTCTCCGAGTCTCTCTGTTCTGATTTTTCGTTGACGTCATTTTTACTTTTCCCGCACTTTTGTTCTTCCTTTTCTTTTATTTTACGTCACCTCCTTCAGTTGCCACATTCCTTCTGCCAATGAAGATAAGTAGCGGCTAATCTCTCTGTTTGTTTTTCTATTTTGACAAAGGGTATTTACCCGAATAATTAATAAATTGTGTTGTACCCGTCTTTTCTAAGCGTGTTTCTTTCTCCGCTGGGTACTTCGGTGCCAGAATAGCTTGGCGCCCATTGGCGACAAGCTATTCTGGCACCACCCTTGAACTATCATGCTCGATCTGCCTCTAGCATTGTAATACAGTCCTTCAGAGGGCAACTTCAAAATTTGGGGATTTCGGTCCTGGGGTAGAATGTGATAATCCCCAACCTCTTTCAAAATGTAAAAAAAGATTACGTTCACTCCCCTGCTCAAACTCCTTCACTGGCTCCCCATCCCCCAACGCATCCAATACAAGATTCTGTCTCTCTGCTACAAATCCCTGAACAACTGCGCTCCTGTCTATCTCTCCAAGGTACTTCACCCCTACACTCCTCCCCGCTCCCTCCGCTCCGCCTCCAACCCTCTCCGCCTCCACATCCCCCGCACCAAACTCAGCACTTTCGGTCCCCGCTCCTTCTCTGTATACGGCCCATCCACCTGGAACACTCTCCCACTCTCTCTCCGTCAGAAACACTCTCTCTCCTCCTTCCAGTCCGCCCTCAAAACTCACCTCTTTCAGCAGTTCTAGCACTATATCACCACACTTCCCACCCCAAGCTGACTGTCGTAATGTATTTCACTATTTGTGGTACGTGAGTCATTGTCTAAAGCGTGCGCATGCGTGCGCGAGTTGTGTGCGCGCTTAGAGTTATAATTATTATAAGATAAGCGCATTATAAATACCGTTATTATTATTATTATTATTATTATTATTATTATTATTATTATTATTATTATTTATGTTGATCACTTTATGTTTCAAAAGGGCACTTGACTTAATCTTCATTTTCTTTCAAAATGGAAAAGGATTACGTATATGTTGATCACTTCATGTTTTAAACGTCACTTAACTTAATGCGAATCCTCTTTCAAATGTGACAAATATTTACGTCGATCGCATTCAATGATTAAGGATACAATTTACTTTTTTGCCAATACTAAAGTGTTTCCAAATATGCGTATGTGTCGATAAAACACATTAAGCCCTAAACAACTATGGTTTAAATCCGCCGATTAGTCTTCTAAAGACTGCATAATTATACCAGTTCAAAAGAAGGAACGGACATGATAGTTTAACCGAGAGAATGCAATATTTTTTAACAAGATTTGAGCATTCATACACAATGTGAATTCCATTATTTTGACCTTTTTGAGAGTCTGTAGACCTTTCCATTAAAGACTCGTGCGACATTTTAGCATGGCATGTTTTTAGGATATAATTATTTACATCTTGTCTTAAAACCTTTTCTTTTATTCTGGCTGGCCAGATTTTTACCCATCCCGCCGTGAAATGGCCTTAGTCGCCTGCTCGGCGTGAAACCCAATTAACTAACTAATTAACTAACTAACTGAGACTTTAACCACTTCACTGCCGATGAAATTTCAACCGCAAGAGGTATAGATCCTCATGAGCTTCCGCAATTGCGGGAGCTCATGAGAGTCTATGCCTCTTGCTAAACAATATTTTGTATTCGCATTTTTTGGACGTTTGGGTGGCTTTGAACTCAAAGGTTTTAGAAACACAATCTGTGACCGCTGGCATTGAAGGGGTTAAGGATGGTGCCTGAGAAGCTTGCCTAAATAAAGGCACCCAAATATTCTGGCACCACTCTGAAACCATCCAAAACATTTTGTCTTTTATTGTGAGCATCAGGGAAAATCGGTTTAAGGAATAAGTTGTAAGGTTTAGTTAGGAACTGACGATCTTATACAGCGAACACGTATCGCACGTGACAGCCTTTTAATCCAAAAGCCGCACTTTCCGAAATTTGGAGGTGTCACCTGACTACTATGTACCCGTTGCAAGAGATGAATCGACCATGAACGTTCAAGGGGAGTGCCAGATTAGCTTTGCGCCTGATGGCGCCAAGCTAATCTGGCGGTATCCGTGAATTATCATGGTTGATCCATCTCCAGCTGTAGTGCGTTGGGGCTAAATAGGTTAAATCATCCAAATATATGTATAGTGCAGTAGAACCTGTTTTGAGCATCTACTTTTTATGTAAGAAAAAATGGTCTCAACAGACAGGTACTCTCTCAATACATGTGCTCAAAACAACTGTAGTATATTTATGCTATTATTTTGAATGTATATACTAATGATCATAACTTAAGGGCCACTTTTTATCGCAGACGCACCGACAACACCACACAAATAATGTAACAATACTTGAGTCAGTACTTTGCTAATTTATTGAGTAACAATTGCATTTAAGTTTTGAGTAAATCAAGCAATTGTAACAACAGCAGTACGTTAGAATGTTCACCAACCTCTCATTTGAAAAGTCACACAAGACCGGTCCAGTCAGTAGCGATTTACCCACTGTTTCGCATGGAGTTCACCAGGGTTCGGAGAACATGTTGTGCAATCTCTTCCCACTCTTTATGCAGGAACTGAGTCAGCTGGAGGATGCCTTGAGGTGGGGGTGGGGGGGGGGGGGGTGCTGACTACACTTTGCACCAGCACGTCCCAGAGGTGCTGGATGGGAGCCAGATCAGGTGAAGGAGCTGGCCACTCCATCCTCATGATGCCCCGTTGCTCAAGGTACTCATCCACCACACGGACGCAATGAGGTCGAGCGTTGTCGTCTTGCAGAACAGCATTGTCGCCTATGGCTTGGAGAGCTGGCTGGATGAGGGGCTGCACAATCTTTTCCCGATAGCGCAGTCCCGTCAGGGTGCCTCGGATGACGTGGAGGGGGGCGGGAGTGGGGGGGGGGGGGGAGGGTCCTGCCTTCCATGCTGAAGCCTGCCCAGAACACGACTGAGCCCCCTCCGTAGCGATCCACCTCTTGGACGCATCCTTCCGTGAATCGCTCGCCCTGGCGTCTCCAGACCTTCACCCTGCCGTCGTTGAACCGTGACTCGTCAGTAAACAGAACTTGAGTCCACTGGAGTCTGTTCCATCTCACATGTTGACGACACCAGGCAACCCGGGCTCTGCGATGAGCTGGAGTGAGGGGTATTCTCACTGCTGCTCTGCATGAAGCAAGGCCAATTTCGCGCAGACGTCGGCAGACTGTGCTTCTGCTGACGTTAAGGTTTGCAGCTTGCATCAGTTGACGTCGCAGAGTGGTTGACGTGACAGTTCGGTCACGCAGAGCCGCCACACAGAGGTATCTGTCCTCCCTTCTGCTGGTACAGCGCTGGCGTCCTGAGCAGGGTCGTCGTTCTGCCCTTGCAGTTTCTTGGAATCGTGTCAGCAGCCTCTAGATCACTGAATGGGGCACCCCATGACGTCTCCCAACTTCTCGTCCGGAAATTCCTGCAGCCATGCTCGCGCCCGGCCTTGATCTACTGGCGTTAGGCTCGTCGTGGTGGCATGGTTAGGAAAGTGACAATTATGCCCCTACTGTACCGGTATTTGTAGCGAAACAGAAGTGTTCAGTCTTCACGACTGACCCCTTTAGCACGTGCATCACGACTTTACCGAGTTTTTCCACCTGCCTGCCTTTGGTACGCTTGCCAATATCGCTCAGCTTTTAACAAAAACTGACGATGTTTCACGTGCATTTGACTCGTTTCGTGGAAATTGATGAATAATTGTCTATTGTTCCCTGTACAGTGGACTGTCTAAGGTCAACTTTTAACCCGTTTGGATCGAAAAAGCATTGTATTTTATTAGCGTACTTGCGACGAAAAAAAATGACACAAAAAAGTGGAACCAAGCTATTCTGGCACCACCCTTGAACTATTATGCTCGAGCTGTCTCTAGAATGGCAATATAGTCCTTCAGGGGGCAACTTTTAAATTAGGGGATATCGGTCCTGGGGTAGAATGAGTTAATATATGCTAACAAACACTTTCACTAAGACGCACACAGACGTTTCGAGCTCATCTTATCTACAGCTTTAATCTCCTATTGACAATGCTGCCCAGTTTGGAAGTAAATCTAGTTGAGTTATGAACTGACAAACATCTAGGTAATCGAAAACTGATTTAGGCTTGGACGGTGTGGCGGCTTCATGCAATTTAGAGCGGTACTTTATGAGACGTTCCCGTCTTGGGCCATGAAATTGGTGGGAAATTTCGTTTTGCGTCGGTCAACATTGTCTGATTTCCTACACTGTAGGTTTTATGTTTGCTCAGTTTTGTGTGTGTCTACAATGTCAGACTGGCCTGTCCTTCTCTGTTAAACTTGGCTTATATTCTCGATCCTCTTTAAAAATAAAATAAAATAAAATAAAGTTGTACTTTTCTTTAGCCATATTACATCAGATTTGATTGTCTTATCATCAGCATCGTCGATATTATCATTTTATTTATCAATCATTTGGCTGTGGGTAGCGGGTTATTTTTTGTTTTGTTTTTGTCTTGTTTTTTTCGTCGAGGTGATTCCTACAGTGTCAGAGGAATATTAGTTTTCGTGCGTCCTCGTAAACGCAGATGATGCTAGGAACAAGAAAGATTCGCTGATCAGAAATCCCGGTTTGTACCCCTTAACTGTCGGGGCAAGGCAAACGCTACCCAACTAGCAAGAGACATACACCCTCAAGGACCAAGGCAGTCGCGGGGGCTCAAGAGCATTTATGTCTATTGTACTAGTCCTGTGTTTCTTGGTCACACTAACACCACTTTTTTTTCACGCGAATATCGGTCAGAGTGTTGTGCTTTTAGACTCTTAATTTATTCGAGACGGCTTAAGCCGCGTATCCGGAGGCGGCACGTCTCGAATGAGTTAATTCGTGATCGTTGGCAGCAAAAGGGTTAAGATATTATAGTCGATCCAGATACAACTGCTGAAATTTAAGGTTTTCTAGCTATGTATATATATATATATATATATATATATATATATATATATATATATATATATATATATATATATATATATATATATATATATATATATATTGTTACGATTGGATTGTGGTTGTGTTGTCCTGTGAGAGCATACATGTGTTAATCGTAGGTAACGATCCGATATTTATTTGAGCTATCATGGTTATGATTCATGTACCTTTTTAAGTAACATTTTCTTTCGGTCGCGCAGAGTGGAATTCACTTCGTTATGATCCGCTAAATTTAGTCCAGAACGTTCTAGAAAGGTCGCACTGTCTAGTGACCTCGTATGTGTGACGTTGGTAAATTGGCGACATTTAGCAACAAGTTGTTTACTGGGCGCGTGAAGCCGTCAGCCGTTTTCTTGTGTTATGAAGGATCGTAGTAATTCTCGAAGTTTCCGACTAGTTTGTGAACTGCCTGCCATACTTTTGTGAGATGTCATTTTACCAAGGATTTGGAGCTGAAGTGAGCAGCCAAATTTGTGTAGCCTATTGTAGTTTTCTAGAAAGTTCGTTTTTTTATTAATATTTTTGAGTTCCGGTTATGTAGATGATTTTGATTGGTTGCGTTGAATGATTTTCTTGGATTATTCTAGAAAGTATCTCACTATATAACGTTGGTGCTAGTAGAGCGCGAATATACATTGTCTTGCATTGTCAGTTGTAGAGACACACAGTTTATCGTAGGTACGTGGCCCGTATAGGGTATTCAAGATTCAAGATTCAAGATGACTTTATTGTTGCTGTAATAGAAGAAAATCATACACAGCAAAAATTGTCTTGCCACCACAGGTGCTGCTCACAGTCACTCGCTCGCTCATTCCACAAATTACAATAACAGCTACACAAAGGACAATGATTTGGGACGGGTGAAGCCCGTCGCCAAGGCATCTAATGGCCGGCGCCAGTGGCCTCATCCCGACCCGAACCTCCCTGACAAAAACAGAATGCTAAGACAGCCCTATGTCTCCTAAACACACTAGTATAATTATGTTCTTTTGTTAAATTCTTACTTGACTAAAGCATAAAAATACAAGTTAACAACAGAAACAAATTACCGTGGAAAGAAAAATCATTTCCTATCTAGGCAACATAAAACAACGATCAAAGCTGCACCTGGAGGCCCGTCGCTATAGTACAGCGCCGGTGTTCAGCGGAGGGCACCGCTCCGACAAAGTCCGTCAACATCATTTATAACACATGCTATCATGATGGTAACAGTCATGAGTCATTATAATGAAGTCAAGCCAAGAAGAGAAGAAGATAGTCGGTACACCACAGCTATCACACAAAGTTGTCCAAATAAAGTGTATCATGCACTCAGAACTTGCCGATCGCTGAATTAAAATATTGTTGGAACTGTTACTCCAGTATTGTCTACATCCTTAAGCCACGTATGACGAATTGCAGCTGAATGAAGTTTATTTAAAAGAACCTTACGTGCGTGCGTCTGGTGTGTGTATTATACTGTATCATACTACGACTACAACTCCACCACGTAACATATATATATATATATATATATATATATATATATATATATATATATATATATATATATATATATATATATATATATATATATATATATATATATATATATATATATATATTCCAAGAAAGCGAGCACCACACACTCCAAATATGGATCCAAGCAACAGTGAAATACTTAAAATGTGAAGAAAGGATCTACATACACCACGTAGTTTAGGAGGAGTTACACTTTATTCTATGCACAAATTTTTGCCCTCTCAGCGAGGGCTTCTTCCGGAGAATGCCCAGGTAACAGGCTGGCCGCTAATGAGTTAAGAAAGCGAGATTTACATTGTATAACAACTAAAACTGGATTTTTAAAAAAATGACGGCGCACGTGCAAACCTAACCTGTTATTTCCAAGTAGTAGCCCAAACGCTACCCTGTCCAGTCGATAAGATATAAGCTAAATTGACAATAATTCGTAAACGTCGCATTTTAGGATTGTATCTCAGTGGACAGAGTTTAAAATTCATCAGAAATCGCCATCCGTTTGCAAGCGGTATACTCTCGTTATTTGGCAAAAGTAAGCGTGTCAATTCTTTTTTCTTTTTTTCTTTTAAGAAAAGCGGGTTTTTCATTGTTACATAATACAAATTTTGATTTTCTCAAAAATAATGGCAGCACACTCGTACATTCGCATACGCCTTCGTAGCACCGCTAATGCATTCTGCAGGCAGAATATGTACACAGATGAATTATTCCAATAGCTCAAGGATGGTACTTAATGTGCTCTCTTTGGTACTTAATGTGCTCTCTTTTCTAGACCGCTGTGAGGTGTCATTAGGCGCCTTAATCCAGCCATACACAACCTTTGAGCTTTCACACATGATCGATCAGCAGGCTTCAGCAGGATAGTTACACTCGAGACGTGCTGCATCCGGACACGCGGCTTTAACCCCTTCAAACGCGATCCACAGCAGGCAAGATCCTCATGAGCCCACGCGACTGCGGTGGCTTATGAGGATCTACGCCTCTTGCTGAGACGGGAACGGCTTTCACAAAAAAATGCTCTATGTTCTTCCTCAGTAAGGGAATGTACGTGACTATGACAAGTCCGGAGAAAGAACAGATCTAAACGGGTCAGAGGAAGCCGACGGGAGATGCCGTGCAGGTCGCGGGAGCTCGTGAGGACCTGTGAGTCTTGCAAAATGAAGACTCACGTACGCTTTTGACCCGTTTAGCGCCGTGGACGCGGACTGTGTTTCTCACTTGCAATCCTCTGCAATCCTCGATAATTCAGCATGAAAAACCCGTTGATGTCGCAGGAACGCGGATTCAAAGCGGTGTCAGCAAGAGGCATAGATCCTCATGAGCTCCCGCGACAGCGGGAGCTCATGAGGATCTATACCTCTTGCAGTCGGGTGGGCGTTCAGATTTTTTCTCGGCACTGTACGGGTGAAGCTGGCACATTAGCAAAGCAATGCTCGAAAGCCTAATTTGATCTGACCGCTAGTTTCGGCGAGATGGTTTCTGGGTAAATGCAAACCTACAAGGTGAAGAGAGAGAGCAAGTGCGAGGGGAGACCGGTATTGACGCTGAGAGGTGAATAGGTGCAGGTCGTCAGGGACAGTAGTGTCTTAAAGGGACCCGATCCAGGCAGGAAAGGGTTAATAGTTCTCCAAATCTCCTTGATAGATCGTTATGCGTCTGAGTATGCCATAAATATTACTGGGTGTGTAGTCAAGTACTATTACGTCTTTCTATTAATTTTAAGACCAGATTTTTGGAATTTTTTATTTTTATTTTTGTATGATGTATAGGTGTGTCAGATATAATAACAACGCTAATGCTAATGTTTTATTTTGATCTTTTTTGTAAATATTTTGCATGCTTATGATTATTTAAAGTACCATTGTGCGTAAATCTGAAGACACCTTTCAGCACCATTCGTGTTCACTATGCCTTGTCCACACAGTAATAAACTTTAACGGCAGTTTGGACATGCAGAAAATACTCACGTCTAATCGCACCTATTTATTCTGCGCACCCGTTAGGGTGTCAATCTATTTTTAGCTGTTTCTCGTACTGATACCGTTGTATTTATAGAACAAAGTGGAGTCATTGTCAGGTTACCTCATATTACGACGACGTGTGCTGAACTGGATTCTCATGTGTCTAAATGAACCATTACTAGAACTGTTTGTAGTGTTTCGTAACCATATGACACAGAAGTGCATATTTGAACAATTACGGCGGTAGTGGGCCTTTAAATTTCACGGTGTATAGATGTAGGGTATGTAGTGATAATGTCTTGTTATATTTGCATGCTTTTTTCTTATTTGTTTATCTTCATTTTTCGTAGCGAATACCAACGGCAAGTTTGTAAATTGACGAAATTTTCTGTCAAAACTTTTACCGTTGAAAACTAAAGTTTCATCATCATCATCCTTAGTGTGTTTTGCAATAATGCTGGACACAAAAGGGCGAAAGTAACTTGTAAATTTGTAACGTTGACAAAAAGAGGACAGTAAAACCGATGTACTCCCAATTATTGTGTTGGGCGGGTTTTTTTTTCCATCATAGTAAATTGTGATTTTCGTAAAATAAATGAATTTACTGCTCTTCTTTTCCTTTGCTACGTAGAAGAATTCCAACGATGCGCTGAAGGGACATACGCGTACCTGCATACATTGATTGATTGAAAACCAGGGTAGCACATTCATAGTTAAAACAAGACAACATTGAGAACCAGTTATGTCGGTAAATTTCAGCAATCAAAGCCGGCACTGGAACATTTAACTTTTTCGAGACACGACGAATACGGATACGCGGCGAACTGCCGCGTATCCCGTATACGGCACGTCTCGAATGCGTTATGGCAATGATGATGTTCCAGGTCCATCCTTGCCGACTTGCCAAGTTTTCTTATCACGACTACATGCTGGCCATGAGGATTTATGACAGATAGAAATGGCCTCGTTGACATTCACGATGTTCGAGTATCCACACAGGGATTACTGCAACACTGTTACGAGGACACAGACCGCGGACACGCAGCGTTCGAGACAAACGGTGTACTTTCTGGCCTGCTTTACTGTAAAGCTGCAGTAAAAGCCTAAACAAGTTAACTTTTATCATGATATCATACTGTATTAACTCATTCAGCCTGACGCACGTATTTCCCAAATTTTGGAGGCGTCATCTAACGACTATGCACCTGTTGCAGGAGATAGAGCGACCATGATAATTCAAGGGCAGCGCCAGATTAGCTTGGCGCCGAAAGGCATCAAGCTAATCTGGCACTGCCCTTGAATTTTCATGGTCGAACCTTCTGCTGCTGTAGAGCGTCAGGGATGAATGGGTTAATGACTTCTGGAGGCGTATATAATATGGAGTATGAAATCCAGAACAACCTGGTGACTGTCAAGCGACAAGGCGTATATAATATGGAGTATGAAATCCAGAACAACCTGGTGACTGTCAAGCGACAAGGCGTATATAATATGGAGTATGAAATCCAGAACAACCAGGTGACTGTCAAGCGACAAGGCGTATATAATATGGAGTATGAAATCCAGAACAACCAGGTGACTGTCAAGCGACAAGGCGTATATAACATGGAGTATGAAATCCAGAACAACCAGGTGACTGTCAAGCGACAAGGCGTATATAATATGAAGTATGAAATCCAGAACAACCTGGTGACTGTCAAGCGAGTAAAATGCAAAGAACAGCCCATGGAAGAAAGGAAAACGCTTAGAAAAGACAGTTACAAAACACTTTATTAACTGTTATTAACAGTTCGTTTTAAACCCCTACGTCTATTTTGAAACGTTATATCAAGACTGTGAATTGTTTTATAATCGCCCTTTCTTGTCATTTCTGCCAAGCGAATAAAATACCAATAATAAATTCCAACGAAGAAAGAAATACCCTTTAAAAAAGTCAATTACAACACAAATATTATTAATAGTTCATGTTAAAACCCTGCGTCTATTTTTAAAATTGTGTTATAACCCGAAATATTAATAAATTGTTTTGTCATTATCTTTTTTTTGTGACTGCCTTCTCAAAATCTGTTTCGGTCTTCCTTGGGATTTGATTTGTCTTCATAGAGTGCGTTTTTGCTGTCCGACCGTCCCAGAAGCCCAGCTAACCTGGTACTACCCTTCAACTATTATATTTTATTCCATTTCATGCTGTGGTTTCTTAACCGGGCATAATAAACCTTTCACTGCCGAGAAAAGGTGAATACGATCAAGCTGTAAGAGACATAGATCCTCATGAGCCCCCGCGACTGCGGGGGCTCATGTGTACCTATGCCTCTTGCTGAGACCAATTTATATCCATATTTCCTGGACGGCCTTTGGTTTTGGACGTTGAATGAACCGGCCAAGATTTCAGAAACAAACTTGCACGTACAATGTACGTACAGTGGCATGGAATGGGTTATCAGCCCATCACAAGCCTGTGTCCTTAGAGACAGAATCTTTCAAACTGGCTGGGTGGAACTAACGGTCATGAAAAAAGTCTAAGTCCAGTTTTGTGAACAGCAAGATTTTCATTGTAAGAAAATAAAGATCTCGCTTTGCACGAAAACGGACTTATTGTCCTTTTCCTCCACTAGAACAGTAGTTAATATATATACTCTTCTTGGCTGTCGTGCTCGGTTAGTCACTTGAGACATATCGTACAAGACAGAACTGATTTATTCTGGGACTGATGTCACAGGGGGGCACAGCTTGAAATGTAGTCGCAGGCTGAAGTCAATCGGTCTACGTACATCCTAGGAACACGCCTGCCCTGTGAGTGCAAAAGTCACTACGTGCATTTTTCTTAACGTCTTGACATCCGAGAGGAAATGAACGAAGCCAACTGCAAGAGGCACATATCGTCACGAGCCTCCGCAGTTGCGGGGGCTCATGAAGATCTGTGTCTTTTGCTGACGCCAATTTGGAACCAGGTTCCTTCGACGACTGGGGCTCAGTCTTTGAATTAATAAAGATTTCAGAAGAATAAAAACACGTTTAACGCCAGTAAAAGGATTGACCTTTTTTTTTTATTATATCTTACAATGACAGTCTCGCAGGGTTTAATAAAAAATAAAAAAAAACTGAACTTTTAAATGACAATCTTTTAATTTCACAGAAAAAAAACTCTTGTATTTTATCTTCATGGGGCAGACACGTAGTTACTATTTAGTTTGTGATAGCTAGCGTCATGGATCGTCATGACACACCATCAAGAGCAAAATCTCTTTTTTGTAATGCGGAATAAGGGTTGTTCAGTGCTGCATTCCGGAATATCATTGCAAAGAGAAGTTTATAAAATCATTAAGCCCCGACGAAAACACAGCAAGATATGGATTTACCATGATTAACCATGAGAGTTCTTCAAGGGTGGTGCAAGAATAGCTTGGCGCTCATTGAGAGTCAAGCTATTCTGGCACAACCCTTGAACTATCATAGGCAATCTTCCTTATGCATTGTAATACAGTCTCTAGAGGGCAACTCGAGAATAGTGGGATTCGACCTTGGGGCACAATGAGTGAAGGAACAGGGTAGAGTTGCACATAGTTTTCAATAGTCAGTACGTGCCTGTCATAATTCCAACGGCTTTGTTTTGAGCCAGTTCAGTCTCGCTCACAAACCAGACAGGCCAGGCTAGCGCTGGTAGAATAGTACAAGGTACTTAGGACAGTTAGGGCAAGGTACTTAGGACAGTTTGATGAGAGTTAAAAATAAAACTGACTTAGAACTGCCAGCAGGAGGCGAAAAGCTTATACTGATCAATCTCTGTCTGCAACGACGTATAGCTCAGTTCATAAAACACCTTCACATACCTAGACTGTGTCGCCTGCAACACGATGACAAGCAAAGGAGTTACCAAGACGACAGGAGATTGTTGCAGGGTGTTGCAGCCAATCAGAGAAGACATGACACGTCACGTGTTTAAAAAAAAAACACCAAGCGCGAAATACGTACCACGGTATGTCGGTGTTTCCACCAACGCCATATCTACACGTGCAACGCACTTTTCACACATTTGAGACGTGCTACATTTGGATATGCGGCTTTATGCCGCGTATTTAGATGCGGCACGTCTCAAATTAGCAACTTTATGAACTATTCCAACCTGGGGTCGCGAACGGACGAAACCCAGCACAGAACGTGCAAAGGCCGTGGGTAACTCGAAATGTGGAAAAGCAATTTACGACGGGTAGAGCACTCTAGCCAATATATCCAATAAGGACAAGCCCCCGCACGTCAGCGACTATTCCCAACAGTAGGGCACTTAAGCACGTATTGCTCAGACACTTTAACCTATATGTGTGCTGTTCTATGATTTTTTACCTTACGGCTGTAAGATAATAAATATCTGAACATCCCACGCGCGCGAACCGCAATTCCAAAATCATGGACCAGAACTTGCTTTGCGTTGAGAAAAAAACAAACAAAACAAAAAAAACCAAAAAAGACACACCATTACAATGCCGGTTAGTTAACCCCTTGACTTCTACTGACGATACAGTTCGGCGGAAAAGACGCGTAGTTACGTAGTTAGATAGTGACGTAGTTAAGTAATTAGATAGTGACGTAGTTACGCGTCTTTTCCGCCGAACTGTATCGTCAGTAGAAGTCAAGAGGTTAACGCAGGTTAGTGATTTTGGACCTCAGGGCCGTAAAGTTTAAAAACACACTGCGTAGAGACAGTCATTACATCGCTGGTATATACACTACACGTGTTCACGTTTATTCGTGTATAAACTGTATGGTTATAATTTTAGCAAACCAAAACCCAAAAATAATCCAAGCAAAGAAAGAAACACGCTTAGAAAGCACAAGTACAGCAGTGCTTTCCCTTTCTAAGCGTGTTTCTTTTATTTTACGACGACAGAAACATCCTTTCACGCGCTTGGCGTTTGGCGGTCACGTTTTTTTTTTCTTTTTTTAGTACCGCAGTTTTACTTTTGAGCTGACGTATGTTTCAATCGCACCATACCGTTGTAGGTTCTAATGTCAAAAATTCCAGAAAAATCTGGGACGTACCGCGCTACATATATACTGCACATCTAGTTGGCTGTAAGCTCCCAAATCACAGACAAGCACACATTTTCGACACCTTCCCGATCAAAATGTGAAATAAAAACAGAAATATATCGTCAATAACTGTTTCGCATGTATGCAATGTTTGTAGAGCAATGCAAACGTAGATGTAATGTCTACAGCTTCGGATGGAGTCACGGGGGCAGGCAATCGAAGATTTTTGTGCCAAGAGTTATGTCCCCTGACCGGCTCCGAGCTTCAATTGGCAACAGAGTATACATAGTCCCACCCCCCAAAACCGCTCCCCCCCCCCCCCCCCCCCCCCGCCCAACCTTGTATTGCAAAAACCGGTATGATCATTTTTGAGAAAAGCGAGAATATCATTGTTATACAATGAACATCTCGCTTTTCTCAACAACAACAAAATTTTAGCTTTAGCTATATATGATATAAGACAGTATAGGGCCAGAGTCCTTCACAGGGGACATAACCGGCTTCCGGTTCCTGTGGATGGAGTCTATCACTGTCAGCGCAGATCACCCCTCCAAAAGAAGAGCGCAAAAGACCGTCAGGCTCAGGTCGGCCCGCAGTTGGTCCGGGCACAGCTGAGAGACGTTCTGTCCTTTACAAGCATTCTGGCTCAGTTCAGATCAGACAGATAAGTGTACGGACCGGCAAGAGAAAGGCGACATCAATGGATGATTCCAATGATGTTGCATGTATTTTGCACGCCGGTATATATACTTTCGTCCGATGGTGTAAATCTTTAAATGGGCAAATGTTTGCGGTACAGCATGTTAGCTTACAAAAATGTCAGTCTGTCTCAAAACAGTATGAGAACAATGCTCGGAAGCTTAGATTATCGGTTAGTTTCTTTAGATTAAGTTTCCGAGGGCACTTCTTAAAATGCTGAGATGAGCAGTATCGTTGAAGTATACCAGAGTAGTGCTTCGCCGAGCGAGTTGACGGACGGGCCACGTGACAGGTTCGATCCGGGTCCTTCTCGTCGGCAAACATGGCGGCTAATAGATTGGCCGCCCTGCGTTACCTCGCCCACCACGGGAGATGCTATTTTCGCCAGTCACGCCAATAAATAAACGAACCGACACGTCAGATCGAGTCTCAGGTTTTCTCCCCGTTCAATGCCAACTGTTGACGATAGTCCCATCATGACAGTTGGAGGAGAGTTCCCGAAAGATTTAACGTGTCAGTTGGTTCACTTAATGTCACTTACGGTGGACGGTTTGACCATGGTTGTTGAAACGCAGTGCCTGAATGGCTTGGAGCTTTGACCCAGTTTCAGTTCATTCGCTCTTAGGGCAAAGTACTTAGGACAGCTTGACCATCATTGTTCAAGGGCAGCTTCTAAACGGTTTGGCGCCTTGACAGAGTCGCAGCTCGTTTACTTTTATTGAAAGCTGCCCCGGACAGATTTACCGTGATTGTTGAAAGTTAGTGCCTGAATGGTTTGGTGTCTTGACAGAGTCACAGCTCGTTTACGTTTAATGCCATTTTACTTCGGACAGTTTGACCATGATAGTTCAAGGGTAGTACTTGATTTGCTTGGCGCCTAAGGCGCCAAGCTAATCAAGCCTTGAAATATCATGGTCAAGTCTACTCACTAACCTTACACGTACGTGGTCCTTTTCCCAGAAGAAAGCTAATAGAGATGTTTTTAAATTATTTTTTTAATTTAATTTTTTTTTTTAAACTGAACACGCTTTGGCCGGCGCTGACTGAACTCCCGTCGGCCTTCGGCCTCATTATGTCGGAAACCAGACGTAAAAATGATCACCCCAGCAGACGAATTTCATATATTTTTCAAGAAGCTAAGTGTGGCCTGCACGGGCTCATGAGGTTCTATGTCTTCTGTGGTTAGAAGGGATCAAGT
>BTPG01000001.1:200373769-200385970 GCA_036245525.1 Semisulcospira habei
AGCCCAAAGCTTTTAGGCCCAAAATCACAAACCAGCAACACGCTTCTGTAGAGACTTCTTTCCACTTGACCGCAGTAACAGAATAGGTTGTAAAATAGCAGTCATTGTGCAAGCTTAGGTCTTCTGAGCACAGGAGGAGGAAACATGTCTGATATTGGTCCGCTGACAGCGTCTTTCGACCTCTCAGTAGTGATGTACGGTCGACTGATGAAAGATGACTTATGTAAAACCCATTATTTTACGGAACTAACTTCCATTTTGCGAACCTAGGTCAGAGCATTCGTCGTTCGCTTTTTTGTCCTCGCCAAGTTAGGTCCCTTTGGCGAACTTTCATCTGAGTGGCTGAAACTGAAACTCTCCTGTATGAGGATAAAAGATAGTTTCATCTTTACAAATTCCTGACATCGACTTGGCAGATCTTTGTCTTGTGCTGACTATTGAATTAGTTTAAGACTCATAATCATGTATAAATCGTGTATTAATGTAGCCCTTCCCTGACGTTGTACATACACTGTATTTCTAAATCTTTGTTCATTCGAGGACCAAAAGGCACAAATCATCCATGGAGCATGGATACAAATTGGTCTCTGCAAGAGACACAGATCTTCATGAACCCCCGCGGGGGCTCATGAGGATCAATGTCTCTTGCAGTTGGATAGTGTTCATTCTTTGTTTGCACTGAAGGGGTTAAGGTATTGATTTGCCTTTGATTTGGCCTTGTTATAGAGTGTGAACACAGCTAAGGTCGACTGCATCGCGTGTCCATAAATGGGGTCATCACGAACGTGTTTGCTTGCCTGTGTGTAGGTTAATTCGCCAACAATCAGTTCACGAACAGGACCATGGATAAAATAGTAAAACTGTTGCCGCTAGGGTTTCATGTGAAAGAAAAACAGAAGATAGTGGTGGAAAACCCTTTAAAATAGAAACAAGGAACGACGTTTCGGATCAAAGATCCTTCTTCAGGTGACATGGAAACAAACGTAGAACAGAAAAGAACACGATAAGTTCGTTCCATTAGGAAATGACTTAACAAACAGTCTACCCCAGTAGCAAAACGACTAGGGGCCCACGACGGCCGCAGTGGGCCCGCGCACAGTCGTGCGCGGGCCCGCTGCGGCCTTCGTGGGCCCGCGGGCCTTTGCTTACTGGGTATGTCAGAGGACCCAAATCACATAGGTTTCCTTGCCCTGTGTATCTAGGTAAATCTTGGTCGGAATTATAGATAGGTTCTTGGGTTTAACACTTTTTAGCTGACTAAGGCCGAGAATGATATATATGCTCTAGTCCTTCGTTCTCAGAAGTATAGCAGAGCTCTCAGAAAGGGGGACATTGGTGTTCTTTTTTAAGGTCAGGACAAACCTTAGAAAAGGACTAAATAAATAAACCTGCTGGCATTTTCCGCCATTATCCGTGTTCCAATTACAAGTAGACTTCACTCAACAACACGCACGATTTTAGAAAGCACTGATGTCTACACAGTGAACACGGCAATCTCCGGCGCTGAGTCATTCGACAGTCCAATACGTGGCACACAACAGGGTCACAATTTGGACAGAGACAAACACACATCGGAAGTATCACACCCAGGTTTCTTAAATAGCCATAGTTATTAATGTCTGTGGTCGCACCTAAGGCAGCAAACATCGGAGGCGGGCGAGAGGGAATTTGCGCTATGAAACATGTTCAGCAGTGTCAGATTTGCTGGGGTCTGTATGTTTGAAGCATACATTTGGTGTTGGACGGTAAAGTTCCCTTTGAGACTGTGTGCATGTAAACTTTACGTCATGTCACCTTCTTTGCAACATTTCAGAAAGGTCTGACGTGAACTCCAGACTATGCGAGCCCTAGATTGTGACGTTAAAGAGTTTTGACTAACACACACATGCTCTCAAAAGAATAACACAACCACAAACTTGTTCTCGAGAGAGCAACCGCATGCTGCTTTACTTCGTATGTTGGTAATATGTTCTTTGTCGTTTTGATCGTGATATCTGGCTCTCTACCTTCGCTTGGTAGCGACTGGCGGTTTACGAGAGTCTAGGACCTGCGATTACGACGCCCCTATATCCCACCGGACCGCTCAGGTGATCAAGTAGGAAATGAAGACAAGGGAGGTAATGAGGTTCCCCACCGTCTGACAAGTTCCGTCTCTTTTCCTTGATCTTTCACACCCATCTGCTTGGGCGGAAAATTGTGACTGGATCGATAGTAACGGCTCAGTGTTAGTGTCTAATTAGCTTGTCGTCTCCCCTAATAGCCTTGACCCTTTATGGTCAGCAAATCTTCTGCGGGTTGTGGGCGGTCTTACGCATATCATAAAAAAGTCAACAACAATACAAGCATTTTGCCTGTCTCAGTGATGTTGATAATGCACCAAGCACCGAGTCCATCACATGCATGGACAAAATAGAAATCTATCCAACACAGAGTGCCATGGTTGAATTTCTCACATCCAATGAGCGTGTTTAACGGAATGTAGATCACTAACCTCCACCGCAGCACAATAATTGTCTCCCTCGATTTGCTACATCTGATCATCTATAACAAATCGAGGGAGACAGCCGGTCTGCGCCCTTTGATGTGGAAGTAATACATACGTTTGGCCGTCAGCATCGTTATGATCCGTACAGTCATTTCCCATCATGGGTCGGTCCAGCGAAAGAAAAAGAAAAACACAACAAGTACCCAGTGAGCGAAAGACCCTTGGGCCTACGTCGCCGCAATGGGCCCGCGCAAGTTCGTGTGGCCGACGTCGGTCCAAGGACCTTTGCTTACTTTGTGAAAAGCGAGAATACACGAAAATGGACTTTCTGTCTCTTAACCCTTTTAGCCCCACGTGCGTTTATTCCAAATTATGAAAGTGTTACTGAACGACTGTGTGCCAGTTGCAGGAGCTGGATTGACCATGATAATTCAAGGGTAGTGTCAGATTAGCTTGGCGCCTGAAGGCGCCAAGCTCAGCTGGCACTACCCTTGAATTGTCATGGTCAAGCCATCTCCTGCAGCTCGTACATAGTCGTTAGGCAACGCCTCCAAAATGTGGGAAATGGGTCCTTGGGGCTAAAAGGGTCAACTGAACATGCAGCATTCATTTGTGCAGTGTCTTGTTTCTGCATGTAGCATTGTTCATGTTGTCTGGTCAACAGAACCTGTATTCACCGACCACACTTAAGAGAGATCACCTGTGATAATGGAAGATTATGCCTTATGAGGGCAAGTGTATCACCTGTCTAATATTAAAGACGTCATTTAGGTGCTCACAAACCAGATAAGCGAGGCTAGCGGGGGTAGAACAGTACACATACCAATGGGAATTACTCACTCATGTGTATGTCCAGCGCTGATTAATTCCCCTTGGTATGTGTATGTGTATGTGCACGTCCTGTAACTGGCTTCACCTGTCATTAAAGACCATCATTTAGGTGGCTGAAGCCATCTATATGTGTCTTTAATGACAGTTGATACACTTGTCCTTCAAGACTTCGTTTTATAGAGTTTATGTTCTTTAGGCCACTTTTCCTGTTTTAGAAAGGTGGAGCTCAAATTATAATCTATATAGTAGGCATCCGTCAGACTCGAGAGGCCATGGGGTAGCGCCCTTGAAAATGTCACCATGGTCTTATGTTGTGCCTGCGTAGGCCCACACGATGACAATCCCTGTTACAGCGGGGGCATTTGAAGGACGACTACTCCGAGGAGTCTGCATTCAAATGCCGCCGCTGGAACAGGGACTGTCAATGTTTTATCTCTCGACACATCTGTGTGCCGCATTCTGTCGGAGCTTGTCCTCGTTGAATTTTAGCCCGTTGTTCAATGCCTCCTTCCACTGCCTCCGTCCACGTGCGCTCTTCGCACCTCTCTGTGTCAATGTCCAGAGCTTGGAGATCGCGCCTACAAATATCGATGTAGCGCAGGTGTGGGCCCAACAGCTCTCTTGCCAGTAGCCAGCTCACCGTAGACTTGATCTTTTTGGGTTCTTTCGTTCTGCATAAGCATTATCTTGCGTGCTGGATCTGTGGTTTTGGAGTTTACAGCCTGGAGCCAACTTTACTCACCGTCCAGCAATCATTTGTACAGTGTTATGTTCATAGCTGTAGCCTCTTTTCATTTTCTGTGGTGTACTAATTATAAAAGAAGTATAAACGTTTTAGGGGCGTGATAGTGTTATACTTACAAAGCGCATTTCTTTCTTGTAACCGGGTTAGAAGATCAGGATCAGAAATGAGGGAGGCAACAACGTCGAAGACAGGGGTCGCTGTGACATGTCTTTATTTAGGTGTAGGAAACTGAAGAAACTGAAGAAACAGCGCAGAGCTAAGAGGGAGTCGACATTGTAGTTCTTCCTAGTTGTATCTTCGTAGCGGAGCGAGTGGTCTGTGGCAAAGTAACGGCTGAGTGGTACTGACCGCAAGCGCGCTACGGAAGGGGCTTTATATACGGCAGGGCCGGGCGTGGGCCGCAAAGAAAGCACCACTCGCGTGCTTCCAGAATTTGGTGCTTTTGGAGCCGGGAAGCTGAAATTTGTGCTAAAGTGGACTAGGTTCTCTGACCATAGCTCTGATACTACTGAACCTAGAACCTTGCGGTTTGATACTAATAAAAGATCCGCAATTGTAGTTTCACTAGTATCAGACGTTGATCATTACAGACAGCTAAAATTAACTATGAATTTTTAAACGACTTTTCTCCATCGACCTGGTCGGTGTAAAAGGTGCAAACTCCCAAAATAATGTTTAACCCACACTCGATCGGACTAGAAATAGATTACAAAATGAAAGAGACTATCATGCTGAATCTTATGGATCTTGGTTTAAAACAATCGGTACAGGCATTGAGGAGATATTCAACTTAGAATGCCTCATCACAAACACAAGCTATCATCGCCATTGTAGGCACCGGATGCTAGAACAAAGCCACGAGGCGGCCGACGCGGTCGCGTCCCCTGAATAGACACTGAATACCTAGTGGTCTAGAAGTAAGCCAGAGGGGTCGGACTAACACAGGCATCAATGAAAGCAATACCTTGCGAGACCTTACATTGAAGGAAAAACCACTGAATGATAACACACACCACTTTTGCATTGCAACAAACAAAATTACATCAGGTGGGTTATGAGAGCCATTACATCAGGTAGGTTATGAGAGCCGGGTGTACCCGGTCACATGACATTATGCCCCATAACCAGGAAATACACGAGCGGCTTTTTTCCCTAACAGAACATGTTGATAAACTGATGGAAGCTGACCATCTAACACGCATTTGTTATTACAATAAATAGCATCATGTGGAAAATTGTACGTTTTGTATAGAGGTGTATATTGACTTGATGAAATTCGCTCCGCCACTGAGGAGAATTCGATACATTGCTGCTATGTCCCTTCAGACACCACCAGAGTACCAGAATGACATTGCTGCTATGTCCCTTCAGACACCACCAGAGTACCAGAACGTATTAACCCATTCAGCCCCGTCGCCCTACAGCAGGAGAAGGGTCGACCATGATAATACAAGGGTAGTGCCAGATTAGCTTGGCGCCTGGCGCCAAGCTAATCTGGCACTGCCCTTGAATTGTCATGGTCGATCCATCTCATGAAACTGGTGCATAGTCATTACATGACGCCTCCAAATTTGGGAAATATGGCCCTTGGGTTGAATGAGTTAATCGATCATAATGATTCAAGGGTGGTGTCTGAATAACTTGGAGGCACCACTCTTGAACTGACATAGTCGACCTGAACTGTAATCTGGTCTTCAGGCGCCAAATCCCGAGTTTAGGAATTTTGACCTCAGGGTTTAGACAGCTAATCTGGTGGAGTGCGTAACATTTTTTCTCCATCAAACTGAAATAAACAAAGCAGTAGAAGCATCCCTGCAGAATACTGCAGTTGCTGTGATCTCTTAGTTGATTGAAAAGGGTGGAGGCTTTTCGTTGTGGCTGTCTGAAATGATCGATTAGGGTTTTCTGTTTACATTTAACTCGTCATATGGTCCTCGCGCGAACTGATCGGTTTTAAACACCTCTAACTAACTAATTAATTAACTAACTAACTAACTAACTGACTGACTGACTGACTGACTGACTGACTGACTGACTGACTGACTGACTCACTCACTCACTCACTCACTCACTCACTCACTCACCGACTAGTGACTGACTGACTGACTGACTTACTGACTGACTGACTAACTAGTGAACTTTCGTATAATTATATTGCTTTTTTTGTTCGTGCAATCCTGTTTGTTTGTCTAGGGTGCATCGATGACATGTGTATCTCTGGAAGCGCACCTGAGTGAGATAAATATGACATCAAAATATGACGTCAAAACACCCTCAACACATCGACTCAAGGGCTACAGTAAAAAACAAAACAATACAACGAATTTGCTTTCGTCTGTTCGTGTGACTTTTGTGTAGAGATGGAGTCAAAAGTAAACGGAGACACAATGGAGAAAATGCGAGGCAGCATTAAGATTGTCTATCTTGACCAACATCAGACATCGGCCATGTACCCTATGAGCATTATAAAGGAAAGAGTTGGAACCGAAGTTTCTGACGAAAGTTACCGCAGCCGCGTTGATTTTGATTCATTCGATTTTCTTTCACCGTATGCTAAGTGTAGCAGATGATGCGTCCTTGTTGCCTCATCGACTGACGAGTGCACAGTTTTTTGTGCACACCTTCTGCTGTCAAGTAGGGGGACGAACGTGACTGATTGGTCCTGTGACGTAAAAAGGAAACCAAAGTCTTATAGACGTCTCTCAAAGTTGCGAAAGTACTTGTTATATGTCAACGAGTTATAAGGAGACCTACAGGAAGCGACTGACTGTTTCACATTGGGAGATTTTCGCAACCGCTCTCCCGCCTTCCGCGGATACTGACAGCGGGTCGTAAGACCCGCTGTCAGCGTGCGCGAAAGGCGGGAGGGCGGTTGGGAAAGTCTGTAGTGGTAACCAACTCCAGGGGCACTGAGCCCTATTTCAGACGCACTTCTTTGTTTAGAGTGCCTCAAATTAAGGTCAAGGGATTATGCTGTAATGTGATTACAGCTTGCTCTAAGTCCTTGATCATTTAAGTTCTTGCAAAACAGAATTGTGGTACCAGAGACACAAGACACATATTTACACTGAGTACACGTTCGTTTAACCCATTTCATCCTGATACATCCATTGCTTGTAATAAATTTGACGATAGTTCAAGGGTGGTGCCAGAATAGCTTGGCGCCGGAGGCGTCAAGCTATTCTGGCACCACCCTTGAACTAAAACATTTGGATCTATCTCGTAATATGTAATGTAGCCTTCGTGGCCGGGATACTAAGCGAATTTTACACAATCATTCTCAGCATGTAATGGGTTAAAATCAAATGTACTACGTCCAGGCCGAAAGTTTAGCTCTGTCTGTCTACGTCTGTCTTTTCTTGCCGTGATATTGAGGGGCTTCTACACTCTTCGTCCTCGTCTAAGCTCACTACACCTGCATTTGGTGACGATGTAAACAAGAGCACGTCCGGCACCAGATAGAGCTTTGACGTATGCTGCCCCCATGCTGTGCAACTGTCTATATACCTGAATCGATTCCACTCGAGCCTGCAGCATTGATTTATTCCGCAAGAGCTTCAAGAATCATCTCATCGGCAATGAACTACTCCCATTCAAAATCTGCCAAACACGTATAGCTCTTATCCCCCCCCCTCCCCCCTCCCCCCCCCCTCCCCCCCCCCCTTCCCATACCTGACCCACTTCCCCTCACCACTCATCCAGTTTTTCTCCTTTCTTCCTTCTTGGTGGATATTTCACTGCGCCGTGAGCATTTTTTTGCGAACATGGATGTCGCGCGATGTAAATATAGACATTATTTTGATGCTGACAATGTTCTAGGTTTACAAGTCGGTTTATAGCACGCTTTGTAAATTTCGTAATGACGAGAAATGGGATGTGACGCCAAGCTAGTCACGCAGGCACTGAAGTTTTAACTTTTTATGGCCGAGCCAGCATCCGCACCTGAAGCTGAGTGGAAACAAAGCGCCGCTACACGGTCACGGGATTACCCCCCCCCCACCCCCACCCCTTCACTGCCGAGAAAACGTGAACGTGATTTAAATGCAAGAGACATAGATCCTCATGAGCCCCCGCGACATGATCTATTCTCTTGCTGAGACCAATTTGTATCCACATTCCTTTGACGGTTAAGGATTTTGGTCATGAATGAACACTGACTTTGGAAATAAAGAATGCGTGCAGTGGCAGGGAATGGGTTAAAATTGCAAATGTGACCCAATTCTGTCAATATGGATCTTCGCCATAATAATAATTTATAAATATTCTTTCAACGTGAACAAGTAATTTGTTTACTGCCGAGAAAAAATGTACCACCACCCAGCTGCAATGGGCATAGATCCTCATGAGCCCATGAGATGCTGGAGATAATAAGGATATATTCTTCTTGCTGGAACCATTTTAAATCCATGTCCCTTTGAGGGATAGGGCTAGGGATCTCTGACGTTGAACTTACAATGCTTTTCACAACGTTGCCTGCTTCCACTAGCGGTAGATAACGCTCACGTTGAAAGAGAATTTGCCAGTAAATATACAAAGTGGTGGAAAATAGACCAGTGCAATAACCAACTTTGGGATACGGAAAGAAATAGAGACACCGCTTCACCACGCTCACCACTCTGGTTGTCGAGGGAGACAAATCGAGGGAGACAACCAGAGTGCACCCTTCCCTTTACCCCTCCCCCTTCACCTCATCAAACCCGCTAACAATGGCCCCGATTGTCGCCCCTAACGCATGCCCCATATTCCCGGACATGCGCACATTTTCACGTTGCTCAGTGGGTCGTACGCTTAGCCTTTAATAACAGCCTCAGTTTCAGTTGCAGCAAAAGTCCACGTCGACCTTGAAGGGGCATAGACTCACATGAACCCATCTCACTGCAAGGGTTCATGTGAATCTCTTGCAATAATTTCAGACATGTACAGCTTTTTCACAATGGTGTGTGGGGAGATAACACTCTCAATTTGAGGCACAGCTGGAGTTGATCTTGACCAGAAAGGACATACATGTTCATGAGCCAGTGCGGCTGTACTGGGTTATGTGAATCTATGTCTCTTGAAAGATTATTAGATTCGTCACGATTTCCTCCGACCTGGAGCTGATGTCTACCAGCAAGGGACATAGATTTACATAAGCCCCTGCGAAGGCAGTAGCTTATGTGAATTTATGTCTCTTGCAAAATTCCAGAGTGTGCACAGATTTTCCACAATACCCACTGGCGCGACCAAGAAAGGATGAAATGTGATAAAAATTCAATTTCTGCTTCTGTTGATGCGTTTGTAATGGGGATGGACTGCGAAAAGTGGCGATTGAGCGAACACGAGAGGCTGAAGTAGTTGGTGGAAATGGAATAAAATAGAAAAGGGAAAAGAAGGCAGCCCCTTGTGAAAGTAAAAGACAATAAGACCATTTTTGTGAAAAGCAAGATTGTCATGATCTCGTTTTTTCTGAAAAATGGACTTATTGTCTTTTGCCTTCACGTGGCAATTGTTCCTGTGATTTTCATGACTTGCACGCTCTTTTGTACCACGTGTTCCAAGGCCGGGTTGTCTCAATTCACGTCTGGTGATACGGGTTCTGCTATCTCCGTCGCACTACTTACCGTTTTGTTGCAATGGTGCCTCACACAACGATCTGCCACTGAGTAATACTTTGGTAGTACAAAGGTAACAGCGACCGAACTGGGTTTCGAACGGAAAAGAACATGTAGATTCTGAGATTTGTTTTAAAACCGTGGTACAGATAAGTCAAATTATCCCTGACCTACCTTTAAATAAATAAAATAATAATATATATGTAAATCACTCGTGTTCACTTCGAGAAGAGTCCAAAATAGCTCAGGCGACTAAGAGTCGGAGCAAGAGAGCGAAGGGAATCGCCGGGTCGTGGGTTCGAGTCCCCGTTCCGGCCCCGGTAGCTGGACTCGCAATCCAGGGAATAAAGACGGGCATGTTCCATAGCACGTCCTTTGAAAAGTCCTGGTAAATCAAAGTGGCACAGTTGCAGTGCACCTGAATTGATCAGTGTTCAGGTCGTACTCCATAGGCAATAGATTTCCCTGTCCCCGATAAACAGCCCGTCAGGGCCGTCCATTATCACTTCGGTGCCGTGGACGTTAAACCGCGAACTAACCAAAACCAACCATCACTTTGAGCGATGAAATGCTCGTTACACCTCTCATTTTTCCGGTCGAACTGAACTGATTTCTTTTGTGTAACGGGAATACATAATTGAACTCAATCAACGCGCCCCGCATCAACAGCTGCGGAAGTGTCGTATAGCGTTGCCGGCGGCAACGCTATACGACACTTCCGCAGCTGTTGATGCGGGCCCTTTAATGAGTTAATCTGTATATATAGACGATGTTGTGTACTTTGGCCCGTGTGCGCTCGAAGCCCTTATGACCAAGGTCGTATGCACGACCAACTAAAGGTGCAAGCGATAGGCGGACGGGCGTTTGCGAAAATTCTGCAGTCATCCGGTTAGATGCCGTCCCGTGAAAAAGGTATTAAGAATAAGAATATAATAAGAATAAGAGTACTTTATTATCTCGAAAAGAGAAATTCGTTTGTGGTATATTTATAACAAAAAGTACAAACAAGACATGAAAACATTCTAACATAATCATGAACATTTTCTCCCTGCTACACAGCTACAAATTCCAAATGGACTACAAAATCTTTACACATAACTCTTACACATCTCACACATAAACATCTTTTATGAACTGAACTGATACGTTTCTAATCACGTTGTTAATTACACAGATACAAGACTTATCTGCTTATTTAACCCATTTAGCCCCAAAGTCCTACAGCAGGAGATTGACGAATCGTGATAATTTTAGGGTAGTGCCAGATTACCTTGGCGCCTGAAGGCGCCAAGCTAATCTGGCACTACCCTTGAATCATCATGACCAATCCGCGTCCTGCAACTTGTACACAGTCGTTAAGTAACACTTCAAAAATGTAGGATATGCAACCATGGGGCTAAATGGGTTAACCGAGGTTTTGCTGTCAGTAGCGCTTTTTGTCGAGATGATTTCCTCAGTTATCGAGAATAAAAGCACTACCGCCAGCCTAAAAGTTAATGATTTCGTATTTTGCGACTTTTATTATGTGTATATATATATATATATATATATATATATATATATATATATATATATATATATATATATATATATATATATATATATATATATATACACGCATAAGCCTGTTTTAACCTTAATGACATAGCAGTTAACGTGTAGCAACCATTACTAAATGCATCCGCTCACATTCGACGAAGCAAACAAATAACTTTTGACATTTTCCTTTTCACGACATTTTTATCAAGCAATGTTTTTCTCTAATTTAAAAAAAAAAATGTAGATCGCAACCATAAAGTTACAGGAACTCGGTCTGACCGTGGGTATAGTTGACACGAGCATGCTTGTGCTGCAAGAGCAGCTAATGACAACCTCGGTACTGGGGCCGTTTGCTCACTTAGTAACAATTCTCAAAATGTTTCTCTTGAAAATGAGGGTGAGGCGAAGTATAGGATTGTTTGTAAATTTGTGTGGAACTTCAAAATGGCCGTAATTGTGGTCTTGCTGCATCATTATGTGCGCCAGTAATGAACGCGACCTGAAAGATCTGAAAAAGGCAGAATAAAAGCCGAAGGCCATTTTACAATCATTTTTGCTTTTTTTTTCTTTTCTTTCCAAAAATCATTATCGAGGAAAATATTTTCTTTTTCAGATATCTGCAACTTTTTCTTTGCAAATAAATATTATCCCAAGATCTAACATTCCAAAGTATTCGTATCCGGCGGTTCTAATCACGTTGTTGAAAGGCCAGAGGAAATTGGTTTTTGTAATGCGTTAAGACTTTCGAGACATTCCACGTTCGGTTATGCGGCTCAGCCGCGTATCCAAAGGCGGCCCGTCTCGCATGTACCAAACGACTCCCGTTAACCCCTTCACTGTCGCTGGACTTTTTCTTTTATTCAATACCAACAGCCAAAATCTTCCAAGTAACATGTATAGAAGCTGGTCTTAGCAAGAGACAAATCCTCGTGAGCCCCCGCGACAGCGGGGGCTCATGAGGATCTGTCTCTTGCAGCTGGATCGTGTTGAATTTTTCTTGGCAGCGAACG
>BTPG01000001.1:200385990-200400046 GCA_036245525.1 Semisulcospira habei
GGTTAATGCGTGTGCCTGGTTTGTGAACTAAGGATGTAAAAAAAAAAAGTTATATCTTTATTTTGAATTTCTAATCAAATTGTATGCTTCTGATGTGAACGCCGCGCGAATGTGTGGTGTTTGTCCCGTGTATGTTTGCTTGTTATTTTTTCCGTACGTTTGTGCCATAACTTCTAAAGATGTTTCTTGCACGTGTCGTGCTATAGTGCTGTATTTCAACATGTGACTTTATTTATGTCTTGTTTGGTATTCTGCGTGTCCTTTTTTTTTTTTTTTATCTTTCTTTTTTTCATTTCTGTTTTTTTTTTTTTTAAATAATTTTTAATTATTATTATTTTTATTCTCGCGTTCTTTCGTTCTTTTCTCTCTCTTTTTTGTCTCCATCTTTCCCGAGAATCTTTCTTTTTCTTTCCTTTCTTTTCTTTGTTTTGTTTAATTTTATTTTATTTTATTTATTTTATTTTATTGTATACTTTACTTTACTTTTTTTTTTTTTGCTTTAAATTACTTTTCTTTACTTGTCAAATCTCCGTTTAGGTGTGAATAAACCAGATATGTATACGTGCTGTAGTGCGCTGGAACTAAGTGGCTGACTTCATTCAGCCCCACGCACGTATTTCCCAAATTTTGGAGGCGTCATCTAACGACTATGCACTAGTTGCAGGAGATGAATCGACTATGATAATTCAAGGGTAGTGCCAGATTAGCTTGGCGCCTGCTACCCTTGAATTATCATGGTCGACCCATCTCCTGCTGTAGTGCGTCAGGGCTAACTGGATTAACGTAAGATAGTATTACAAGACCGACTTCAGTTCAGCAGATTATTTTCCGCACTACGCAGCTCAGTCGAGCCCTTACACAATTAGCAAATTATCTGGACGATAGATTCATTCGGAACCTCAGAGTTGCTTCGGTACATGGGGTGGTTACACTCTGTCTCGATAATGCCGTTCGTTCGTTACTCCATTTTTATGTCCCACTGGCACAAAGTGATCGGGGACTTTCGATAATGCCGCATGCGCTGCACAATAAATAGCTAGTAGTGTGCAAACAAAACGGGCTCTGAATGGGCAATACGCAGGGCGCTGCCGGGCAGCTGCGATATGTACGTCATACTTCGTGACGTCAGATGTACATTATTATCTCACTTACTTGTGACCCAGACTTATGCTAGGAACAAAACTTATGGCGCAACTGGACCACGAGACGAAAGCCTCCATCACCTATGCCTTGTCATCTGATGGTCTTGTTTTGCAACCAGTACTTTACAAAGACATTCATTTTGCACTTAGACTTTTTGTGCCTGGCTCGCCGACCGGTCAAGACGTGGTACTTAGCAGGTCCTTAACGAAGAGAAGCGACAGTTTCATTTTGTTCATTTGTGTTGCTTTTATCTAAACCGTCTGAATCGAACGAGGACACAACTGAAAATCTTTAAAAGTTAAAATTCCCGAAAAAAAATTAGCACAGTTTAAACTGCAAGTGACATAGATCCTCACGAGAGCCCGCGACCGCGGGGGCTCATGAAGATCTATACCTCTTGCTGAGACCAATTTGTATCCATGTTTCTTGGACGGTGTTGGCTTTTGTTCGTTGAATGAACCAAGATTTCAGAAACAAAAATGTACGTACAGCGGCAGGGAAGGGGTTAACGGGATACATTGTGTATGAATTCACTTAGGTGTAAGACCCGATGAAATAGTTAACCCCCCCCCCCTTCCCTTCCACACACCCCTCCTCTTGCACCTCCCCCCCCCCCCCCCCCCCCAGCTGTGGGAATTACTTCAAGCGGTTTACGAACAACGCGAAGTAGGCCTAAAAGTCTGCGGTCTCGAAGGCGACAGATTTGATTACGTACCACTTAACAAGGAAGCAGCTTTGGCGGATACTGTAATTTATGGCGAATCCATAGGTCGCTTAATCTAGGACCCATTTATCTGGTGCCAGCTCATGCTCTAAACAGAGTTAGTCCCAATTGTCCTGAAATTAGCGATTACTCGAGCAGTGAAGGGATCAATCAATCGTTATTGAGCTGGTTTAGGTTGTGCAAGGTTTGGCGCCTTAATTAATTTTACACTCGAGTTCATAGGTGGGAGACTGTGACTATGCTAATTTCGTGGTAGCACCTGATAAGCTTGGCATATCGTAACTCGCTCACAACTACCATGCTAGATCGACGGACCTTGTTATTTCAACGGTAGAAACAGATGAGCTTTGTGAATGAGTTACGCATCAGATAGAGGCGCCATGAATGGCGCCTCTAGATGAAGCGTAAGTCATTCACGCTTGACAAACTACAGTAGAAGATGAATGGACCATGGTAGTTTAATAGTAGCACTGCATCAGCTCGGCGCCTTTGGGGCGCCAGTCTGATACGGTGCGACCCTTGAACTATCATGATCTATCATCACCGACGCCTCTCACAGTCTGTGAAATGGGTCTCAGGCTAGATAGCATCCTTAACTCTTTAGCCCCGACACACCATAGCAAGACATGGAACGAGCATGATAGTTCAAAGGGGGTGCCAGAATAGCCCCCCCCCCCTCCTCCCCCCCCCCCCCACCCACTTGAATTATCATGCTCGATCTTTCTCTAGAATTGTAACACAGTCCTTCAGAGGGCAACTTCAACATTGGGGGATTTCGGTTCTGGGGTAGAATGTGTTAAACTTTAACTTAAAGAATCAATATGATAGAAATCGAACACCGTCGCGTCTTGCTAGCACGTCCACAGGGGGAGAAAACCGAAGTTATGGCCGTTAGGTGAAGAGTTGTGCCCTTGACTAGGAGCTCCCCGGTACAGAATAAGTGACTATATTTTATTCACAAACCAGATAGGTGAGGCTAGCGCTGGCAGAATTGTATGCAAACCAAGGGGAATCACAGCGCTGGACAGGCAACAGTTAGATCAGGGGCAGGGGATCTAACTGTTGTCTGTCCAGCGCTGTGATTCCCCTTTGTTTGCATACTATATTTTATTGACGCTCTGAGTCAGTGGCACAACTCTTGCCATAACTGCCGTAACTTCGGTTTTCTCTAATTGGGGTAGATCGGTTTTACTAACCTTTTTTTGCCCCTGTTGCCATAACAATTAACTCATACGAGACGTGCCGCTTCCGGATACGCGGCTTATGCCGCGTATCCGGAGGCGGCGCGTCTCGAATGAGTTAAAATAACGTAAAGAACCATAATTAGCTTGTTTTTCGGTCATGCTGCCATGACAATTAATAGCATAAAGGACCATAAGTAGCTTGTTTTTCGGCCACGTTGCCATGACAATTAATATCGTAAAGAACCATAATTAGCTTGTTTTCGGGCTCATGCCCGTTCCTAGGCCTAATTTATAGTACGTGTATGGTAAGGAAGCTAGAGAAATGGCCTCAACGGCATGTTTAATAATTACACCCAGTTGTCCCAAATGTCACATTCATTATGCTTTTGTGAAATGCTGAGCTTGGCGATGGAGCATGTTGAAAAAGTGGCATTTAACTCATTCGAGACGTGCCGCCTCCGGATACGCGGCTTATAGCCGCGTATCCGGAGGCGGCACGTCTGGAATGAGTTAATAAGTTTTGCTGCCGACGGCCTCCAATTTTGGACATAAATCATTCCTCGGCATTACTTTAAATGGGTCAGCGTACCGGTACTTCTTCCTGTGACCGTCGATGCTAGGTTCGGTGTGAAATTCGCTCAGAAACTTTAAACCACAAGAACGCGCAACACATAAAGAGTAGCTTATTCCAGTCATTTGTACTCTATCCAGACCAAAAAGGTGACTGCCACTTCCCTTCTTTGCTGACAAGTAGCGACACACTTCTATACTTATTTGTTTGTCTATTTTTAAAATGTGAAAATATTAATAAATTGTCTTTTCTATGCGTGTTTCTTTCTCCGTTGGTTCTTTTCTCAAGTCTTTTGGACTGTTTTTATTGCTCATACATGCATTGCATGTGTATTTTAGCTCTACTTGAGGTTAGGCGCCATAGAAATCATCATTATTATTATTATTAACAGATTTTGATAGCTTAATTTACCCCATGCATATATTATTGTGATGCCTTGTTCATTTTACTGAAAATATGGCACAAACTGTCTAGATGCTACTGTGTTATTATATACCGCACGCCAACGTTTGAGTGACCATATGTTTTGGCGAAAGAAAAACTCATCATAAGAGACAGGTGCGCGCTCTCTCTCTCTCTCTCTCTCTCTCTCTCTCTCTCTCTCTCTCTCTCTCTCTCTCTCTCTCTCTCTCTCTCTCTCTATCTCTCTCTCTCTCTCTCTCTTTCCCAAAAGAGGTCTTAAAGGGTAATAAATGCCACCCGTCATTAAAGACCATCATTCATGTGGCTATAGCCACCTGAATGATGGTCTTTACTGACGGGTAATCGCGCATTAGGGTGGCTGTTCATAACAGAGGGTGGTGGGGGATAACAGTTTTTGCTGTACTGTACTTTCCTGATGGACATCTGAAAGGTTCTGTTTTAGGTGATAGGCCTACTACCAATTGTTCCCGCACAAGCATCAGTCAAAGTGTCACGGAAGTGATCGAGTGGTCCGCCGACTATCAGTCGTTCGGTACACGAGAATCACGGATCTGTTTGACAAAATGAACGGCTCAGCTACTGCTAGAGATGGAGCACGCAGCCATTACAGTTTAAGTCGTAGTGCCAGATTAGCTTCGCTTCCACTTGTTTGTCAGTTTATCGCTTTGTTTTCAGTCTATCAAACAGTTTGACATATTATGAAAGGGTATCATTAGTGTTGACGTAGAATAGTTTGTTCCGTTTGAGAATAGTCAGTTCTGGGTTAGAATAGTTCTTTTTATTTAAAAATAGTCTTTCTTTAACACTGCAATGGCCTCATCGAAGCAATGTATATGAATCACAAAAGAGGACTTTCAGATTCATTGACTATATATTTATACTGATGAGTGAAAGAAATGCTGCATCATTCGAGTCATCGGAAACACGTGTTTCATATGACTCGAAAGATGTCGCATTCTTCTGCTCGTCAATATGTAAACATTAACCCTTTGAGTGTCGGCAGCGGTTTTAGTCGCGATGATTCCTTTAGGAATCATTCGCGACTAAAACCGCTCGCGACACCCAAAGGGTTAAAGGCTAGTGCCTTATGAATTTGGCACATAGCTTATTAAGCATCGATCTCGAGCCGTCATGGTTTATCTATTATATACAGTTAAAGTTAGATCCGATCTGAGAGATACACATGAGACTTTTGTTGCTGCAAGTTTATTAATCTTTCAGTCTCGTCTGTCAGTGAGAGAGCAGCTGCGGTACAAGGTCAGTCTAACCCAGACGCAGCTTTTGCTATGAAGTGTGCTCGCTTTCCCCCTCAGGGATCTGACAACCTCAAAGAAGACCAGACAAGTCACGTCGCTTTCACACCTGAATGAAGATTCACTCATTCCTCCCTGACACACGACAACAGGAGTCTGTGGGGCCCATCCTTATTACAGTCTAGTTCGCTGATCAGGAGGGCGGATATTACAAAAGTCGGGGGTAACAACACATTTTTGGGATGTCCCGATGTCCAGTCTGCAAGAGGCAGCAATGACTTACTTACTTACTTACGCCTGTCACCCCTACCCGGGTATAGGCCGTCGACGAGAGACCTCCAGCAACTCCTGTCCAGTGCTTCTCCTTCGATTCTACTCCAGGTGGTTCCCAGTCTCTTGATGTCTGCTTGGAGGTCTCGACGCCAGGAGTTTCTCGGCCTACCTCTTTTCCTCTTTCCCTGGGGGTTCCATGACAATGCCTGCCTAGTGATACTGGAAGCTGGCTTTCTCAGACTGTGACCGATCCATCCCCATCTTCTTCGCCCAATTTCATTCTCTGCTGTTATCTGCTCTGTTCTCTCCCAGAGTCTGACGTTGCTGATCTTCTCTGGCCAGTGGATTTTCAAAATTCTTCTAAGGCAACTGTTCATGAAGGTCTGTACTCTGTTGACTGTGGTTTTTGTCAATCTCCATGTCTCTGCTCCATATAGGAGAACTGCTTTTACATTGGAGTTGAAAATCCGGATTTTGGTGTGTTGTGACAGCTCTCTGGAACTCCACACTTTTTTCAACTGGAGAAAGGCTGCTCTGGCTTTACCGATTCGTGCTCTGACATCTGCATCAGTGCCGCCTTTTTTGTCTATGATGCTCCCGAGGCAGCAATGACACACCTCTAGTACTTGTTCTTAATTCCACAGCAGTTGTGCGTGTGTATGTTCGTGTGTGTGTCAAAATAAGCAAAGGTCCTCGAGCCCATGACGGCTGCAGTGGGTCTGCGCACGACTGCGCGAGCCCATTGCGGACACGGTGGTCCCGTAGACGTTTCGCTACATTGCGTGTGTGTGTGTCGGGGTGGGGAGGGTGGGTGTGGGTGGGTGTGTGGTGTGTGTGCGTGCGTGTGTGTGCGTGCGTGCCTGTGTGTGTGTGTGTGCGTGTGTTTGTGCGTGTGTGTGTGTGTCTGCGTGTGCGTGTTCGGTGTGTTCTTAGTAGCTTCGTGTCCCCTGATAGCGCTTTGAGCCTGACTGCATGGATGATGCGCTATATAAGTATGGTTTTATAATAATAATAATAATAATAATAATAATAATAATAATAATAATAATAATAATAATAATAATTATTATTATTATTATTATTATTATTATTATTATTATTATTACTATTATTATTTCTATGTAAATTACAAAATCACTTCACCTACGACAAACTTATGACATAACATACAAGAAAAGTAGGGTCCTTATGCGATATTCGTAGTTTACTTTAGTACCAGGGTAGTACCAGAACAGCTTATAAATCTATTTTGGAAGCACTCCTCCAATATCGATAGTGCTCGCCTGCAACCTCGTGTATAACAATTTTTCTGTTTTCGAGAAACACAGTTTTGCTAGTTTGTCATAATAGGTAATCGAAGATTTCTTCATAAGGCGGACATGAGCCTTTCCTGCTTAGCAACACAAACGTTAGAAAATGGTGGAGAGAGAGAGAGAAAGTCAACGGAGGCAACTGCATTTAACATGATTTCTTTCCAGAAATGTCAATTTTTGAGGTTGCATGTGAACATCTTCTATATTCTAGTTGACGCATATTTTATTGTCTTGGGTGGTCACTGAATTAATTAATCATTAATCATGCATATCTCGGAAAATGAAATTAACCGCTTCGCTGCCAGTAATCACGAATTCTGAGTCTGAAAACAGGTACTATACACACTGACCGACTCTAGAGTAAAAAAAAAAAACGGATGTAATTGGGACCGGATATAGGCAGAAGGAACACAGGCCACACAAGAGACATAAATCCTCATGAGCCGCCGCGACTGCGGGGGCTCATGAGGATTTATGTCTTTTGCACCTGGGTAGCATTCGTCTAGCCCCGATCGTTTAAGGGGTTAAAGCATAATGTTATCACTATAAATGCTAATTATCAACAAGATCCCTTTGGTGGATCGTTTTCAGTATCACTTGCTAACCAAGGTCCCGCGCAGAAACGCCAAAAATTAACGATTTTATCATATCAATGTTGGGTTACTCTTGGGTCAAGGTAATTATCCCCCTTGGGGCTGAAGCAGAGAAATGTGTTCCTATAGAAAAGGCGGACATTCTGATACAACTACATGAGGCATAGAGCTTCATGAGCCCTTGTAGGAACAGGAGGCATATATTTTCATGAGCTCCTGCATCTTGCAGGGACTCATGAGGATCTATGACTCGTGCAGGAACAGGAAGCATATATCTTCATCAGCTCCTGCATCTTGCAGGGACTCATGAGGATCTATGCCTGCCTCCTGCTGGTCATATTTTGCTCGTTATTTCTTTCTAAGCTTTCCGTTGTGTCCTTGAGACTCTTCTAGACTATTCCTTTCGCACGTCAGATATAATCGATATGTAATAATACATACAGATCATAATAAGCCTTTCTGACTGGCATTTACATCTGTAGACCTCAAACGTGGGAGGCCATCTGTGTTTCATGCTGACCATTGCTAACGTTCTGACATGACACTTTTGTGGTGTAGTGTTAATTACTTTGCCAAAAGGACCATTATAGGTGCACTTTCGGTCACTTCTCGGAACATCCCGTGCGAAAGGCGAGAAAAATAGGCAATATCGTGGAGGAGGCCGTGTCAGCATTGTCTGCATTTACTGCGCACTTAATGGTTCATGGTCTCCCTTTAAGCCAATTACTGCTGCCTCTTTCAGAGCGGGCACTATCGTTATACAGAAGTGCCCTGTTCTATTATTATGGCCAATGTTCCGTGATACGAAGTCTTTGAGTAAGGCACTTATATCTGTATGGGCAATAACCCACACAAAGCGAGCCTTCCTTGTTTATTCTCGTCCATTTGCAAGGGGCATTGATTCTCATGAGCCTTTTGCGGTCGCTGGGGCTGACGAGAATCTACGAATCTACGCCCTTGACTGGTAAAGCATGGCACCATATTCATCACGAGCATGTACATCTTCTCTTGAATTAAACGAACTGAAGCAGTGTATTGATATTGTCAATATACCCCATACAGTTTGTCATGAAACCCCATCAGATGCAAGAGGCATAGATTCTCATGATCCCCTGTGGCCGCAGGCCGCAGGGGTTCATGAGAATCTATGCCTCTTGATTATAAGGACTGCATAGTTCTCCTTACTCTCATCTCTGGTCCTCAGGCATAGTATCATACTAGTGTAAGCGTATCATTAATGGTGAATTCAAGGTTGAACGGCATGAGACTCAATTGTCTTGTGAGATGACTGCAGTCCACTGACTACATTCTGGTGAAGGTATATGAACTGGCATTTGTTCAATGTGCAGTCACTGTGGTAATTCTTTTCAGGATGGAAAGGTCAGTGCGAGTGCAGCCAAATCGTACACAGTGTAATCTCACTTCAAAAAAGGGATGCAGTGCAGCATATAATTGCAGCACTTGGCTTGGGTTCAAACTTCTATGCAATGTAAACACAGACGTTTTAGTTTTACAAGGGTTTAATGACATGTTTCAGTTTTTGGGTACTTAATACTACAGCGTTTGCCACATTTTTCTTTTAATCCAACCAAAAAGGTGACTGCTATGAGTGTAAAATGCAAAGAAGAACCCAAAGGAGAAAGAAACACGATTAGAGAAGACAGTTACAACAATTTATTAATATTTTTCAAAATAGACAAACAAAAAAGTATACAATTCAGTCGCTACATATATTGTCAGCAAAGAAGCAAAGTGGCAACTGTATTGATAAATATTATATATTGATTAACACCAGTAATTGTGTTGTAGCTGTCTTTTCTAAGTATGTTTCTTTCTCCTTTGGGTTCTTCTCTGCGATGCGTATTTTAGCTTGTAAAGCTTACACTACGTGACTGAACCCACATAAAACAACAATTGTAAACAGTATTACGTGCATTTTATTATTTGGGTTGTTTGCTTGTTTTGGGTTTTTTTTGTTTAAATTCAGGGGAAGAGATGTCTTCTCACGTCTTACGTTGTTGTTGGTTTTTTTAACTTATAGGAATTAACATATCCGGCCATACTTGTAATATTGCTGCTGTTGTCGATGTTCTTTCTAATGTCTTCAAGTTCTTTTTCAAGTCTGCAATGAAAAACTCGAAATCGAACCTTGTGCAGACTCGTACCGTTTGCGGGCGTACACCCCAGATAGATACACTCAGTGAGTACGCCACAAGTACACTTCAACTCAAATGAGAAGATGCTCAGCATCTCATTTGAAGGGAAGTGTGCGTGTGGCGTACTCACTGAATAAGTCTACCTGGGGGGTACGTCCGCAAACGGTACGGGGATAGAGGTGCGGTTGTACAGGTGGACTTGCAAAATCATCTGCAATATCAGTAAATCATACTGATAAGCGTTTGAATTCGTTTGCTATCAATACACTGATCGAGGTACGATTGTACACATGGACTTGCAAAATCATGTGTAATATATAAATCATATTGATAAGCGTTTTAATTCACTTGTTCCCAGTGAGCTACCGCAGCTTTGGGAAGCATCAATAAAGGCTGTGTTCCAGCGGTGAAAGACATCGACCATGATATTTCAAGGGTAGTTCAAAGGCGCCAAGATAATTTGGAACTACCCTTGAACTATCATGGCCTATATATCACCCGCTGTGGTGTCTTTAAAGGGAGTGTGTTACCGGTCTGCTTAAAACTGGACTAAGCGACGTGAAAGATTAAAATGGACATTCATAACGTGCGTGTTGATGTAATATAGTAAATTACAATATTACGGTTTCTTCCAGTTAATTCTCCGCGCGCACGGTACAAGCTTGCCACTCAAAAGAACCATGAACTTGTATGTTTTCGCATGCAATCGCGTAAGTGACATTTTGGTACAAAATCTTATTTTGATGAGGTTGCCTCTTTTGAGTTTTTATTCCTAATTTCTGACGAAATTTGGAAATCTGTAGCTCAACAGGAAATGGTCATAAAAACCTTCTGGAGAAAGTCGCGGATCACATATTCTGACAAAAATGTCAGCAGTTTTCTTTCCTCACAAATCACAAATTTCTGGCTACAACCTTACATGCGTAAACCATCAGAATGATGTACGCATCGTCAATAGTGCAAGGTACCCCAAAGTTCAGACAGTGTATTACCCCTTAATCAATATTGACAAATGGCCAACACACTACAAAGAAGAGTCTTGTCCATCATATTAGCACCGCACGCAAACCGAAACGACAAAATAAAATTAAGGTGTCATCGCTTCATGAACAGCACAGTTGTACATTATGAAAGCATTGCTGATTGCAGATGTAGTCTTCCTGAACGTTTTTGTGGTTCATTTATGTATGCGATCGGGCATAGGAGTCCCCAGCTAAAGTGCAAACTGAGTTATCTGCATTTCCAAATCCTCAGAATGTCCAGATTGTCATGCGCAAATACAGAATTTGAATATCTTCAACGGTTCCTGTTTTCCAAATTCTGTTTTTTGCATGATGATTAGACGAGCGAGGGGTTTGGAAAGCTAATAACTCACGCTAACTTTCTTCCAACTTAAAGGCCCACTACCGCGTAACTGTTCAAAGATACACTTCTGTAACAAACGGTTACGGAACGCTACGCACAGGTCTAGTTATGGCTCATTTGGACACAGGAGAATCCTGTTCAGCACACGTCGTCTTAATATCAAGTAACCTGACAATGACTTCACTCCTTTCTATAAATACAGTGTTATTAGTACGAGAAACAATTAAAATAGTTTGAAACGCTAACGGCTTCACAGAATAAATAAGTGCGATTACGCACGTGCTGTTGCTGACTGTCCAAACTGTTGTTAAAGTTCATTAGGTGTGTCGACAAGACATAACAAACACAAATGTTGCAGAAACGTGTCTTCGGATTTATGCGTAATGGTTTACACTTTAAGCTGGGTTTTCCTATGCAGGGTCACATGCGCCTTTTTATGAAAATTAAACTTTTTCAGAGCCATAATGGATCGAGTGATGCACACAGGGAAGTGAGGCCTTACATCGGCTCATAATACTCTATGTCGCTTGAAGGTGCACTCTTGGCTGGATTGGACAGAAGAGAGTGGCTCCTGTCTCTCATTCGCGACTTGCCGCGCACATATACTCGGAAGATGAAGTTAGCATTCTATATACATACCGCATACATGCTGCATGTCTCAGACGCTAAATTCATACCCCCCCCCCCCCCCCCCGCCCCCCGTATCCGTTTGTGCCACGTCTCGAATTTTTACTTAAAATTCCGCATGGTATGTATATGCGTATGCAGCACTTCTTTCATACTAACTTCCTTCGCCGCGTATCCGTTTGTGTCACGTTTTATCTCATTTGCCGCATGATGTCGGTATGATGCACGTCTTTGATTACAACTTTTTTCGCCAAGTGTCTGCCTGTGAGACATCTCGATTTCGGTAATTAACCATAGAAGGTAGGAATATCCCAGTGAGCAAGAGACCCCTGGGCGAATGTGCGCGGCGGGCCCACTGCGTCCGACGTTGGCCCAAGGGTCTTTTGCGTACTGGGGGCCAAGCTAGAGACACTTTACCCTACCAAACCATAGGTCTATTACTAAAGTCGACTCCGCTTATAACATGGTCGGATATAACAAAAGTTGGATATAACAACACTCTAATTTCCCGACGGCCATCTTTCTATGGAAATAACTTCGCTTATTACACCAAGAAATGGGTCCCCTGGTGATTTTCTATATCCGGAGTTTACTGTATGTAGTAATAGACCTATGAAAAATACCCTTTCGCCAGACTGCAGGGACTCCTGAGGATCATTATGTCTTCGGGTTTCCGACGTCTTCTAGTTTGCAAGAGACATTGATTCTCAACAGCCCGTGCAAATTAAAGGCATATGAGGATCTGTGTTTAATGGCTGGTGGATTTCGTTGCTGGAATGGACACTGATCTAGAAAGTGGCTCTCGGCCGATGTGGGGTCAGACGCGATTGATGGAAGAAGGCAGAGGTCAGGAGACAAACCCACGTGACGCATTCGCGCGTCTGGCTGTGCCATCTGGTTTACTTACACCCGCCAACTATTCCGCGTCACACGAGAGAGAGAGAGAGAGAGAGAGAGAGAGAGAGAGAGAGAGAGAGAGAGAGAGAGAGAGAGAGAGAGAGAGAGAGAGAGAGAGAGAGAGAGAGAGAGAGAGAGTAGAGAGATATGATGATGATGATGATGATGATGACCATGACGATGACGATGAAACTTCATTTTAGGATAAAGCGACTAGGTATGACATTTATTACATAGTGACCTGCTAACTATATTCACCCTTTGGGTGTCGGTAGTCGTTCCTGTAATCATCGCGAATAAAACCGCTACCGACACCCAAAAGGCGCAGCTACTTACCTTATAGCTATACTGACCTTATGCCCAAATATTAACTTCTTGTGTTGTTTTTCTGTTTCTTTTTTGAATACTTTTTTAATGTCCTACGAGAGAACGTTTGGACTGCCTTCAGCGCGGAAGACGGCTCGAAAATGTAGCACTACTAGACTATCTTTTCTCTCCTTTTCTTACACATTTGACCAATTTTTTTGTCATGAGAGAGAGAGAGAGAGAGAGAGAGAGAGAGAGAGAGAGAGAGAGAGAGAGAGAGAGAGAGAGAGAGAGAGAGAGAGAAAGAGCGAGAGAGAAAGAGAAAGAGAGAGAGAGAGAGAGAGAGAGAGAGAGAGAGAGAGAGAGAGAGAGAGAGAGAGAGAGAGAGAGAGACAGAGACAGAGACAGAGAGACAGAGACAGAGACAGAGACAGAGACAGAGAGAGCGAGAGCGAGAGCGAGAGAGAGAGAGAGAGAGAGAGAGAGAGAGAGAGAGAGAGAGAGAGAGAGAGATTTTCAGATAAGCTAGCAGATCGATGTGTTTTCATTAGTAACTATGATTAATGGCAGCCTACCCCAGGCTTCCTTCCTTACACCCGTGTTTACATAATCTTAGGGGCTGATTGCACAGTCTATGGCTCAGCCCGTCCCACCTGCAAGAGGCATAGACTCTCATGAGTCCCTGCGTCAGCAGGGGCTTAAGCAAATCTATGCCCCGTGAATGCCGCGATCGAGTCCCCCGATCGTGCCTTAACATGATTGTGTTATTCTGCAGAAATTGTTTAAAGGTTTTCATTCAGTTCGTTCCAACTGCAAGAGGCATAGATTCTCATGAGCTCATGCAACTGCAGGGGCTTATGAAAATCTACGTCCAGAAATCGACTCCAGGCGTGTCTCAAACCATGGAGAATTTTTCTACAGATACTTGAACACCTTCCCTGCAGTGGGCGTAGATTGCTTGTCTAAACTCTGTGTTAATTCGACGCCAAAAACGCAGAGATAGATAATATGACACTCCCAGGACAATACATTCAATAGAGCCGCATCCGCCATTAATTTACGCTATTTTTAATAACAAAATTCAGTTATCCCATTACACCCTCGTTATTTCCGAATCAACCCTTTAATTTTTAAAAAATGATGAGCATGACGGATGCGACTCTATTGAATTTATTATCCTGGGAGTGTCATATTATCTATCTCTTATCCCAATCAAGTGATGTCAATC
>BTPG01000001.1:200412713-200467713 GCA_036245525.1 Semisulcospira habei
AAGTTTCTCAATTCTTTGCTTCTCATAATCTTGTTGAGCTTGAGCTAGTTTTTCAGATGCCTCATTGTGACGCTTCATTTCTTCTGCTGATTCTTCTTTACTAACTTTTGAAAAGAAATAGTTTGATCCACTAAAAGCTAATGCGTTAATAACTGCACCACCAATCATGACAGCTATAGTTGCCATATTTTTTATTTACATAGAAATATTTTCTGGAATAATTCCTTGCTTGACTAGAAAATCTTTTGTTGCAATCGATGCTGTTATAACAACTACTAGCTTAGCACTGTCTTCGAAGTCTAATTTACTAAGGTCTGCTGATTTCATTTTGAGAAGACTTTTTCCCAGCATAGAATAAGCTACTGATAGTCCACTTATTACAGCAGAGTGATAGACAAGGTTCATTAAGTTCTTTGTGTCGCTCATTTTCTAATACAAGAAAAATTAAAATAATAAATTTATTTACTGCATGTAAAATGGGTCAACGGCTTTGGGTGTTGCTTGTAATGTGGAGACTTCTTCTTTTATTTTTGGAGTGTTTGATTTTTTGTACACTGTTTGAGTCTGTGGTTTGTATTTTTTATATAATTAGTAACCTACGTAACCAAATCCGACAACAAATCCAGCAACTATATATTTTGTTGTTTCAGGTTTAGTTGTTTGTCTCTCACTTTGTTGGGGGTGTGACGGTAGTGACACTGGTGCTGTTGATGTTGTGTCAGTCTTTTCTGTTAATGCTTGAAGCTGTAATTTCTTTTGTCTGTTATATTCAGCTAATCTTTTCCCAGCCTCTATTCGACCTGGACTTTTAGTCTTAGTCACTGTTTGAACCTGTGTCAAGACATGGCTCTGTTGTGGAGTCGTCTCGTCCATTTTCTTCTAATTTAAAATTTATTTTAGAAAAATCAATATGACCACTAGTAACAAGTAGGGTTACAGCAGGCGCAAGGTAATTGCCAAACTTGTAAAACATGACACATGCTAATTTGCCAATTGAACTTGAGACAATAGGATTGCTTTCGAGATCATGTAAAAGGCTGTCACTATCAACAGGTAGAAAGTGACTCACAGCTTTTGTGTATAGGAATATTAGAGATCGACTTAAATCACGAGTCATTAGTGAACTAATGTGATTTTCATATTTAGCATGAAGTTTGATTAGCTCATCGGATGTGAGAGACTCTATGTCTTCTACCATGTATTGTTTACCGAGAAAAGCTTTTGATTTTCCAGAAACAACTACAGAGAGTAGGCATTGTTTTTTAGAGTCTAAGTCTTTGTTCTCTACAGCACAGATATCACTTAGAAGTAGCAATTCATCTTGATTCATTTTATAATGTAATATAATAATTTTGTTTAACGAAGTTAATGTCAGCATTAATTATTTATATTTTTTCATTACACTTCGCAAAAAGATGACATGTCGCTTGCGCCTAACTATTTAACCCCATCAGCTCCACCACCAGACTATTACTAAAAAAAAGTTTTTTTATTGTCCTTGTATCTTGATAAATCTGTCTCAGTGACTTGAGTCAAGTTGTTGTAAGAACTTAGGGTAAGTAATTAATAAGTTCTTAAAGGTTACCTATGCAGGTTCCTAGAAGTTAGTTGTAACTTGTTAATAAGTATTAAGTTTCGATTGACATCACTTGATTGGGATAAGAGATAGATAATATGACACTCCCAGGATAATAAATTCAATAGAGTCGCATCCGTCATGCTCATCATTTTTTAAAAATTAAAGGGTTGATTCGGAAATAACGAGGGTGTAATGGGATAACTGAATTTTGTTATTAAAAATAGCGTAAATTAATGGCGGATGCGGCTCTATTGAATGTATTGTCCTGGGAGTGTCATATTATCTATCTCTAACGCCCCAGCCGTCAGAGAAACGTGGATACAAAAAGTGGATTCAGCAAGATGTATAGATCCTCATGAGCCCCCGCAACTGCGGGGGCTCATGAGGATCTATACCTCTTGCAGTTGCAGTTGGGTGGTGTTCATGTTCTCTCGGCAGTCAAAGGATCATCTGTTTTAATTCAACTCGAACGACCCTTAGCCGTCAAAGAAACGTAGATACTAAACGTGGATTCAGCAAGTTGTATAGATCCTCATGAGCCCCCGCAGTAGCGGGGGCTCATGAGGATCTATACATCTTGCCGTTGGGTGATGTTCAAGTTTTCTCGGCAGTCAAGAGATTAAGGCCGACTGCAGAAGGACTTTTGTCATTTCTTTTTGCAGCTTCTTCGTCTTGCTGCTAGCGGTATCAAAAGAGTGATACTGATAGTGGATTTGGAAGTCCAGGAAATGCCAGCATTAGAAGTATTCAACGTTTTCAATAGAAAATAAGTAAAGCTGACGATCCATTGTCGGATGATTTCTTCGTTCAATAACACGTATTCAGCGTAAAAAGAGTTTAGAAAATCGCGGACCATAAAACTGTGTGGGTAATTGAAGAAAAAAGCTGTCTGGGAATTTGAATTTTTTTTTTTTTTTTAACGGAATCGCAAATAGAAAAGACCAACGGCTGGTCTAACAAGATCTGATGGCAGCTTAGGTGCAAAAACCACTTGTTCAACTCGAAGTAATCAAATGGCGACAAAAGGCCTTAACCTGGCCCTAATAAAAAATTAATTAATTAGTAATAATAATAATAATAATAATAATAATAATAATAATAATAATAATAATAATAATACCGGTCATTATAAGTCTGCGAATCGGTTCAATGCGCCGCAAACTGAACCTAGCAGGCACACTAACGTGAAACACACGCCTTCACTCCAAAAAACAAACACAGCACAAGAAAAACACAGGGCATTCACGTGGTGCGAAGGGTGAGATCAGCTTCTAAAGTTTTGATCACTTGTATTTGAAACTATAAGGTGGTATTCCAAACACACAGTAAAATGAAGAATACCCAATGCGGAAAAGGCCATCGGGCGGATATCGGCCCGATGACCTTTTGCGCAGTTGGGCAAGTAAAATGAGTATAACCTTTTAAGGGTTTTGTTGTCACGTTTTGATGTACGGTTTAACGGCGTGATGTATGATCACTCAAAGGTGATTAACTGTCCACCGACTGTGGCCCGATATAATTTGTCTGGTCACTGTTCATTGAAGCGTCTCCTTACTTCAAAAGCATGCACTTTACTCGGGCATAAATACCGCAGGCATGAATGCGTCTTTTGATTATGATTTATATCCGTTCATACTATAAACCAGATATTCAGCCGCGGATGTGTATGCAGCTAGTAAATTGTCACGTGCTTTGAAGGAGTGACTTCAGCAAGCATTTATTGCAAACACTGAAACAGCGTTATGTACCCCGCCACTGCCGAGAAAATGCGAGCGTCACCCAGCTGCAAAAGACCAAGAACCTTAGTTGCAGGGGGCGCATGAAGGTCTATGTTTCTCGCTGAAAACATGTTGAATCCGTGTTCTCTGAGGTAGCCCATGAAATCGTTGACGTCGAATTTACAAGGAATCAAAAACGCCGTCTGAGTCCTCTGGCAATGAAAAGGTTAACCCTAATGGAAACGTCACCGAACTTCAAGAGGCAAAGAGCACCATGAGCCCCCGCAGATGCGGGGGCACATGATTTCTTTTTTTACTCTTGCGGGTCGCATTTACATCAGAGATTCTTGGATGGATGCAATTATTTGGTTGGCGTTAATCATTCCACTGCCAGAACACACAGAGTGTTAACCAGCTGCAAGAGGTATAGATCCTCATGAGCCCCCGCAGTTGAGGGGGCTCATGAGGATCTATAACTCTTGCTGAAACACACTCCGTCTCCATTCTTGTTTAACTGATTGTAATCTTTTACTTTCAATTAACGATTGTAATCTTTTGCTTTCAATTATCGAATATTTCATCATAAACACGATCTTCATCCTGTGGGCAGGGAAGGGGTTAGATTTGCTGTGATTTCAAAGATACAATTTGTGTTTGTTGGCATGGCATTAACTAGTTTATGACTATTTCTCCTTCATCTTCCACTACTCTTGCGAAAAGCTTCGGAGGAAGGTCGTTTGCCCTTACTGGACAGATACATACTCAATAAATTATACATTATTTTAACCCCCTCTCGGCAGCTGTACGTACACTGTACGTACCTGCTTGTTTAACGACCAAAAGCCAACGCCGTCCAAGAGGAGACAACTTGGTCTCAGCAAGAGACATAGATCCACATGAGCCCCCTCAGTCGCGGGGGCTCATGAGGATCCATGTCGCTTGCAGTTGGAACGTGTTCACTTTTTTCTCGGCATTAAAGGGGTTAAACGTGCGCATCGGTCATCATACAGAACGGTACCTCGCAGACCAAGCGGATTGTTAGGTCAGTATAGCGAGGCCACAGTTTCTAGACCCCAACGCAACCACCGAGGCCTCGTCCGGGGTTAAAAGAATTTACTTATCTATTTACTTGTTTGACCATTTTGGCGTGGTATTCGCAAATCATGCAGTTCTCCATGTCCGAAGAACTCATTGCCGCCATGAACAGGAAGCGAATAATGTTGGTGACAGGCTTACCTTAAGTTCGTTTTACTGTGCCTTTCTCTCTCTCTCTCTCTCTCTCTCTCTCTCTCTCTCTCTCTCTCTCTCTCTCTCTCTCTCTCTCTCTCTCTCTCTCTCTCTCTCTCTCTCTCTCTCTCTCTCTCTCTCTTGCTGATTCCATATCGTGTTAATTTGATCTGCTTTCATATTATTTCAACATGAATCGTGCATTTGCATGCCTGCGCGGGCGCGCGCGCGTGTGTGTGTGTGCGTGTGTGTGTGTGTGTGTGTGTGTGTGTGTGTGTGTGTGTGTGCTAATCTGGCACTGCCCTTGAATTATCATGGTCGATCCATCTCCTGCAACTGGTGCATAGTCATTAGATGACGCCTCCAAAATTTCGGAAATACGGCCGTCGGGCTGAATGAGTTAATATTTTTTCCTCACATGCATGTGTTTGTTTCTATCTGTTCACAGAGTGGCACTGTATTGTACCAAGAAACGACCTAAGCATTGAAATATTTCTTTTTATTCGACAGATATATAAAAGACAAGATGAAACTCATACTATAACAAACTACAGTGTATTTGGAATGAATATTTAGTGGCGGTGAGGTTTTCAACCCTCGATTGTTAGAGACCGGAAATGAAGAAAACCACGTGCTTCAACAATGATCCAGCACTGCTGCCGTCTTCCGGAAACTCATCCATGTTGCGATTCCGCCCCGGAAATATAGTTAGATCTTGCGTTTGTCGGCTTCTCCTTATTGGAGTGAGAGCACAGGGTGAGGAATTAGAAGATTGTTGTGTCATGAATTGTGTGCCCCTGACTGGGTCCAAGCGGCGACATATCATATTTGCTCGAGGAGTCAGTCAGGGGCACAAAACTCATTGGCAGAAATTTTTTGTCTCTCATGCGGCTTTTTAAAAACCTATTCGAGACGTGCCGCAAACGGATACGCGACGAAACTGCGTATCCGTATATTCACGCCTCGAATGAATCGACTGAACACACGTCATTTGCATGAGATCATATATAATATGATAAAGGGCAGCGCAAGCCACTTTCTACAGAGTGATGTCAAGAGCCATCCTAGCGTGCAGAAGCCATAGGTCACCGGACCCACATCAGCCTAAACTGGCTCTCTCACAGCCGTGCTCGGACCGACTACAAGGATAAACCCGTGAACAACTTTGCTCACAGAGTCAGCTTGAAAGGCCCTGTCCAGCGAACCACTACTTTGGAACTGTTTCGGTCCATCAGTCTGATCAGCTTCAGCCTTTGTAGTCTTCCTAGAAGTCATGCGTGCGGGTCTGTTATTTTGGACCTTACGGCCTAGGGTCGTAAGGTCCAAAGTCGCAGACCAGCACAGGCATTACCTACCTACCCCACTGGCCGTGGAAACGTAAGCGTCCAAATAGGGAGGATGTAAATTGATTCAATAACTTACGAGGAACTTTTTCTCTCTCATGCAGGCCTATTTTTGTGGTGCAGGAAAGATTCTTTCCGCGCTCCTATCGATATGACAATTAACACTTCAATCACGCCCCTTTCTCGCGTATCCGGGGCAAAAACGCTGACCGCTAGGAAACGTGTCTGGTCGGGAGAAAGTGCGAGAATTCTTGTCATCTGCTAGGGGATCGATTGTTGCACGTTAAAAGGGACCTGCCCCAAGCAATAAACTATTTACAGACCGCAATATCTCCCTCACGAAGTTCTTACATTGTCTGACAATATTGCTGGACAAAAGTGCTAACTTGACTCAAGACTGAAATTTGAATGTCATAAAATGAAAGATTTTTTGTGCCCTTCTCCTCCTTTTTACGTTCAACCGAAACGAGCCACGAACATACGCACATGGATTGTGAAAAGAAGGGTAGAACAGTCTTAGTTGAACCAAGTCAACATTAAAAACGCGTTGTATCTAGGCGAATATTTACCCATCAAGGTTTCTCTTGAGGAAACACCTGCTTTACAAGGGCCATTTATTTGCAAACAAATATGTGGTTCCTTAACACATTCTGTACCAAGACCGAAATCCCCATATTTAGAAGTTGTCCTCTGAAGGACAGTATTACAATTCTAGCGACATATCAAGCATGATAATTCAAGGGTGGTGCCAGAATAGCTTGGCGCCTATGGGCGCCAAGCTATTCTGGCACCACCCTTGAATTATCATGCTCGATCCATGTCTTGCTGTGGCGTGTCGGGGCTGAATGAGTTAAAAAGGATTCTGCAGAATTTGCAATTAACACACAGTACGGACACACGCATGTCCAAGCAGATCAAGACACAATAAAACTTCCTCCTGTCGCTTTTTATCTTGTAAGCCTTCGGTGCATCTGTGTGTCCACAGCTGCCAAATACCGAAGTGTCCTGTAGCGACTGTGACTCCATGCTGGCTTGAAAAGTGTTCCAGTTTTGTCTTCTTTTTCTATTCAACATTTGAAATAAATGACAGGAAACGTATCTGATGGGCAGAAAATGTTTCGCTTTCAGTGTATCTTTTAAAATGTTACACTGACGTGCTATAGAAATACGACAATGTTTGGGTATCATAGGAAACACTGAAGTGTTTCAGATGATCCAAAATATGTCGCTTTTCTTTTGCTCATCACTACAATTCAAACTTGATCCCAAATATGTAGCATTTCTATTGCTCGTCAGTATAATTCAGTTACATTTTTAAAAACATTATCACATTCATACCAAGCTCATATCAGCGCTGGGCAAACAGATGGTCAGATCCCCAACAACTTCTCTCTGGCACGTAATCACCACAAAAAGTACAAGACTACACACACATCCCTTATTGTTATAGTATATCTGGGTGTTTGACCCTGACCGGCTAGAAGGCAAACCACCGACCTCTGGTGGGGTCCGAGCACGAACCCTCTCAAGGGAAGCTACTCTTGAATGAAGTTCGTTAGAGTAGCTGGAACTGGACAGAGGTGTATTGTGGGTTACTTTTGCCCAACATCCTTAATTTCTTCCAACAGCTACAAGAAGCATAGATTCTCATGAGCCCCAGCGGATGCTGGGGCTCATGGGAATATATGCTTCTTGATAAAAGGGTGACGTGTTTTTGACTTCCATGCTCAGCTCCGGCCTAAGACGCGGGAAGATTTGAGCTTGTAGCCATACCGTGACCAAAGAGGTGGTACAATGTATCAGATGGGATACCCCGAGAAAAGATCTCACGAGGCTTCCTTGCTGGCAATCAAGTTATCTTTGTCCAATTTCTTCAGCCAGGTCCTTAATTCTGTAAGAGACACAGGTTCTGATGAGCCCCTGCAGGCAGGGGCTCATCAGAACCAATGTCTCTTGCTGACATAGACATTTAATTTCGATCTTGTCACAGGAGCAAAGTTGGTGATAAAGAACACTCTTTTTCCTGATAACTACTGGCGCACTTCTGACAATTTAACTTTCTATGCTTTTTACTGATAACTACTGACGCATCTCTAAAGCAAAAGATAGTAAGTCTCTTTCTGCGAAAGGCGAGATTTTCATTGTAATACAAAACAAAAAAAAAAGACTGAACGTCTTCTGACTATCAGGGTAGATCTACCCTCTTCAAACGGAGTAATCTACGGGTTTTAAACCAGAGACTTGTGGTCAGCAATTTATGTGGTTGATGTGCGAACCTCTCAGGAGGTTTGCTACGCATTCAATGTGTTAATCATATCGGACGGACTCACAATATGATTCGTACTCTGAAGGTGCTGTGTCTATTGGTGGTCCCGAATAATGACCTCCGTGGAGTAATCTACGGGGGCAGTCAGGAACTTATTTTATTATCTTCTTCACTTCTCTGCACGAGGGTCGTCTGCTAACTTACATGCTATTCACATGAAGCATGTCTATTAGTATTATAGTAATAGACTTATGCAAAGCGGTATTTGCTCTTCTGATCCCCGATAAAAATATGGCTTTTGGAAACATTGAGACGTCGCTAAAACACACGAGCGAATTTATCCGCGTGTGTGTACGCAACCGCCGAGATGTGACCAAAAGCTACAATTTTGTCGCGGATCTAAACAACGAATTGGTCTTGATTCACTTCCATAGGCCGATAAATACGTGCAGGTCCGTTAACCCTTATCATTCGGAATACACCAGTGTGTAAAATAAGTTTGACTAAAATAGTTCAAGGGTAGTGCCAGAATAGCTTGGCGCCTCCAGGTGCCAAGCTATTCTGGCACTAACCTTGAACTAAAGCCATTGGTCTATATCCTTATCTGTGAGTACTATAATGTAGTTTGCATATGGCAGTGTACAAATTTGAAGCTTTTAGCCTCAGTATGATATGGGTTAACGACTTCAGTGTCATTGGATGCAGACCTGTGTGTTTAAAATCATTGTAAATAAAAAGTCATTGGAGATCCCGGCAGTCAAAGGAACGTGGATTCAAAAGGGTTTCAGCAAGAGGTAAAGATCCTCAAGAGCCCCCGCAAGAGCGGGGGCTCATGAGGATCCATACCTCTTGCAGTTGAGTGTTGTTTAGCTCGGCAGTGTTACACAATTGTAAAGCGGTTGTTACTTTGCGAGATCAATGCTTTTTTGCAGACACCCTCTCAGAGTAACAAAGTTCCCAAATGTAACGCAATTAGAGTAAACATAATTCCCTCGAAAGACATTCTATCTGACGTCATACCACTCTAAACAAGTCCACCGATCTGACGCATCCTCAGAGGGAGAGAGATGGGTTTGTTTGATGGCGTTCTATTAATCTATTTGTTTCATGTCAAAGGAAAATTTGGTCAAACATTTTCCGTGATTCCAGATTTTTCTTTGGACTTGCCTTCCTTCTTTGCTGTCTTGTGACGTCAGGTAAGAAACGAAACAATGTTATTTAAGGACGCCATTTTATTGTAGCGGATAGCACACTTCCGGCTCATGTCGAGGTACTTGTTGTGAAAAGCAAAAATGTCCATTGTATTACACCTTTTGCAAGACAGAAGTCTATTGTAATAAAATGACAAATCTTGCGTTTTACGAAAATGGACTTATACTGTCTTCTCTCTCGATAGGGCATCGCAGCTATTAATAACGTCACAGGGATCTATCGTCACAGAATACCCTCTTCGTGTTCTAAATTTGGGTGTACAGAAATTAATTCTAGAACCGAGCGAAAATAAATTAAATTCTTCAGTCCGAGAGCTACTAAGCTCTCGGACTGAAGTATTTGATTTCTTTTTGACCAATTTCACCAGTTTTCCTCGAAGAACCTAACGAGCTAAACCCTCCGTCAGAGTCCATTTCTATTATGTGGGACTTTTTCCCCCTTTAAGATTTGTGACTGTGATAGATCTTTAGATTTTTCTCTCTCTAGATTCTTGCGTGGTTTGGACAGAGACAGACTGAGGAGGGGAAGGTTAGAGGGATGGGAGAGAAAGGGGACGGGGCTGGGGGTGGAGAGGATGGGAAGAGGGAAGGGGCTAGGCTGATAAAGCTTGATAATTGTCTCCATCCAATTTCTCAACGACAATCTTTTCATTAAGGCATAGCCCCACCTCACCCCACACCCCGCCCCCCCCCCCTACCCACCACCCCCTCCCCCACCCCTACCCCCTCCCCCTAAAAGAAAATCATAATGCACCTGATGGCTTTTTCTCTAAATTAAGTGGGCCGTTTATTACGCACGGACCCGGTGAACCGGCTTTTCTCACCGAATTCTGGTAATGAGCGATATTTGGAAGGCCCGGCTGATTCTTCTACAGTCCAGCTCAGTTCAGTTCATTCAAAATGGGGTCTCTGGGGTCTTAAAGGCCCATACGAGCTCTCCATCTCCCGTCTCCCAACAGAGAAATCCTCGACCAGATCGAGTCGTTGTGCGCCCGTGTCTGTCCGCCGTCAATTTTTAAGAAGAGTGTTGAACGTCATATCGAGACCGTGACGACGCCCTCCCGGATACGCGGCTTAAGCCGCGTATCCGGAGGCGGCACGTCTCGAATGAGTAAACCGTTCCCTGCCATTGGACTCAAACTGTGTTTTTAAAACCTTTGTTAGGTCAACACCAGCGTTCACAGGGACATGATAGAAAGTGGTTTCAGCAAGAGGCATGGATCCATAGGTGCCCCCACAAGTCATGTCGGTGCCTCATAAAGATATATGATTCTTTCGGCGGGGTGGTGTTAATTTTCTTTGTTGGCAGTGAATAGGTTAAGACGTAAGTAAATGCAATGTTCAAAACAAAAGTTTTGTTCGTTTGTTTGTTTGTTTTTGTATGTTTGTTGTTATTTTGTTATGTTTAAGTTGTTGTTTGGTTGTATTTGTTTGTTTGTTTGTTGTTGGGGTTTTTTTAGAGAGAGAGAGAGAGAGAGAGAGAGAGAGGGAGAGAGAGAGAGGGAAGAGAGAGAGGGAGAGAGAGAGAGAGAGAGAGAGAGAGAGAGAGAGAGAGAGAGAGAGAGAGAGAGAGAGAGAGAGAGAGATATATATAGATATAGAGATATATAGAGATATAGAGATAGATAGATATAGAGAGAGATATAGATAGATATATATAGAATGAAATGAAATGAAATGAAACTTTATTTTCCAAGGATAAATGATTAGGCCATAGACCTGTTTTCAATCATGTCCTTGCTCACGCATACATCACACACACACACACACACACACACACACACACACACACACACACACACACACACACACACACACACACACACACATCGGAGTAAAAGTTAATATGTACAGGAATAAAACACACACACACACACACACACACACACACACACACACACACACACATACACACCATCACACACACACACACACACACACACATACATACACACACATCGGGGTAAAAAGTTAATATGTACATGAATGAAAATGAAATAATAATTATAATCAAAAGCAAAAACGCTTCACACACACGAACGCAAGGGTTCGAAGCGCAGACTACCAATGCGCACCCGCCAGACATGACACACCACATGTAACATGTAGCTGAAATAGTATTTTATCTACTTCTAATATATTTCAGCAGTTGTGCCCTGAACGTTTTGACTGAAGAGGCTGCTCTAAGAGAGAGAGAGAGAGAGAGAGAGAGAGAGAGAGAGAGAGAGAGAGAGAGAGAGAGAGAGAGAGAGAGAGAGAGAGAGAGAGAGAGAGAGAGAGAGAGAGAATTGGTTAAAGTACTCTGATGGAACACCTGTCGAACGTAATCGCCTTACGTCGTTGTTACACGATTGAATTCCGGGCTAAAGTACAAGTAATTTGTCTCACGAGCAAAGGAAGAGTTGCCCCACGTACCTGCGAGAACATTAAAGCCAGAAACCAATACGCTGGATAACTCATGAGCCCTAACTCCTCCACTACCAGTAGACGCACTACCACTTACCAGGAGACGCATGACGCAAACTGAGTTTCTGAAATCTGAAGGCCAAAGAGCCGCAGGCGTCCAGTGAACGCGGATACAAAATGGTGGGGGCAAGAGGCATAGATCCTCATGAGCCCCCGCAACTGCGGGGGCTCATGAGGATCTATACCTTTTGCAGCTGGTTCATGTTGACTTTTTTTCTAGGCAGTAAAGAGTCATTCCCCGAAAAGAGATCATTTCTTTCTCCTTTCAATAGGAACGTGAGCTAAATCAGCACTCAGCAATTTTAGTCTTTCACCAAAATGTTCAGAATTGTTAGTCCCCCGATATACATTTTACCCAGGATATTGGAGGATCCTCATAGGCGCGATTAACCTGGAGTAACGATTTACATTTAATTTAACCCATGCAGCCCTGACGCACTACAGTATGAGATGAGTCGACCATGATAATTCAACACGCTGATATGGCACTGCCCTTGAATTATCATGGTCGATCCATCTCCTGCAACTGGTGCATAGTCATTACATGACGCCTCCAAAATTTAGGTAATACGGCCGTCGGACTGAATGAGTTAATTAAATTACGTGTGCGTGCATATTCTTCAGTTTGGCGTCTACTTGACAGAATGTCCCTATGATTTGAAAAATAGTTTCTTGTTAATCTAATTCGAGACGTGCCGAGTCCGGATACGCGGCTTTATGTCGCGTATCCGGATGCGGGGCGTCTCGAATGTGTTAATTAAATACTCGAAAACTTCATAAACTGTGATGTATTTTGTCCTTTCCTAGTGTTTCTTTCGTTGTTGGGAATTTGTTTGCATTATAATCGCTTGGCAGTAACCATTTTGTTTTGGATTTTTCTCTCTGTTAAACCTCGGATATAACGAATCGCCAGGACACCCAACCCTTTGTGTTGTTATATCCGAAGTTTGTTATAAGCGAAGTAATTTACGTAGAACGAGAGCCGTCGAGAACGCAGAAAAGGTGTTTGTTATATCCGAAGATTGTTATAAGCAAAGTAATTTACGTAGAACGAGAGCCGTCGAGAACGCAGAAAAGTGGTGTTATATCCGAAGATTGTTATAAGCAAAGTAATTTACGTAGAACGAGAGCCGTCGAAAACGCAGAAAAGGTGTTGTTATATCCGAAGATTGTTATAAGCAAAGTAATTTACGTAGAACGAGAGCCGTCGAGAACGCAGAAAAGTGGTGTTATATCCGAAGATTGTTATAAGCAAAGTAATTTACGTAGAACGAGAGCCGTCGAGAACGCAGAAAAGGTGTTGTTATATCCAAAGATTGTTATAAGCAAAGTAATTTACGTAGAACGAGAGCTGTCGAGAACGCAGAAAAGGTGTTGTTATATCCGAAGATTGTTATAAGCAAAGTAATTTACGTAGAACGAGAGCCGTCGAGAACGCAGAAAAGGTGTTTGTTATATCCGAAGATTGTTATAAGCAAAGTAATTTACGTAGAACGAGAGCCGTCGAGAACGCAGAAAAGGTGGTGTTATATCCGAAGATTGTTATAAGCAAAGTAATTTACGTAGAACGAGAGCCGTCGAGAACGCAGAAAAGGTGTTGTTATATCCGAAGATTGTTATAAGCAAAGTAATTTACGTAGAACGAGAGCCGTCGAGAACGCAGAAAAGGTGTTGTAATATCCGACTTTTTTTTATATCTGACCTTGTTATAAGCGAGGTAGACTGTACACGGGGTTGCCAACCTTATAACATCTTACGTTGTACTGCACTAAGCTTTGCTTGTAACTCATTCTACCCCAACACCGAAATCCCAAAATTTTGCCGTTGTCGTCTGAAGACTACATTGCAGTGCAGGACACAGATTGACCATGATAGTTCAAGGATGATGCCAGAATAGCTTGGCGCCCATAGGCGCCAAGCTATTCTGGCATCACCCTTGAACTATCATGGTCGATCCTTTATCTTGCTGTGGTGTGCCTGGGGTAGAATCAGTTAAAGTGCGGGGTATATTGGCCGTATATTAAACTGATAGGGGTTTTGCGAAATCGCAACTTTAATCAAAAAGGGCCAGAAACGAGCAATCGATATGAGCCATAAATTAACAACACCCACCACAACTCACACTCAGTCACACGGAAACAACTTGTCCTGTCAGCTCTTCTACGCAGTCAAGTTCAAGAGGCATAGATTCTTTGAGCCCCGCAGGGGCTCATTAGAATCCATACCTCTTGCGTGAAGACCTTATCTCTATGTATCTCCTTAAACGAAGTATATCCTGCAGGTTTAACCATCTCGTTCATGCAGCCAACGGTACTGAATACGGTGCCGGTGGCTACATGCACAAGAAGGTTAAGCGCTGCCATCCAACACTGCCTTCCTGCAAAAGGCCGCGTAGATTCTCATGAAGCCCTGCGCCTGCAGGGGTCATGAGAATCTGCGCCTCTTGCAAGAAGAAATCAGGCCCAGTTCGTATCCTCTAAAGGAGTATTTTAAAGAGCTTTTCAGCAATGTTTCTGTCAGAACTATGATCTGTTGACGAGCGCACCGCGACCCAACTGCGACCCCGGTATGATGACTCGATCCTATATTGGGAGCATTTTCAATATTTTCCGCATGAACACGCGCAATAAAATAGAAACTGCCTCTTCGATGACCATCAATACACGGTCATGTTCCCATCGCGATGGAGACTGGGCGTTCAGAGGAGAGGGTGGGAGGGAGTTTGAAGGAAATAGGGAGCTATAGACGAAGGAGGGGTTACCATTTAAAGGAGGAAAGAGGCGGAGGGGTGTATTTTGTGTCGATTCAAGTTCACAGGCGCTTGACAAGAAACTCATAGACCTATTGAACTCCTTGATAATCTGTTATTTGGATTTTGAAGCGTGTTGCCAAAATGTCATGGCACCTGGAAGTCTATGATGCGCAGTTCTCTCTCTCTCTCTCTCTCTCTCTCTCTCTCTCTCTCTCTCTCTCTCTCTCTCTCTCTCTCTCTCTCTCTCTCTCTCTCTCTCTCTCTCTCTCTCTCTCTCTCTCTCTCTCTCTTATATAGAGGTATTCCTTTTCCTGTCTCTTTCAAGCATCACTGTTTAACTTCCACGGTCGATTCACATCTATATCTCCGCGTAACGCGTCAGGGCTGAACGGATTAACCCTTTGCGTGTCGGTAGCGGTTTTTGTCGCGATGATTCCTGTAGGAATCATCGCGACAAAAACCGCTACCAGCACGCACAAGGGTTAACCTTGTGTCTATGCATAGCGCTTTTGTTTTGTTGATCACTACAGGAATCACTTCGACAAAAACGTTATTGACAACTGAAAAATAATCCGAAATCCGAATGACTTCCGTCTTAAGACCGAATTCTACCCGAGAAAGCCGAAAACTCTGATAGGCATGCACCTGCGGCTGCAGATATATAAGCTGAATAATACAACTAGACTTGCTTGATGTTGACAGATTAAATTTTGTTGTTGTTGTCGATTTTATTTATACTGGCGAGGAAAAGAAATTCGACATCATTCAAATCATCAGAAACACTTCAGTGTATCCGATGATTCCGAATATTGTCGCATTTCTTTGACTTGTCAGTATGCTTTAAGGTGCTTTGCTTTTTTGTTTCTTTTTTTTTTTTTTTTTTTTTAAATCTTGTAAGCAAAACCTTAGTTTGCGTCAAACTTTAAGGCTCTTAGTTATGACTGGCGAAGCTACAGGACTGTTTCTGTTATACTTGATCTGATATTATTTTTCACTCAGATGCTTGTAGCCTGATGATACCAGCTTTTTATATAGCAGACATAGTCAGAGGCCCATGTCCGAAAACGGTGGTTGTTAAACCCGGACTGGATTCAACCTTCCCGATCCATCTGCAGCATGTGCAGAGAGGCACGGACTTGAATCCCCGCTACTCCTAGCCCATCAGCGAGATCACGTGTGCAGGGGCTCACCAGAATGTATATAGATATTAAAACATTATATACATATTCAAATATTACGCCTGTCCTCCCGTTATGCAAAATAAATGACACGTGAGGTATAAATTAATGTATTGTATTTAACTTTTTGCCTGTCGGTAGCGCTTTTGGTCGCGATGATTCCTACGGGAATCTTCGCGAAAAAAGAGCTACCGACAGCTAAAGGGTAACGCCGTTTCATAAAGTTTTTTTTTTCCTTCAGACCTTTTACCCTTATCATTTGGAATACACCAGTGTGTGAAATAAGTTTGACTAAAATAGTTCAAGGGTAGTGCCAGAATAGCTTGGCTCCTATAGGCGCAGCTATTCTGACACCACCCTCGAACTAAAGCCATTGGTCTATATCTTTATCTGTAAGTACTATAATGTAGCTTGCATATGGCAGTGTACAAAGTTGAAAATTTTAGCCTCAGTATGATATGGCTTAAAACGGTTCGGTGCTACATACCGTACACGTGACAGAGTCGCTGCCAACTTATGCTCCGCCGCAGTACTGACCGTTATGTGTCATTGCGTGGAAACGATCAGCAATGCTGCAGAGATAACGAAGACCTCTTACCATACGTGAAACGAGACAGACTTTGCACACATGATCAGAAAAAGCATGAGAGTTGTATAATTTTTATGGGGGTGGGGGGTGGGGGTTAATCTCTTACAGAGAAGACTCGACTCATTGTACTCTTCAACACACTCACACACACACTCACACATGCACACACGCACACATGCACGCACGCACGCACGCACGCACGCACACACACACACACACACACACACACACACACACACACACACACACACACACACACACACACACACACACAACGCCTGTATAGTTTCTGAACTGATCTTAAGTCTAGAGAAGAACCCAGCGGAAAAAGAAACACGCATAGAAAAAAAACCAGTTACAACACAATTTATTAAATTGTGTTGTAACTGTCTTTTCTAAGCGTGTTTCTTTCTCCGTTGGGTTCTTCTCTGCATTTTACACGCTTGGCAGTCACCTTTTTCTCTGAATTGCATATTAATCTCAAGTCCATTGTCTTGAAAAGCAAGATTTTCATCGTATTACAATAACAATCTCGTACGATTTCCACATTTTACAATGAAATCTCGCTTTTCATAAAAATAGACTTGCTGCTGCTTTTCACAAAATAGACCTGCTGTTTCTTTGGGTTTTTTGGATTGTACAAAAAAAAATTGCGTGTTGTTTTCTTAGGACAGTCTTAGCCACGAACAAGATATTGCCGTGCAGATTTTGTGTCTCTCGCTGCAAATGCAGAAACATGAAAGTCTATTCACATTTCTATTTCACACATTAACTCATTGGAGACGTGCCGCTTCCGGATACGCGGCATGAGCCGCGTATCCGGAGGCGGCACGTCTCCAATGAGTTAAGACAAAAATCCGGGACTAACCCCTTCCCTTCCACCGGTCGCAGATTTTTTTTTTTTTTTTTTTTTTTTAACTGAAATGCCCCAAAACTCCACTGGTCCACGTAGCTTGTATATTCTATAACACAAGAGACGTAGATCCTCGTGAGCCCACGCTACAACGGGGCTTATGAGGATCTATGTATTTTGCAGCTTAATCTGGATCACCTTCTCCTGGGCACTGAAGAAGTTAACGCGTAGCCATTCTTCAAGATCTTAAGCCGCACTCCTGCCCCACATGTAACAATCTACCCAATGCGCAAAAGGCCATCGGGACGACGTCGGCCGCCGTTGGCCCGCGCACAGTCGTGCGCGGGCTAACGGCGGCCGACGTCGGTCCGATGGTCTTTGCGCACTGGGTAATATTGAGAGCATGGAGAACAGAATCAGTCCTTGTAAAAGAAATGGCACATATTCTCATGAACCCTGCGACTACCGGGGCTAATGTGAATCTATGCCTCTGTCAGATGGAAAGAGCTGAAATAGGGATTGCCCGACGAGGTGTGATTAACTTTGAAGGACAGACAAGTACCCAGTTGTCGGCTACTTCGTCTCTCCGTCTCTCTGGCTGTGGTGCTTGTAAAAGTACTTCTTTTATACTGGCTCAGCTGTAATTGGCGTGACTATGAATAGACGGAGACGGTGGACTATGCATGATTTTTTCCCCGTCTGTTTTTTTTTTTTTTAAATTTATTTATGTATGTATTTATTTATCTGGGGAGGTGGTGGTCATGGTTTTTTTTTTTTTTTTTTTTTTTTTGCTTGTTTGTTTGTTTATTTTTGTTTTGTTTTTGGGGGGTCACGACGAAAAATTGTACTTCTGTCGCGTCCTTGCTAGTTTGCTATCTGGTTTGTTCGCTTGCTAATTCGGTAAACGCAGCTCCCACTCTCCCCCAACTCCTACCCTACCTCCCCCAACCCCCCCCCCCCACCTCCACCCCCATCACCAACCTCTGACAGACAAGCTCAAAGACCCACAAACAGACGTAGACAGACATAGATCAAAGACAGACGACAAACAAACAGACATGCTCACAAACAGGCAAAAACAGACATGCATACATGCTCACAGAATCACAGAGACATAGACAGACGTAGACAAATCAGAGAGAAACAGACAACTGACAGGCAGACATGCAACATACATAGATAACCCATTCAGCCCTGACGCACTACAGCAGGAGATGGATCGACCATGATAATTCAAGGATAGTGCCAGAATAGCTGGCGCCTGTCGGCGCTAAGCTAAACCTGCACTACCCTTAAATTGTCATGGTCGATCCATCTCCTGCAACAGGTGCATAGTCGTTAGATGACGCCTCCAAACTTTGAGAAATACGGCCGTCGGGCTGAATGAGTTAACGACAGATCAAGATAGACAAACAGGCAGACAAGCTCAACGGCTCACAGACAGACACATACATACCAGAGACAGAGGAAGACAACTGACAGGCAGACAAGCACACAAATAAAAACAGACAGACAAACTCAAACACTCACAGACCGATACAGACCGATCGGAGACAGAGATATAAAACTAACAGGCATAAAAATAAAGACAAACTAAACAAAAAAAAACAGACAGGCTCACAGACTCAAAGACAGACGCAGGCAGATCTGACAGAGACAGACAACTGACACGAACAAATACAAGGACAAACAACAGATAGACAGATAGACAAGCTCACAGACACAGATCTCGCAAAGAGGTCAGACAGACGCGAACACCTGACAGACAGACAGACACACAAGATTACACACTCACAGACAGACACAGACAGATAACTGACTCCTTATCATCCATCCCAATTCTCACTCCATCGTACTACACACTTACAAACCAACTCAAACTAAACCAACAACAAGCAAAAAATATATTAGTATGAGTATGATGATGCTGATGCTGATGATGATGATGATGATTATTATTATTATTATTATTATTATTATTATTATTATTATTATTATTTACAAGACCATGATATCTTGCATCCTGTAACGCCTTACCGTGTACACAACCAAACGACCCTATCGCCCCTGCACATACACGCCAAGCGTCCGTCTTTATTTGCACCAGGGCGCGTACAAAAGAATTTAATTTGGCCTATACATGCTTCAGCACACAGCCAATTTGCAGCCGGTTTATCGCTACCGCTGCACAAGACTGGCAGCCATTCCTTCCCAAAAACTGAAAGGTCCTCGGGCCGACGTAGGCCTTAGCTGGCCCGCGCACGACAGTGCACGGGCCAGCTAAGGCCTACGTCGGCCCGAGGACCTTTTGTTTGGTGGATTATCACGCGAAGAAATGAAGAGCAGGCCAGGCTTTCTATGAAGACAAGTTACAGCTCGGCTGGTTGGTCCTTTTTGGGTTAGTCTGTATTCGTACTTTGAAGACGTGCATTTTTTAAAAAAAATCAGCTGCTAAGTATGGTAAAAACAGTATGCCCATTTTTTTAAAGAAAAAGACCCCGACATTTCTTTGTTATACAAGGAAAATCTCGCTTTTGCCAAAAATGGTCGTCACGTGTCCAATTTTTAAAAAAGCGAAATTTGTATCGGATAACAATGAAAATTGCACTTTTCTCAAAAATAGACATACTGGCTTTTGTCAAATTACGCTAGAAGTGTTCCACGGGTGTTATTGAACGACGAAAGAATAAATTATGTAGAACCGGCCTAGGATTCATATCTGATTCATCAGATTTTATCCTCGGTTTTCGAGACTCCACCCCATTGAATGCTGGGTTAGAAAGACTCGAGCCACCCCATTTTAACTATATTGTTGTAATTCTTAAAAGCGATCTGCACCATGGCGGGGTTTCTTTGCTAATGATACAGCGGGTCGTCAATGTTGACTTGCCTTCACTGAGACTTTCCAAGTCTTCTTTTAACGATCCATTCGAGTATACACACGCAGCAGAGGTTGTCTGCTGTCGACTCGTAGGAACTCTCCTGCGGTCAAAAGAGTAAAAGAGCAGAACATTCTTTCATTTTACGACATTCAAATTTCGTAAGTTAGGTTAGCCCTTTATCCAGCAGTATTGTAAGTTAGGTTAGCCCTTTATCCAGCAGTATTGTAAGTTAGGTTAGCCCTTTGTCCAGCAGTATTGTAAGTTAGGTTAGCCCTTTGTCCAGCAATATTGTAAGTTAGGTTAGCCCTTTGTCCAGCAGTATTGTAAGTTAGGTTAGCCCTTTGTCCAGCAGTATTGTAAGTTAGGTTAGCCCTTTGTCCAGCAGTATTGTAAGTTAGGCCGGTTAGCCCTTTGTCCAGCAGTATTGTAAGTTAGGTTAGCCCTTTGTCCAGCAGTATTGTAAGTTAGGTTAGCCCTTTGTCCAGCAGTATTGTAAGTTAGGTTAGCTGTTTGTCCAGCAGTATTGTAAGTTAGGTTAGCCCTTTGTCCAGCAGTATTGTAAGTTAGGTTAGCCTTTTGTCCAGCAGTATTGTAAGACATAGATGAACATTTATAAAGAACATATTGCGAACTATGAACTCATTCGAGACGTGCCGCCTCCGAATACGCAGCTTCAAGCCGCGTATCCGGAGGCGGCACGTCTCCAATGAGTTAGCCATTTATTGCCTGGAACAGGTCCCTTTAAGCAACAACATTATACAAATGATACCGTTGTTATGAACAAGCGTATGACGATCTTTGTCAGTCAAGGTATGTACAGTGCCAACGCCGGCTGTTTTAATTTTTTTCGTTGTGTAGGACGATATCAGTTCTTAAATTTGCCCTTGGAACCGGAGGACTAACTCAATCGAGGTATGATGCATTCGGATACGCGGCTTCATGCCGCGTATCCGGAAGCAGCACGTCTAAAGTGTGTTAATTTCAGTGCCCATGGTATGAATATTCCCTCATCCATTCAGTTTTGTCTGTAACAGACAGAGATGCTCAAGAACTGCCGCAGCTTCAGTGGTACAGTAAAACATGTGTCCTTTACTGACAATGTTGCTCTATTTAGTTAAGTTGCTGCACCTCGCTTGAAGGAAGTCTTGTGGTTGTGCGCCTACGACCGTTGAGAATTTCTTCAATACTCTATGTCTGCTTCGTTAGATACTGCAGGCTTTGAGGAACATTCGCCTAATGCTTCTTTGTGCTAGGCACATAGAAGTAACTCGTAATCAGCAAGAGGCATAGATCCTCAAGAGCTCCCGCGAAAGCGGGGACAGATGAGGATCTATGTGTCTTGCAGATGAAGCTCGTTCTGTGAGGTGGACAAGGGGGACAATTCGGAGATACATGGTTTAGGTAATACATCCGCTGACTGAAAGTACGAGACAGAGGGGGACAGGTCCAGATTTGATTAGTGAAAGTGCTGGACATACAGACGGACAGAGAGACAAAAAGAATGACGGACATGGCAGACATATTAACAGACAAATGTGAACTAGACGCAGGAGCACCCGAAATTTGGGTTCACAAACAGGATAAAAGGACAGGTACACAAGATGCAGCCAAAAATAATACTGGTTATGCAATTTTAGTATATTCCAGAACGTAAGTACAGACAGACAGACAGACTAATTTAACAGACGCACATACGCGCATGCATGCATCGAACTGAGTTTAGGTTGTTGTCTGGGATAATGCTGACAGGCATTCTGCCCTGGTCTGGAGAAAGAGGTTACGTCTAGTTCTGTGAAAAGCGAGGTTTTCTTTGTAAAAATGAAAATGTATGTCATGCACTGAAAATCTCGCAGTTTACAAATTCAACATGATGGCTTTGGGCAAATCAGGGCACAATAACACCAAACATAAACTATCGTGTGGTGTACGTAGAAGCGATGAAAATTGCAAGGAAGAAAGAAACGCGATTAGAAAAACAATTATGACACAATTATTGCAAAATTTTTAAAATTCAACAGAAATGTACTTATTTTAATTCATGAGCTTGAGAGGGGGGGGGGGGGGTGGTCCTTGATTTAGTGTATCTGGGTGCCTCAAGAATTGTATGCGCGAACGAATAAATACAAAGGTTTGTCCTGTAACTGTGGACGTTTATGGCTATGTGTGTGCTGGTCTGTGATTTTGGACCTAACGGCTCAGAGCCGTTAGGTCCAAAATCGCATACCAGCAGACATTATACAAAATGTCTTTGCTTTTTAAAGTTTCGAAATATATGCGATTCGGAACTTGAAAACTACACCAAACCTTTTCACCATGTTACCTCCTACCTCCCCTCTTTCTCCCCCCCCCCTATTTACCAAGAGTTTCTTGCCCCTCGCAACTGCGGATCGATCGTGACGTCAGCTGTGTGCCAAACTGGCGGCCAGAGGGTTGAACGCAACTAATCACTCAATTTTGGGAATTCTGCTCACCTTTGGGCCCGTTGGAGCGTGAAACTGGGAGTCGAGACTTTGGGGTTTACAATTTGCCGAAGAAGCACGGGGTACTGCTTGAATTAGGGTAGGGTGATGGACGATAGAGGGTGAGGGATGGTTGGGAGGAGGGAGGTCTGTGATATTGGGGAGGATTAGTGAGACGTGGGGAAAAGTAGACAGTATTTTTTTTTTCTTTTCTTTCCCCCTTTTCAATGCCAGTCGACGGATATTGTGTTTTGGAAATCTTTCTGAATTAAACGTCAAAGAACCCCATCCGTCAGAGGAACATGGTTTCAACAAGAGGCATAGATCCTCATGAGATCCCGCAACAGTGGGGTCTCATGAGGATCTATGCCTCTTGCAGCTGGGTGAAGTCCAGTTTTTCTTGGCAGAGAAAGGGTTATGTACTAGAGAAGCATGTCCATGCGCGTTTTCGCTGAAACGATGTTTCAATTTTCTTGTTCTTGCTCTTTTTGTACATGCTCGTCAAGACAAAAATGCCTATCATCGAGTGTTTCCAGTTTCCATCAGAATTGAATTAATTTGTCTCCTTTTGGGGAATCTGATTTGTCAATGTCCAGAATGTCCATTGGGTAAACATACGAGATGTAATATATTTCATTAAAGTCTCGCTTTTCACAAACGAGGGACGTGCTAACTTATGGCAAATTAGGGTCAGAAATGACCTTCTCCTAAAGAGCTATCAAAATCAACAGTCTCATTATTATAGGATTTGCGAAACGAACGAGGAGTGAGAGATGAAATGAAATAAAATGAAATGAAATGAAACATTATATACTTATATACTTGAGAGAGGGAGAGAGAGAGAGAGAGAGAGAGAGAGAGAGAGAGAGAGAGAGAGAGAGAGAGAGAGAGAGAGAGAGAGAGAGAGAGAGAGAGAGAGAGAGAGAGAGAGAGAGAGAGAGAGAGAGAGAGAGAGAGAGAGAGAGAGAGAGAGAGAGAGAGAGATGAAATGAAATAAAATGAAATGAAACTTTATTTTCCAAGAGAGAGAGAGAGAGAGAGAGAGAGAGAGAGAGAGAGAGAGAGAGAGAGAGAGAGAGAGAGAGAGAGAGAGAGAGAGAGAGAGAAAGAAAGAAAGAAGGGGTCCCTCTACCATTGGAATCTCCGACTGGACCAGCCCGACTTCCGTGGCGGTACCACGGGCCAAAGCCCCCGCCAGTACAACACGGTGTTGGCCGACTTTACTTTGTAGGCGAGAATGACTAAGACGCAGCTCACCTTTGACACAGACTAGGCCCTCGAGTCTTTTACAGCCCTGAAAAGGCCATGCGGGTCACAGTCTTCTGAGTAAATGGTCCTAATGTTGCCCCATTGTCGTATTTTAGAAAGACGCTGTCATAGTGAGTTCCACATTCTGATGGTACAAATATACTGACGGGAAAAAGAAATGCGACATTTTTGGAATTCCAAAAATGTCGCATTTCTTTTGCTCGTCAGTATTCATTGTTACATCGGTGCTCTGAGAATCTCACTCATCATCATCATCATCAGTCCCTTGCCCGAACTGGGCGTTGGGGGGACTGAAAGACAGCAGCAACAGACAGTGCTCTCCACTGAGTTCTATTTTGGGCGGTGGCAAGCAAGTCTGGCATCTCGAGTTCGGTCCATTCTTTTATGTTTGCGACCCAACTCTTTCTCTGACGACCTCGCCGACGACTTCCTTCGAGAGTGCCTTGGAGGATAGTCTTGGACAAGGTGTTGTGTCGGGTCACGTGGCCAAACCAAGCAAGCTTGCGCCGTTTCACGGTTGCCAGAAGGGGTTCATGTGGGCCCACCAGGGAAGTGACGATGCTCCGTACATATTCGTTGGTCTTGTGCTCGCGGTACGAGATGCGGAGCAACTTCCTCAGGCACTTGTTCTCAAAGGCCTGGATTTTCTTTTCTGAGTATGCAAGCAGTGTCCAAGTCTCACAGCCGTATAGTAGAATAGACACTACGAGGGACTTGTAAAGCCTGTACTTGATGGTGAAGCTGATGGAGTTACTTCGCCATATCCTGTCCAGCCTGGCCATTGCGGATGTTGCTGTACCTATCCTGATACGGATCTCTGCTATGCAACTACCGTCTTTGGACAGGGTGGCTCCCAAGTACTTGAAGCTATTGACCTCTTCTAGCTTCTGGCCGTTCATGTGAATGTTGCTGCTGCTGTCGCTTGTGGTGTTGATCATCACTTTGCTTTTATCCGTACTGATCTCCATGCCATAAGACCCTGCGCTAGTTGAAAGTTTGTCTGTCAGGTTTTGGAGCTCACTATTGCTGCCTGCCATGAGGTCAATGTCGTCTGCGAATCGAAGATTGCACAGGGATCTGCCACCAATAGAGATTGAAGTATGGTGGTCGTGGAGGGTTTTCTGCATGATCTTCTCCAGGAATATGTTGAAAAGGACAGGAGAGAGCAGGCATCCTTGACGGACACCGATCGTCGTCCTGAAGAACTCGCCTGACTGATTGTTAAGTAGAACCGCGCTGCAGGCGTTCTTGTAAAGCGCTTCTATCATTTGGATCAGTCCCTCCTCTATGTTAAACGATCTCATGACTTGCCAGAGTCCGTCGTGCCAGACGCGATCAAATGCTTTCCTGAAATCAATGAAGTTGTGGTAGAGTTCGCGCTGATGCTGCAGATGTTTCTCGATCAGGACGCGGCAGTTGAAAATCTGCTCTACAGTGCTTCTTCCAACTCTGAAGCCAGCCTGTTCTTCTGCCAGCAGTTCCTCGGCGAAAGTTTTGAGGCGGTTGAGAATGATTCTAAGCATTACTTTGCTAGGGTGACTTATCAGACTGATAGTTCTGTAGTTCTGGCACTGTTTCAGGTTTCCTTTCTTGGGGAGCGGGATCACTAGAGACTGTGTCCATTCTACTGGCCATTTCTTTTGCTCCCAGATCTTTTGACAGAGTGTAGTGAGGACCTTCGTTGTTACTTCTCCTCCATGTTTCAACAGTTCAGCAGGTACGTTGACTACACCTGGAGACTTTCCTCCCTTCAGGCCGCGTACAGCTGCTTAACCCCCACAACCCTCACCCCATTCTTACAACCTCACCATTCCCCCTCATTAATAAAATTCTTCATCATTATACATTCACCTCCAATACTAACACCCCTACACTTCCTACACCTACACATAAACTACCCTCTCTATAAAACCTACCTTCTAATTCCTCATCATACAACTCATCCATATTATAACTCATAATCTACAATTATCTTTACCAACTCTAAACACCTCCAACAATATAATCCTAAATCCCATCCACAACCCTCACCCCCATTACAACCCACCCCACAACAATTAACAAACACCACAACATCACAAAATAATCCCCTACATACAATAAATCATCATATCTTAAATTCAACAAAAACAACCCTTCACACAACACACCTCTCACTCCTTATACCACTTATCCCTTTATAAATCTCAACCAATCAACCCCTCCAACAAATCATACTCCTACCCCCACAAAACACAAACCCTCCCTTTATAACTACTCCTACCCCCTACTCCCTTCATCCCCACATACCCCCATTTAATTCCTCTACAACACAACTTTACAAAACTAAATTCTTACTCCAATCATCTCTTTAAATCACAACTAAACCCCATCCTCAACCCAATCTTACTACCTTCCTCTTAATATTACTCATCCCACACCTCTCCTTCCCTTCCATAAATATAAATAACCCTATTCAAATCCATACTCTTCCTCCCTCATCCTACCCAATTAACATTCCCCTTCACATTCTCAATCCATACCATAAAATCAAAATATATTCCTACATTACATCCTATCCCCCCCCCTACTTACCACTCATAATCCATATTCCCCCCAATCCCCTCCCCCAATCATTTTTTCTTTTCGGAAAACATCAACAACAAAAATACCCTTCCCCCCCCAATCCCTCATCACTATCCACTAATTACTTCACTCTTCAATATCAACCCTACCCAACTACCCAACATCCCCCCACAAGCCCCCTAATCCCAAAAACATCCACACTAACCACCATCACCCCCCCCAACCCAACCCACCCCCCACCATTATACATATACCCATCTCCACTAACACTCAACAATCATCCCCATTAACTCAACAACAACACACCTCATCTACCCTTATAACTCATAAATCAAACCCACAAAACTCACCCCCAACTCACAACCTCACCAAAACCCACACCACCTACCAACCAATCACTTAAACACCATACAACATCCCCACACACAAAACTAACCCAACAACACCCTCTCAACAAAAAAAACCCCCCCCCCACATACCTACCCAAAAACACCCCCAACCATTCACCCCAACCACACAACACTATTCCACCCCTCTATCTCCCCCACCTCCCAACCAACCCAACACACACTCTATCCTCACCCCACCACACAAAACCCCCCCAAAACACCAACTATCACCCCCACCAACACCCTAAACACACACCCCACCCCCCTATCATATACCATACAAAACACCCAAATATTACTATCTCTAATAACCCTCTATTTCATCTATATCTATCATATCTATCCTTAACTCTAAACACCAAAAACACCTCACCTACTCAACACCACTACCTACAACAACACCAAAATCTTCCCTCCACTCTTCCCCCACTCCACACTACATTCCCATCCCCCTCCACTCCTACCAACCAACTACCATATCCTACTAACAATCACCTCCCCCCCCCAATACCTCACACACAATTACTCCTCTCCCCTCCACCTCATCTCACACCCATCCTCATCCTCTATATCCATACTACACCACCCCATACAACCAATCCTATCTCCTTCCTACATCACCCCTAACCCCAACTATATTCTATACCCCCAAACATATTCAACATAATCCCCCCTCAAACACCCCTCCTATACTCCCCAAATTCCTAACAACTCCCCATATTCCCTTTAACCCCTCCATATAACACCCAAAACCATAACCTACCATCTTATCCCCCACATCCACCCTACCCTAATCCCTTCTCCAACACAACCCCATATCCCTCCATACTCTTTTTCACACATTACTTACTTCACTATTAATTAATATTTACCATACCTTTTAACATCCCAAATAAATTCATGTTTCTACCACTGCTAAAAATATGTAAAGCGTTTTTACTCTTATTCAGACGCGAAATTCATAATCATTTTGCAACGAAGGGTTTAAGCTGCATCACACATCGTGTGATGAGACCTTTCCGCTTGTAGGAGGAACACAAAAAGTGGTGTGTGTAAGAAAATAGTGGACACCATCCAGTTGTATTAGCTTCGACCCACAAACGATCCGATAGTCGACACTATGAAGACAAAAAGCCCCGTTAATCCCCTTTCTTTCCCTCTCGAATCTTCTGGGATCCGTTGTCGAGCTTACACGTAAACCCCAAAGAGTTCTTTCATCAGGATGAAACAGAGCTGAACTGTCTGGCAACAGTCATACATTCTCACGAGCTCCTGCAGTCTGCAGGGCACCATCAACATCTATGACTGCTGCAGATTGAAGAGATCGGAGAAAACAAACTTTTTTTTTACAAACTAAAAAAGTAGTCACAGCTAACGTATAATAACTTCCTCCGTTTGGAAGACATAGGGTTTATGCTACGATCACTCCTGACAATAATCATAGACTCTTATCAGCCTCCCTGCGGCTGTAGAGGACAATGAGAATCTTTGACTGATGCGGATAAAATGATTTAAAGAAAACGCCGATTTGTAACCAAACTGAAATCCAGGGCCATTTAGGTAGCGCGCGCGTCCTTCGTCTGAGAGAAAACGCAGATACTGATATGTTGTTGTTCTTGTAACAGTCATGGATTCTCACCAGCCCCTGAAGCTGCAGGGGCTCTGAGAATCCACGACTGTTGAAGATTGAATGGGCTACGGAAGAGACATATCCTGTGACCAAGCAGGAACGTAGTACAGACTAACTCACAGCATAATGGCTTTTGTCTGGACGTAGAATGGCCGACTAACACTGTTTTACTACGCCAAGAGAAAGAGCAGGCCGGTGGTAAACACTGTAACACGTGGGACATTCATTACTGAAACTTATCGATGGTGTCCGCATGAATCCTCGTGAATGACATTTTGGAGCGAAATCATATTTTGAAGCCGTCGCCTCTTTAGATTTTTCCTCATTTTCTGACATAACCTCGAAACTGTAGCTCAATAGGAAATGCTGATATTATAGTGATAAGATGTCGCATTCATCCCCGCCCCCCCCCCCCCCCCCCACACACACACACACGCACACTTTTTGCATTTATGATATCTATTTATTTACAATATATATATAGTTCTAATGGTAATAGTATCCACCACAATTGCATATGTATTTAGTTTATGTATGTCCAGTTCATCTTATAAAACTCTTGCTTTAAAAAAATATCTGGGATATTTTGACTATGTAACAAACTACTTAAACCACAAACGCTGATCGGATTATTATACTGTAAAAGTAAAATGTAAACATTTTTTTGTCTTCTAGAAAACCGGCATAAACGTTTTAGTCACGATTTTGGATGGGAACACCATCGCTATGCTAGCCCCTCCTCACTGGGGAGAAAGAGAACTGCTGGTTAACTTCTAGAAATTACTGTGTGTCCCATGGGCAGAAATGTCACAACAACATTCTCAGTCTTTCAATTAGATTAGTTGACACTCAGAAGAGGAAACGATAGCTGGGATTTTTTTTCTAATTCAAGCCTACAGTTTATTATTTATTACAAAACGTTCTAAAGTACAAAGTTACTTAGTGTTGTTTGAAACAACAGGCACACTACTGGAGACGGCAACGCCATAAAAGACTTTAAATTACGTCATAAGTGTATTATGTATACATGTATATTCTTTTGACGTCAGTCATGTCAGGCGTGATCCAGGTCGGAAGATTTCTTCTTGGTTTCTTTTACGAAAATATCGGGGGAATGAAAACAAATTCGGGAGGTCACATGAACCATTGTACCCCGAAGGCCGAAGGCCTTCGGGGTACAATGATTCCTTTGACCTAACTCAGGCATACAAGAGTCCGTGTAGCAAACCCCTGCTACCAATAACTTATAGTATACCACGTACCAATAACCGCGATGTGCCACAAACTTACGCTAATAGTCTTGTTTTCTGTAGCAGACGTGTATATGGAACCTTGCAGATCGACTCAAGCTGTAACTTAGTCTGGTGCCCTCTTTTAGCAAATTTCGGGCGACTGATCGACCTAGGCAGCTTATGGGGAGTGCCTGATTAACATGGCGCACGCCCATCCTCCTAATAATTAATCGGACCGGAACTGCCTTTAAACCACAGTGGTCAATCCGTCTCCCGCGCTATGATTTGCGTGACATTTCTTCTTTAGGCGCCTCATTTTTTTCTGTGGAAGCCATTACAGAGATCTGAGTTGAGATGAGTTGAATTGTGTTGAGCTGTGTTGAGTTGTGCTGTGCTGAGCTGAGCTGAGCTGTGCTGTGCTGTGCTGTGTCGTGCTGAGTTGTGCTGAGTTGTGCTGAGCCTGAGCTGAGCTGAGCTGTTGAGTTGAGCTGAGTTGAGTTGAACCGAGAGCTGAGTTGAGTTGAGCTGAGCTGAGCTGAGATGTTGAGCTGAGCTGAGTCGAGTTGAGTTGAGTTGAACCCAAAGTTGAGTTGAGTTGAGTTGAGTTGAATTAAGTTGAAATGGGAATTTAGTTGAATTGAAAGTTTAATTGCTTTGAGTTGAGCTGCGCTTAGTTGCATTGCGTCGAGTTGAGCTGGTGTGATGAAGCTAACCTGTAACTCTCCTCAAACGATCACGGTCGGTTCCTTTGCCACCTTCCACGTTAAGAGTTGGAGCTGAAAGAACTAGTGTATAAAGTCCTACTCAGACGGTCGTGAAACAGTCTGATGCACTTAGTGTGATTATTGTTGTTGTCTTGTAGTGGTTCTATAAACACACCCAGACGTTTTGTACGGCACTCTAAAGTAAACCGCAACAAAAATTCTACTCGACCGCAAGAGGCAGAGATCTTCATGAGCCCCCGCACCCTGCGAGGGCTCATGAAGATCCATGCATCTTGCTAGCCACGATTTGTGTCTGTTTCTAATGCGGATTTTGGTAATGGTGCTCCTCGCTTACCGTTCACGTAAACTCGTTCTCAAGGTTCTTGACCAACAGGGATGCGAGAAGCAGCTAGACACATATACTCACGTCCAACAAACAATAACTTTCGTAAGAAACAGGGCTAGGTGCATGACTGAACTTAATCCTGCGCAAGCCACTAAACAAGCTGCTCAGCTAAAGCGGAGCACCTTGCTTAGTGGCTTGCGCAGGTTTTAAGCTTAATCATGGATGCAGCTGAGTCCAGGCTCTTACAATCTCAGACGATTACACGATTGTCGACTGGGGTGCTCTAAATAGTCATTCAAGTTGCCTTGGTGGATGTTGTGTTGGTCATTTTGGGTAACGTATTTTACTGGGTAGGTTTGCATTTTACCTAAGTGGGTCTGGGTGTTGTCATACCGTGTTTTATTGTCTTTGTTCATTGTCTAGGGACGGTAGGGGTGGGGGATGGAGGGAGTAGAGAGCGGGGGAGAAGGGGGTGGGGGGGGGGGGAGGGCATTGTACGTCCAACAGCCGGAAACACAATGAACCATTGCTAGTAATTTATTTTAATGGCCTAAACACTATTTCTTACAAATGTACGTTGGTGCTTTCCTTAACACCCAAATCCTCTTCTGTCAAAAATCTCCAAAGCAAACAAGTAAACAAAATAAAACAAAAGCAAACAAACAAAGAAGCAAAAAATGAAAAAAGAATTCTGAAAAACGAGCATAAAACAAATAACCATACAAACAAACAACAAATAGCAGCAAATAACAACAAACACAAGGAACCCCCCCCCCCCCCACACCAAAAAAAAAGTAAGTAAATAAATAAATTAAATTAAATAAATAAATAAATAAAATAAATAATAAAATAAATAAATATGAAACAAAGAAACAATTAACAAACAATCAAATAAGAAATAAGATACACTTTTCCGCCCGCTGAGAGAGGGCACGCTCCATACACTTCAATGTGTACGTTCCCTTCTCAGCAGGAAATAGTATCGGAAGACAGCGGTACTGAGCCTGGAACTGGATAGGAGGGTGTCGATCATGACACTTTTGTCACTCAGATACGCCAAGAGACGGACATGTCACGTCAGACTGGCTAGACAATCAGGGATCTGTAACAATTTTCCTCCCTCCCGTAAAAGAACAAACACTCTCTTTGCACAGTGTGAAATCTGTGACACTTCTTCGCACAACAAAACCACAGGCTTGAGTCCCCAAACGCGATTTCACGATGTGACAATATCAAATAATAATATGTAATATTTTCTTCTATTCTGTTCAATGTGCCATCCTGCCCTGAGAGGAGGCAATAGGAAATTTGTCGACCATTATTGTTCAAGGGTAGTGCCAAAAAGCTCGGCGCCAAACGGCGTCCATCTATTGTGGCACTACCCTTGAACAATGCATTCACGGTCGATCTATCTCCTGAAGTACTATGTAATCTTTAACGCATTGGAGACGTGCTGAGTTCGGATGCGTGGCCTTTTTGGCGGGTATCCGGACGAAATATTTTAGAATCAACTCCCAACTTTAGCATTGACGACTTCTACTTTTATAGACTCATTCTGCCACAGAAAAGGTGGATGGGTGTGTGCGGGTGAGGGTGAAAGTGAGGGTGAGGGTGTGGGTGTGGATTAGTTAGTTAGTTAGTTAGTTAGTTAGTTAGTTAGTTAGTTAGTTAGTTAGCTGGGTTTAACGTCAAGCAGGCGACTAAGGCCAACTCACTGCGGGGGATGAGTTGCGATGCGATGGGATGGACTGCGTTGAGTTGGGCTGTGCTGTGCTGCGCTGCATTGGGTTGGGTTGGGTTGGGTTGGGTTTGGGTTGGATTACGTTGCTTTGGGTTGGTTGTTTGGGTGGTTTATCATTAGGGTGAGGGCCGAGGGTTCACGGTAATGGCTGAACAGGAAAGGTACGCCCTATATTACATCACTTCGTAAAATGCTTTTCTAAACCCGCCGCCTGTGGGATAAAACCAACAAATGTATTCCACGGACAAACATTTCCTACCTACGCAGAAGATAAAAATAAAACTGTGTTAGACGGCCAGCAAAGCATGAATGATACGTCTGGGTTTGTCCAAGTCTATCAGTCAAGCTATCTGGACCGTTTGCTTGTCACCCTAGTGCAATCGCAATTTCAGTTATTTTCAAACATGGATATACCATGATAGTTCCAAGGGAGTGCCAGATCGAGATTAGCGTTGCGCCTTAAGGAAGCACTTTTAGAACTCTTGGAAACTTTGAAACTTGAAACTTTTTTTAATATTTCGGAATACAATCTTAAATCATTAATGTCTCGTCTTCCAGCGGACATAAAAATATGTCTTAAACCTTTGCGTGTCGTTAGCGGTTTTAGTCGCGATGATTCCTGTATGAATCATCGCGGTAAAAACCGCTTTCGACACGCAAAGGGTTAAACATGTGTGAGCTGTCTTCTTGTAGAGCTTTGGATGAATGGCCCATTAAAGTTCAAGGGAAGTGCCAGATTAGCTTGGCGCTTGAAGGCGCCAGGGTACTCTGGCACTAGCCTCGAACCCTGATGGTTGAATCATATCCTGCAAACTGACTTACACTGACAAGCAAAAGAAAGGCGACAGCATTCGAGTCCTAGCAAATATTGCAGTGTTTCCGATGGCCCGAATGAAGACATTTCTTTTTCTCTTCTGTATTTAATATACTATTTTTTTCAATTGGAATCTCGATCACCAAAAAAGAGATAAGAATTACACTGTGTACTAGTTCGTATGCCTATTTTGAAATAAATGATATTATCCCATTCAGCCCCGACGCCCTACAGCAGGTGACCGATCGACCATGATAATTCAAGGGCAGTGCCAGATTAGCTTGGCGCCATTAGGCGCCAAGCTAATCTAGCACTATCCTTGAATTATCATGGTCGGTCCATCTCCTGCAACTGGTACGTAGCCGTTAGGCGACGCTTTTAAAATTTGGGACATGCGGCCGTGAGATTAAATGTGTTAATAAATTGCGCTGTATATAAGCAAATTGACTGAGGATCAATATATTCTCGTTGATATATCCGTTAGTTAGTTAGTTAGTTATTTGGGTTTAACGCGGAGCAGGTGACTAAGGCCATCTCACGGCTGTGTTATATCCGACGTTTGTAATCAGCGAAGTAACACTTGTGTAAAAAAAAAAAAAAAAAAACTCTGAAAAGAGTTGCTATGTCCGACTTGTATTATATCAGATCTTGTTATAAGCGAAGTCGTCTGTAATTGACCTTTCTAAGCGTGTTTCTTGTTTCGCTGGAATTCTCTCCGCCTTTTTACACGGTTAGCAGTCACATTTTCCGTCTGGATTCCATGATTTTTTTCTGCACTTATCTTTGGACGACCCACCGAATTTCATAACTCTTGCTTGACTCCAAGCGTGAAAGTGATGGGTAAATAGTCTATTTGATCTGTTTGTTTGGTTTGTCTGTGACCTCACATTAATCTGAGCCGGACAGGCCCCACTGACAAGCAGCTTCTTTTCCTCGGGGTATGTTAGGGGAGGAAAAGATGCGTTTGTCTGTGGGCGGAAACAGATTTTCCGAGACGTTAGTAGATTGATGATTATGAATGAGAATCTAATGGCTTCTGTGCAGTAGTGATCGATTCTTGTTGTTAGTGTCAAATTAATTGTCCACACACACAGATAATACAATTCACATTGATTCTAGTTTTCGCAGCAATCTTGAATTCATCAATCAGAATATATAAAAAATGAACGCGTCTGATGCAATCAGCGGGATAACCTTTTGTCTCCCGGTAGCGCGTTTGTCGAGGGCACAAGAAAGAAAAAACAGCAACACACGACCGACAGCAAAAGGGTTAATCCGTTAGCTGCCGGGAAAATATGAGAAGCACACAGATGCAAGAGGCAAAAAAGTATCATAAGCCACGCCCACCTCTCCGCCTTCTCAATCCTTGTTCCATGGGAAAGGGGTGTGGGTGGGTGGGGGGTGGGTGGGTTAGAGGGGGGGGGGGGGATCCGGCTGATCCTCAATCCTATACTGACGAGCAAATGAAAGGCGACATTTTTGGAATGATAGGAAACACTTTAGTATTTCCGATCATTCCAAAAATGGCGAATTTCTTTTGCTTGTCAGTATCTATATTTTCCTTTATCACACGAATGTTCTTTTATTTCTTGCTAGCCATAATATGTATATTCATGCTTCTGAGACTGATGAGGTTATGCGGCGTTGAATTTCTCCTGGTCTACATCAGATAGTTTGGGTCCACTGACAGCGAGGCAGTTTAACCCCTCTGGCTGTAGCGGTTGTGGTCGCGACCAAAACCGCTGCCGGCAGCCAAGGGGTTAAAGGGTGAACCCACATGTTTGTCCGCCCATGCTATAAGCCACAAAAACCCTTCACTCCACAGATTGTCTTTCTGAACACTTTTCAGCATAAAAAAACCCACCCCGTCCAAAGGAACGTGGATAAAAAAAAAAGGGATAAACGAGAGGCATAGACCCTTATGACGCCCCGCTTTACTACTGTGTTGCAAAATATTGCTTCCACTTTGACGTCACATGTAAGGTCACTCGACAGAGCGCGACTTCGCTCGAACGTTCTAATCTATTCTCAGCGAATCTGTGCATAACAAAAATCGACCGCTCTTCTCCATGCGACTTTGTTAGAAACTTCCGGCCTAATCTTAGCGTATCATAACAAAGCCAATTTCGCTCTCTGAGCGACGATAGAGAATCTGACTGAAAAGGTACGTGATTCGTAACCAAGGTAGATCAAATAATTATTGGATCGTTTCCTAAATTAATACATGCATGCTCTCACGGAACATCACAACCACAATCGTAACAAGAAAGTACAATTAAAGACAACTTATAAGTATTTGTTTCTGGTTAAACCCCGTTTACAAAATGTACTTACATGCAAAAATACGATGCACCACTAATCTGTCCCAGCATATGAATAGCCTGCTAAATAAGATCTGTGTTTTGTTGTATTTTTGTCGATTTTGTGGGCTTAACATTTTCAAGAGTCTGTAGACATATCCCTTAACCCTTTGACAGTCGGTAGCGCTTTTGGTCGCGGTGATTCCTGTAGGACCAAACGCGCTACCGACAATCAAAGAGATAAAGCCTTGTTCTATATTTTAGTGTGAAATGTTTTTTTTATGTATAATTATATCTTGTCTTAAAACCTTTCTTTTAGTTTGGGCTGGACAGAATTTTACCCTTCCCGCGGCGCGATGGCCTTATACGCCTGCTCGGCGTTAAACCAAATAACTAACTAACTAGGATAAAACTACCGTAAGTAATTAGGAAGAAGCACTGTCAACGGAGAGAATTGTGCATTGTCGACCAATGATCATAGGTCTAGTTTGGTCAAAATACAAATAAAAGGACAGGAAATAGAGGTGCGCTAAGTAAGTGACTGAAAGCAATGAATATGGAAGCACCCCCCACCCCCACCCTCCAACCTCCCCACCCCTTTACCCCCCTACCTCCCCCCCCCGCCCCCCCCCCCACACACACACACCCCGCAAAGAGGCGTATCACATATTCACTGGATTAACTAACCAACCATGTTCTGTATTTCAGGTCAGCTTCTTCTCAACGAGTCCAACGCTGAGCAACAGGGAGAGGTTCCCGTACTTTCTTCGCACCATCCCAAGTGACGTGTACCAGGCGGAGGTGATGGTGGCCCTCGTCAGACTCCTCAAGTGGACGTACGTCTCCGTCGTGTATGAGGAATCTAGCTACGGTATTCTGGTGAGTACACAACATCTTGACCAATATGGCGACGGCCAGTCGTGTAAAAATTGACAAAAAAATCTCAGCAATGTAAGAAGGCCTCAACCCATTCCGTGCCAGCTAACGCAGACTGTGTTTCTGTAGTGTTCGTTAACCCATTCAGCCCTGACGCACTACAGCAGGAGATGGGTCGACCATGATAATTCAAGGGTAGTGCCAGATTAGCTTGGCGCCTGTCGGAGCCAAGCTAATCTAGCACTGCCCTTGACTGAATGGATCCTTCTCCTGCAACTGGTGCATAGTCATTAGATGACGCCTCATCTGTGTTATACAAATGTGTCGCAATTCAAACTCTGAACTGAGACAGCTCGAAACTTTCCATTGTGCTCCAAGTCAACACGTCTGCTGATTAGAAATCAGACTGTTGCCACTTGTGCAGTAAGAGAGAGAAAGAGAAATATAGAAAATGTAACAGATCTATGACATTTCAGGTTTTGTTGAAAAAATCGAGTCATTGTTGAATGCTTGTATGAGCTCAGTACTGGATTGCGAAAGCATCCAACAATACATGCTTCATGTACGAAATCAGACCTACCGTATATTTAGTTGCTTGCCACACAGTCAGGAGGGTTGGGGAGTACACACTGAGACACCAGCAGCACGTCACCCTTCTCAGTGTGTACTCCCCAACCCTCCTGGCAGAGCCTGCTGAAAAGGACAAGTTTTACACTGACCTGCGCAGCCTCCTACAGAGTACCCCTGCAGACGACAAAGTCATCATCCTTGGCGACTTCAACGCCAGAGTGGGCCAGGACTCTGAAGCCTGGAAAGGAGTCCTCGGCAAGCATGGCGTGGGGAACTGCAACGACAATGGCCGGCTACTATTGGAGTTCTGTGCGGAGCAGCAACTGGTCATCACCAACACTACTTTTCAGCAAAAGGACAGTCGAAAGACCACCTGGATGCATCCTCGCTCCAAGCACTGGCACCTTATCGACTATGTCCTAGTGCGTCAGAGGGACCGCAGTGACGTCCTCCTCACCAGAGTGATGCCCAGCGCAGAGTGCCACACTGACCACCGCCTTGTCCGCTGCAAACTCAGGCTCCACTTCAAGCCAAAACCCAAGAAATGGGGGCCCCCCAAGAAAAAGCTTGATGTTGCCAGCCTTCAGCGTGACGATGTGAAAGCTGCCTTTCAGACAGATTTACAGCGCAGGCTCAAAGACACAGCGGACCCAGTAGACTCCTCCCCTGAAACACTTTGGGAACAACTGAAAACTGCTATTGCAAAATCCTCTGCAGAAGTCTTGGGTTTCGCCAGAAAGAAGAACAAAGACTGGTTTGACGAAAACGATGTAGAGATCCAGGAACACCTAGCAAAAAAAAGAGCCGCCCATCAGGCCCACCTAGCCCAGCCTTCCTGCCCTGTGAAGAAGTCTGCCTTCCGCCTCGTCTGCAGCAGTCTCCAGCGCAAGCTCAGAGATCTCCAGAATGAGTGGTGGACCAGACTTGCACAGAGGACCCAGCTTTGTGCTGACAATGGTGACTACAGGGGCTTCTACGAAGCACTGAAAGCAGTGTATGGCCCCAGGCACCTGGTACAAAGTCCCCTGCGAAGCGCGAATGGCCAGGCACTCCTCACAGATAATACCTCCATCTTGAACCGCTGGTCGGAATACTTTCAGAGCCTCTTCAGCGCTGAGCGCACTGTTCAAGAAGCAGTCGTCCTACAAATCCCACACCTCCCAGTAAAGGTTGAATTGGACGAACCGCCCACCGCTGAAGAGACCCTCACAGCCATCCACCAGCTCAAGAGTGGCAAAGCAGCAGGCATTGATGGAATACCGCCAGAGATCTGGAAACATGGAGGCACAGCACTGCACAACAAGCTCCATGACCTCTTTCTCTGCTGCTGGGAGGAAGGAACACTACCAAAAGATCTCAGTGACGCAGTCGTTATCACCCTGTACAAGAACAAAGGCGAGAAGTCTGACTGTTCCAACTATCGGGGAATTACCCTGCTGTCCATTGCTGGGAAAATCCTTGCAAGGCTGCTCCTGAATCGGCTGGTACCTGCCATCGCTGAAGACCAACTCCCAGAGGACCAGTGTGGCTTCAGAGCAAACAGGAGCACCACCGATATGGTCTTTGTGCTGAGACAGCTACAGGAGAAGTGCCGCGAGCAGAACAAAGGGCTGTACGTAACATTTGTCGACCTAACAAAAGCGTTCGACACTGTGAGCAGGCAAGGCATGTGGCAGATCCTGGAGCGACTTGGCTGTCCCCCAAAGTTCCTCAACATGATTGTCCAGCTACACGAGGACCAGCAAGGCCAGGTCAGACTCAACAATGACCTCTCAGAACCATTCCCTATTCTCAACGGCGTAAAGCAGGGCTGCGTGCTGGCACCGACCCTCTTCACCATCTTTTTTAGCATGATGTTGAAGCAGGCCACAGCGGACCTCGATGATGACGATGCAGTGTACATCAGGTATCGTCTCGATGGCAGCCTGTTCAACCTCAGACGACTGCAGGCCCACACGAAAACCCTAGACCAACTGATTCGTGAGCTGCTTTTTGCTGATGATGCTGCCCTCGTTGCACACACAGAGAGAGCCCTGAAGCGCTTCACGTCTTGCTTCGCAGATGCTGCCCAGCTCTTTGGACTCGAGGTCAGTCTGAAAAAGACAGAGGTCCTCCATCAGCCGGCACCCAAGACAGTGTATCGCCCTCCTCACATCACCATTGGCGAGTCTGAACTAAAGTCAGTGCACCAGTTTACTTACCTTGGCTGCATTATCACGTCGGACGCCAAGCTGGACAAGGAGCTTGACAGCAGGCTGGCAAAAGCGAACAGTGCTTTCGGGCGACTTTTCAAGCGGGTGTGGCACAATCAACAGCTGAAAACAGGCACCAAGTTCAGCGTGTACAGAGCTGTGGTCCTCACCACCCTGCTGTATGGTTCCGAGTCCTGGGCCCTCTACCGCAGCCAACTACGACTCCTCGAACGCTTCCACCAGCGCTGCCTGCGTACCATCCTGGGCATTCACTGGAGTGACTATGTCACCAACGTCGAGGTCCTTGAACAGGCTGAAACTGTGAGCATCGAGGCTTTGCTGCTGCGGACACAGCTCCGCTGGGCGGGGCATGTCTCCAGGATGGAGGATCATCGCCTACCAAAGATCACCCTGTTCGGCGAGCTTGCTACTGGACACCGTGACAGAGGGGCACCAAAGAAGAGATACAAAGACTGTCTCAAGAAGTCGCTTAGTGCCTGCCAAATCGACCACCGCCAGTGGTCTTCGCTTGCTGCGGACCGTGACACCTGGCGCTCCACCATTTACAAGGCAGCTGTCTCCTTTGAGGACTCTCGCAGAGCTAGCCTTAAGGACAAGCGGCTCAGGAGAAAAAAACAGAGATGCCGCAGCTCAGAACCCTGGCCAGACCTTCCCCTGCAGTCACTGCGGTCGAACCTGCCTGTCTCGGATTGGCCTCCGCAGCCACGAACAAGCCTGCAGACGTCGTGGGCAACTCCTATAAAATCTTCGTTCGCGAAGTCAAGCCAAGAGACACAGTCATGCACACAAAATTTAAAAGTTCTATCACTTGAACCCAGTGACGGAAGTCCGCACTTGATTGCTACAGATTCTGATATTGTCACTGGCTGCTTGGAAGTAGCACCGCTGGTAAACGTTTGAAATTCCAGCGGCAAAATTCAAGCACGTTTCCGCGACCAGGCATGTTAACCTATTCACAAAGAGTCGCGTCCTCTGGGTATTTCCCAAAAATACAGTCTGACGTCAGAAATATTTGGCGTTTTACTCCTGACGTGAGACAAACATTCGAGGCTTCAAATAGTGCGTAATTTAGACTGAACGACAATGGTATTGAACCGTCTGTGTTGGGTTACTTCTCGGGTTACATTGTGGTTTGTAGTCCTCTGAAGCTGATAATCAGACCTCTGCGCCTTTGGCTTTCAGTAACCCAACACACACGATTCAATGCCTAATTGTTCTCTATTTCTTACTATTCATGTTATCTATAGCTCAGGTTGTCGATTATGCAAATATCGCATCATGCCCGTGGGTGTTAAGTGGGTCATGCACAAAGCCTGCTTGATCAGCATACTCTCAGACAATCTCTTGTCCCATTTCAAGCACCAGACGAAGGGTTGCCACTTCCCCTTCTTGCAATACTCCTCCCCCCCCCCCCACCACCCCATCCCCAAGCCACAACCCCTCCCCCCTCACCCCCCCCCCCCCCACACACACACACACACAACGCACCTCCACACCTTTATTGGCTGAAATCCGTTGTCATGCACTTCCGCCCAGTCCTGGATTAGAAGTAGACTACCGATGGTCTGCCCCACTTGAGGAGGGCACGTTGCATGAACCTAGAAGTGCCTAGAAGAAAGAAACAAAAAATGCTTTAAAGAACGAACGGACCATTCACAGTACGCAAAAGTACATAAGTGTATACTGTATAGTGGCGAGCAAAAGAAATGCCACACTGTCGGAATCACGGTGATGTGGCATTTCTTTTGCTCGCCAATATTCAATATAGTATTCTATCCTCAGTATAGATGAGTTTGATAAAAAGATGCCTTAGGAATATGTAATGTGACTTTTGTTAATGTATTCATTGTACAGTTATAATGTTGGAACTGAGCTCACATTACAGTAGAAGTTTCCAGCCATTCTCTGCAAACACGGCAGGTTACAATATTCAGGAGGCTCTTTCTCTTTTGGTTTCGCTTCCGACCCAGCCGCGGACAAAATCCAAATACTCGATACTGAGCATTATAAATTACATTTTGCTGATCATTCTTTGCAATCGCAAGCAAAGCTTGCATGAAAGTATATTTCAGAAAACGAATTTCTCTTTTCGAGATAATAAAGTGTTCGTATTCTTATATAATGAAGAGCAAAAGAAAATCGACATTTTTTTTAATCATCGGAAACACAAATGTGTTTCCGATGATTCCCCTCCCCCAAAAAAAAATGTTTCATTTCTTTTTGATCGTCAGTATATATGTATTGGAAAGGAAAACCTGGGTCAGCTGCACGTGTAAGCTTAAATTCTGCGCAAGAAATATCGCAAGGTGTTTCAACCAGCGGAGCACCTTGCGAAGTGGCTTGCGCAGGCTTCAATTTCATGCATTCATGCAACGGAGGCCTGGGGTCAGTTGCATCAGTGAGCTTAGTCCTATGCCAGCCACTAAGCAAAGTGCTCCGCGATAGCGGATCACCTTGCTTAGTGGCTGACGCAGGACTAAGCTCACTCACGCAACTGAGCCCTGGTTTTTCGCGCATTCCCTGATCCAGCCGCCGTAGTTAATTCCAGGCACAAGCACGTACTCTATCAATGCCAAGGTACCACTTTCCGAAAACTGCAAACGCGCTGTCACTGGCTGACATTATTCAATGGAAGACTGTGGTAACCCCTTTGTGCACGTAACCACCGGTATATGGTTGGCCCACTCCTGTAGGAAGTAAATACAGTACGCTCCGGATATAACAAATCGCCAGGTGGCCCAATTTTTCTTGTTGTTATATCTGATGTTTGTTATGAGCGAGGTAATTTACGTTAAAAGTCTGCTGTTGGGACCTTTGAAAAAATGTTGCTTTATCCGACTTTTGCTATATCCGACCTTGTTATAAGCGGAGTAGACTAAGCAATGCGCATTTTAAAGGAATTATTACGGTATACGATTGCAATATACTATTTCAAGTAGTAGATGTACTAAATCAGCCAATCTGAGTCCAGACACGGGCCCACGTGACTGAATAAATACATTCAATTAGTATGTGCACTAATTCATTTGATAGGTGTAATAATTCACTTTATGCACCTACTCAGTCAGCCAATCAGAGCATTGCTTACAAAGCGACCTCACCCCCCCACCTCCACCCCCCACCACTCAACCCTTCCCTTCCTCATCCCTCACCATGCCATCACCAAGCTGCTTACCCAATCAGGATATTGGCGCTCTGTTAGAGGGTGCCAGTGGGTAGGTGGCTGGAATTTAGCGTATTGCCACAGAGCTAAATTTTGCCTCCATATAGCAGCCTAAGGACTGGCCTCTTCTCACTATGTATCTAGATGTCCAATGATAACGGTACTGTATATAGTACAGGCGGCTGAATGCACAGTGGGGCTGAAGTCAATGGGCCAGATACAAGAGTAAGGTTAGTCCTGCGCCAACCACTAAGCAAGGTGCTCCGCTAAAGCGGAGCACCTTGATTTGTGGCTGGCGCAGGACTAAGCTCACTCATGTAGCTAACCTCAGCCCGTGCTAAAAAAAAAATTAAAAAAAAAAAGCAAGTTGGGATGAACCATAACCCACAAAGTCCCTTTTATATGAGAGCTGTCCTCGCTGTCAATGGTATCTACCTTTTGTCTTTGAACTGATTCTGATGTTGAATTATCTCCTATTGAAAACGTCTCGCAGATCTGCCAGTGTGTCAGTGAGTTCTATTATGGGCACAGGACATACGCGTCATTGATTTGTCAAATATCATTTGTCATGACGTAAGTTTTAGTTTTTACGTAATTTTATATTTTACGTGATATGAGTTTCACTTACGCTTCATAGGCTTGAGAAAATGGTGACAAAACTAGAACTTCATGGTACAATTTCAGTCTTGCTATAATTTGTGTTAAAGCAGGTTGACTGAACCTCTCTTGGCTTGACTTCGCGAACGAAGATTTTATTGGAGTTGCCCACGACGTCTGCAGGCTTGTTCGTGGCTGCGGAGGCCAATCCGGGACAGGCAGGTTCGACCGCAGTGGCTGCAGGGGAAGGTATGGCCAGGGTTCTGAGTTGCGGCATCTCTGTTTTTTTCTCCTGAGCCGCTTGTCCATAAGGCTAGCTCTGCGACAGTCCTCAAAGGAGACAGCTGCCTTGTAAATGGTGGAGCGCCAGGTGTCACGGTCCACAGCAAGCGAGGACCACTGGTGGTGGTCGATTTGGCAGGCACTAAGTGACTTCTTGAGACAGTCTTTGTATCTCTTCTTTGGTGGCCCTCTGTCACGGTGTCCAGTAGCAAGCTCGCCGAACAGGGTGATCTTGGGTAGGCGATGATCCTCCATCCTGGAGACATGCCCCGCCCAGCGGAGCTGTGTCCGCAGCAGCAAGGCCTCCAGTTTCAGCCTGTTCAAGGACCTCGACGTTGGTGACATAGTCACTCCAGTGAATGCCCAGGATGGTACGCAGGCAGCGCTGGTGGAAACGTTCGAGGAGTCGTAGTTGGCTGTGGTAGAGGGCCCAGGACTCGGAACCATACAGCAGGGTGGTGAGGACCACAGCTCTGTACACGCTGATCTTGGTGCCTGTTTTCAGCTGTTGATTGTGCCACACCCGCTTGAAAAGTCGCCCGAAAGCGCTGTTCGCTTTTGCCAGCCTGCTGTCAAGCTCCCTGTCCAGCTTGGCGTCCGACGTGATAATGCAGCCAAGGTAAGTAAACTGGTGCACTGACTTTAATTCAGACTCGTCAATGGTGATGTGAGGAGGGCGATACACTGTCTTGGGTGCCGGCTGATGGAGGACCTCTGTCTTTTTCAGACTGACCTCGAGTCCAAAGAGCTGGGCAGCGTCTGCGAAGCAGGACGTGATGCGCTGCAGGGCTCTCTCTGTGTGTGCAACGAGGGCAGCGTCATCAGCAACAAGCAGCTCACGAATCAGTTGGTCTAGGGTTTTCGTGTGGGCCTGCAGTCGTCTGAGGTTGAACAGGCTGCCATCGAGACGATACCTGATGTACACTGCATCGTCATCATCGAGGTCTACTGTGGCCTGCTTCAATATCATGCTAAAACAGATGGTGAAGAGGGTCGGTGCCAGCACGCAGCCCTGCTTTACGCCGTTGAGAATAGGGAATGGTTCTGAGAGAACATTGTTGAGTCTGACCTGGCCTTGCTGGTCCTCGTGTAGCTGGACAATCATGCTGAGGAACTTTGGGGGGACAGCCAAGTCGCTCCAGGATCTGCCACATGCCTTGCCTGCTCACAGTGTCGAACGCTTTTGTTAGGTCGACAAACGTTACGTACAGCCCTTTGTTCTGCTCGCGGCACTTCTCCTGAAGCTGTCTCAGCACAAAGACCATATCGGTGGTGCTCCTGTTTGCTCTGAAGCCACACTGGCCCTCTGGGAGTTGGTCTTCAGCGATGGCAGGTACCAGCCGATTCAGGAGCAGCCTTGCAAGAATTTCCCAGCAATGGACAGCAGGGTAATTCCCCGATAGTTGGAAAGGTCTGACTTCTAGCCTTTGTTCTTGTACAGGGTGATAACGACAGCATCACGGAGATCCTTTGGTAGTGTTCCTTCCTCCCAGCAGCAGAGAAAGAGGTCATGGAGCTTGTTGTGCAGTGCTCTGCCTCCATGTTTCCAGATCTCTGGTGGTATTCCATCAATGCCTGCTGCTTTGCCACTCTTGAGCTGGTGGATGGCTGTGAGGGTCTCTTCAGCGGTGGGCGGTTCGTCCAATTCAACCTTTACTGGGAGTTGTGGGATTTGTAGGACGACTACTTCTTGAACAGTGCGCTCAGCGCTGAAGAGGCTCTGAAAGTACTCCGACCAGCGGTTCAAGATGGAGGTATTATCTGTGAGGAGTGCCTGGCGATTCGCGCTTCGCAGGGGACTTTGTACCAGGTGTCTGGGGCCATACACTGCTTTCAGTGCTTCGTAGAAGCCCCTGTAGTCACCAATGTCAGCGCAAAGCTGGGTCCTCTGTGCAAGTCTGGTCCACCACTCATTCTGGAGATCTCTGAACTTGCGCTGGAGACTGCTGCAGACGAGGCGGAAGGCAGACTTCTTCACAAGGCAGGAAGGCTGGGCTAGGTGGGCCTGATGGGCGGCTCTTTTTTTGTTTTTTTGCTAGGTGTTCCTGGATCTCTACATCGTTCTCGTCAAACCAGTCTTTGTTCTTCTTTCTCGCAAAACCCAGGACTTCTGCAGAGGATTTTGCAATAGCAGTTTTCAGTTGTTCCCAAAGTGTTTCAGGGGAGGAGTCTGCTGGGTCCGCTGTGTCTTTGAGCCTGCGCTGTAAATCTGTCTGAAAGGCAGCTTTCACGTCGTCACGCTGAAGGCTGGCAACATCAGGCTTTTTCTTGGGGGGCCCCCATTTCTTGGGTTTTGGCTTGACGTGGAGCCTGAATTTGCAGCGGACAAGACGGTGGTCAGTGTGGCACTCTGCGCTGGGCATCACTCTGGTGAGGAGGACGTCACTGCGGTCCCTCTGACGCACTAGGACATAGTCGATAAGGTGCCAGGGTTTGGAGCGAGGATGCATCCAGGTGGTCTTTCGACTGTCCTTTTGCTGAAAAGTAGTGTTGATGATGACCAGTTCCTGCTCTGCACAGAACTACAACAGTAGGCGGCCATTGTCATTGCAGTTCCCGACGCCATGCTTGCCGAGGACTCAGGCTTCAGAGTCCTGGCCCACTCTGGCGTTGAAGTCGCCAAGGATGATGATTTTGTCGTCTGCAGGGGTGCTCTGTATGAGGCTGCGCAGGTCAGTGTAAAACTTGTCCTTTTCAGCAGGCTCTGCCAGGAGCGTTGGGGAGTACACACTGAGAAGGGTGACGTTGTTGCTGGTGTCTCAGTGGGAGGCGCATGGACATGATGCGGTCTGAGTGACCCGTTGGTAGGTTTTCCAGCTTAGTCGCAATGAAGGTCTTGACCATGAAACCCACGCCTGAGAGCCGTCTTTCTGATTCAGGCCTGCCTGACCAGTAGAGGGTGTACCCAGCGCCAAGTTCTTGGAGGCTGCCTTCGTCCGGAAAACGTACTTCACTGAGCGCGGCGATGTCGATGTTTAACCTCCGCAATTCATGGGCAATGAGGGCGGAGCGACGTTCAGGGCGTCCGCTGTCTGCTTTGTCGAGCATGGTTCGGATGTTCCAGCATGCTACGTTGAGTCCGGTCGTGGTCGTCATGAGAGTGGATCCGTTATTCTTTCTTGTTTTTTGACCGCAGGAGAAGATGCCCGTTGACCGCGGCTAGCCAACTGGGGTTGCGAGGGGACGAGCTTTGGTTAGGCCACCTTTTCTAGGCCCCTCTCCGTGTGGAGCAAACAGTGCTGTCCATAGAGAAGGCTGCTTGGTCGTTCAGGGTGTGCCGAGTGATGTTGTCATCCCCAGGTCAACATCAGGCGACCAATATCCTGAACCGCCTGCATGCAGGTTTGAGACTGCGGCTTCCAGTGACATCTTTCACCTGCCGTTTCGCCCCTCGCCCGTCGCTACAGGACTTGGAATGGTCAGTGTCATGGACCCTGGACGTTTCCTAAAGCCTGCGCGGTGGAGCTTTTTGGTGGAGTGCAGTGTGCGCAGTACTGGCCCCACCCTTTAAACCCTTGGTTCGTCTGCCATGGCCTAGCAAGCTGGAACGATGGCATCGAGGTCCTCGGGTCGTAGGTTTTATATCAGACTGTCCTTGTCCTAGTCTTTGGCTCAAAAGCCTTCCCCGGAGACATGGGGGCTTTGATGTCAGGGGTTTCCTCCCTTAGCCTTTCCGCAGCCAAGCGGCCAGGCCTGCAAGGCAGCAGGTGACTCGTGGAGGGCGGGGTCGTCTAAGTCCCGTGCAGATGTGAACATCTGCCCACTGCCCACAACTGACTGAACCTAGCTACATGATATACTAAGTACACGTGTCACCTGCATGCTCTTCTGAAAGCGCGTCGATGTGTTAGTGTTTGTGTGCGCGCGCACTCCAAACATCTCCAAGAGGCATAGAACCTCATGCGTCTGGATGGCGCATGAGGATCTATTCCTCCTGGAGATGCGCGCATGTGTGTGTGTGTGTGTGTGTGTGTGTGTGTGTGTGTGTGTGTGTGTGTGTGTGTGTGTGTGAAGAGAGAGAGAGAGAGAGAGAGAGAGATAGAGAGAGAGAGAGAGAGAGAGAGAGAGAGAGAGAGAGAGAGGGAGGGAGAGAGAGAGACGCGCGAGAGAGAGAGAATGACGTCATATTTAATGCCAGTGTCTGCGTGGTGATGGAATTGCCTCTTTTACGTCACGCCACTGCCTGACTTTCTCTAGAAGTAAACTTTTTTTTACTGTTTTAATTCTTTTCTGAAAAGAATTAATTTACTAAAGAAGTTGAAAGGATACAAAGCTGGCTAACGCACTGATCTAATGTCTTTCTCCAAGCTAGCTATACGCAAAAGTTCAAGTAAATATGACAAAAATTACGGACGCTAATCTGCGTCAACCGACTTCCTATAAACGGTTGTTTATGTCTTCAGTGAGACATTCAATTATAATAAGCTCGGAGGCTCTCTTAGCCACTCACTTAAGAAAGTATTTCGCCAAGTGTCAAGCTTGTGTGTACAGAAATATCGGAGTTTCTCTTGTTTACATACATACGCGCACACACATACATACATACGCACATGCATACACGCACATAGGGCCTACGGCGCTTCGCGCCAAATGTACGTTCAGCAGCGAGGTTAGCGCAACTAGACATGACGGGTTTTTTTTTTCTTGTTACTTCAATTGTTAGATGTTTAGCCTGCCCGCTTTTGACATCATGAACATGCTATTAAATTCGCCCCACCGCGACCCGTCCTAAAAAGTCCCTTCTATAAATAGAAGGGACTTAAAAAACCACTCATAGTTCTGTATTATGCTTTGGCAGAAAAGACTCTACTGCTGACATTTTGACGCTTCGTAGGACAATCTTTATGATCGAAGGACAAGCTTAATTGTTTGCATCCCTACGGCACACGACCAATCTCTTTAGCGCAAACCGTACCATGTGTCCGAGCTACAAAAACCCTTGTAGCGACTAATGGCGGACTTTTTGTAGCCCTCTGTCTGACTAGTCTTGGATGCCAGTTTTGTTCTATAAAACTGAGATAATCAAAACGTTCTAAAGTAAAAGTTACTTAGTGTTGTTTGAAACAACAGGCACTACTGGAGACGGCAACCTCATGAATGATTTTAAATTACGCCATAAGTATATTATGTATATATATAAATGTTTGTTTTCCTCCCTACGTCACACGACCAATCACTTTAGCGCAAACCGTACCATGTGACCGTGATATAAAAACCCTTGTAGCGAAAAATGTCGGAAGTTTTGTAGCCCTCTTTATGACGCGTCTTGGATGCCAGTTTTGTTCTATAAATGATCACCATAGTTCAAAAGTACAAAGTCACTTAGTGTTGTTCGAAACAACAAGCACAATCAGTACTGGAGACGGCAACGTCATGAAATATTTTAAATTACGTCATAAGTCTATTATGTATAAATGTATATTCCTTTGACGTCAGTCATGTCTGGCGTGATCCAGGTCGGAAGATGTCTTTTTGGTTTCTTTTACGAAAATAGTGGAGGAATGAAAACAGATACTTTATTGGTCGGAGGGGTTCGCTGCACGGACCCTTGTAGGCCTTCGGAAGGCCATCGGAATCATTGTACCTCTCAGGCCTTCGGGGTACAATGATTCCTTTGACCTCCCTCAGGCCTACAAAGGTCCGTGTAGAGGACCCCTCCGACCATTAACTTATAATATTCCCTTGACGTCAGTCGTGTATACCGTGATCCAGGTCGAAAGATGTCTTCTTGATTTCTTTCATGAAAATAGTGGAGGGATGAAAACAAATACGTTATTGGTAGCAGGGGCTTGCTGCACGGACCCTTGTAGGCCTTCGGGAGACCAAAGGAACCATTGTAACCCTCAGGCCCTCGGCCTTCGGGATGCAATGGTTCCTTTGACCTCCCGAAGGCCTACAAGGATCCGTGTAGCAAAACCCTGCTACCAATAACTTATAATATGGTAGGGCATGCTTGAACATTTCGCCCACTTGCTAAAACTTCATACTAGTCACACTTCTATATAAATAAAACTAATGTTAACTAATCCGTAATGCCAAATTTGCGATCAGAATGCAAAGAAAACAAATCGCGAAGCGGAAATGAAATGAGAGAGAAAATAAGTAGAGCATCATCGTGTTTGTGTGTGTAGTTTGAAAAAATATTTTGACCCTATAAAATGTATTAAGTTATGCTGTAATTCTCTTTTCTAAACGTGCTTTCGTCTTCATTAGGGGTTTTCTTGTGGCGGGGGGGGGGGGGGGGGGGGGGGGGGGGTGGGTGATCGACGGTACGATACGAAATACGGCTCGAAAAGGGCTTACGGTACACAGTTATCTCCCGTGGAGAATGAGTGTGTAATTATTAGAACCTATTCTACCAGCAAAATGGCTAGACTGTCGGACGACTCTGTCTCGACCCGTCCTCGCGACTGGTACGTGGTCGGCAGGAACCTGTTCTACCAGCAAAGACCTGCGTTGTCGAAAGACTTTCTCCCGATCCGTCGCTCGCGACCGGCACATGGTCGACAGGACGCCTGGTGCGAAACCTTGAAAATTCCGTGCTATGTTGTGGACAGTATTAGGTTCCTGTGAATGTTGAACAGAGTTAGGAGACCGTTCTATGCCCCAGTGTGATTTCGATCGATCGTTTTTGCTATTTCTTCATGATTGATATGTGTCTAGACTGCCTTTTTGTAACTAATGAAAGAGGAGGACATCTTCTAACAACCCACGTCATCGGGCCGACATCTGCTTTAGTTGGCCCGAGATTATTTCGCTCAACGTCCCATAATAAAATCTTTCCTTTTCGTTTTTCTCTCAGTGTCATCTGTTTTACCTAGGGCGGTGCGCGTTGGCATTTTAACTCTTTGTGCCAGATGTACGAAATACCCAGATTTTGGAGTTATCCTCTGAGGACTGCATTACAATTCAGGAAACAGATCGACCATGATAGTTAAAGGGTGGTGGCAGAATAGTTTGGCGCCTATAGGCGCCACGCTATTCTGCCACCACTCTTGAACTATCATGATCGAGCCATATCTTGCTGTGGGGTGTCGCGGGCAGAATGAGTTAAGAACCAGACACTAGGACACTGGGACACCATACACTAGGAATTAACACATTCGAGACGCACCGCATCCGGACACGCGGCAAATTACCGCGTGTCCGGATGCGGCACGTCTCGAAAGCGTGAACCTGCATTTCCCTATAAAGACAGACGACGTGAGAATGTAGGCCAGAGTACGCTTCCTATAAATGGACTTCTCTATCATGTCTCTGACAGCTGTCGCAGACGGCTAAAGCATACCATTAGACCTAAGTCCTCCTTTCACAGGGACCATGGATGCATCAGCTTACATCAGTCAGTTCTGACGGCTTGGAGACTACGGTGATGCATGGGAGTAACGCTGCAGTGAACGGAAAAGGACAGTTCCTTTTATAGGCGCAAACAGAATAAGTAGTGGCTAGGGAAGGGTTTAACAGAAGGCATGGCAGACTTGTGTGACAAATCAAAAGAAAGGGGCGGAGTGATGGGGGGGGGAGGTGGGGGGGGGGGGCTACGATGTCAAAAGATGGTCCTGCCAGCTGAAAAGGTGTTCGTACGTCACAAAGCTACCTTGCAAAACGTCCAGAAGGCGTGGTGGCCCAAGCATACTTTCATACAAGGGTATACATGGCTTATTTGGAGAGAGAAAAAAACAACAACATAGGTATGACCAATACGCGGGACTTGCCCCAGAAAGACAAAAGATACTTTGACCATTTTCTGTGAAAATCGAGATTTCCATTTTATTACGGTGAAAATCCCGCTTTTCACAAAGATCAAGTTATTGCCTTTTGTCATATCTAATATTCGTGCCATATCGTGTTCAGAGGAGGTATGGCCAGTCCATAAAATAGCTGATCCCCAGGTTTCCTATGCCACCTTTAGTTCTTTCCACGACTGCATGTTTCTGGACATATCTAGTCAAAGTCTTATCCAGGATGGTAGGAAAGCGTCCTATGTAAGTGTATACCAGTTGTGTTTACCATGCTAGTTCAAGGGTAGTGTCAGGTTAACTTGGCGCCTGTAAGGCGCCAAGCTAATCTGGCACTACCCTTGAACTATCATGGTCGGCCCAACTCATGTCATACTGCCGGTATCTGTCGAAATAGAATTTCTGTGCCATATCCAAGCAATAACACTTTCTCCACTCCTTTCAGCTTCATATCCGCCTGCTATCAAACGGCTTGAGGGAATCTGAATACCGCTTCAGGCATAAAGAGCCCTCGACGGCTCCATGTTGCTCTTCTGGAGAGAGGCTTAAAAGTTGATTGAACTCTGTCTGTTATTGAGGCAGGTCAGCCAGAGACGGCGGGGAGAAATTTAGAGGTGGTGTGGGTAAAGCAGAAAAAAAGGGAAAAAAAAACAACAACATAAAAATTTAAAAAAAAAACAATAAAATAAAATAAAATAATACCTACAAAAAATAAATAACATAAACACACAACAACAACAAAATAAAATGAAATGAAAAAAAATGAATATCATGAAATAAGTTTCAAAATAAAATACAAAAATAAAATAAAATAAAACCAAAATGACATTAAATAAAACAAAACAAAAGCAATTAAACGAAAAAAATTATAATTTAAAAAAAACTTTGAATCGGCGGAATAAATCAAATTAATTAAAATAACATCAAATAAACAATAATGAAATCCAACAATAAAATACAAAACAGAAATAGTTTCTTTGTTTTCTATTGTGACCGGTCATGCGTCCAACAAAGGCAACCTGGCTGTGAAAGTCTATTTTTGTGAAAAGCAAGAAGTCCACTCCAGACCACAAAGGTGACTGCCAAAGTCCACTGTATTACAATGAAAATCTCGATTTTCAATAAAATGTACTTGCTGTCGTTAAAGCATTGTTTGCTGCCGACAAATCAAATAAAATAACAAACGAAATATAAAATGAAATAAATTGTTAAAAAAAAAAAAAAAAAAAAAAATGCAGTCTATTGGCACCAAATGATTTTCTCCACGTTCCGGTTTACTAACGAAGCGTTAGCATTCACTGAACAAAATGTGTGCTGGTGCGTAAAATTCGGCCATTTAGACACGCGGTGCAAATATGACTTTTTGTATAATTTGCGCGAAAAACCTTTTTGCACTTTTTAACCCCTTCACTGCCGAGAAAACTTGAACATCACCCCACTGCAAAAGGCATTGATCCTCAACTGCGGGGGCTCATGAGGATCTATGCCTCTTGCTGAAACCGTTATGTATCCTCGTTCCTTTACCAGCTGTGGATCTTTACAATGAATTCAAAAATACAGAATACGTCCGCTGGAAGTGAAGGGGTTACAAATTGTTCCTTAGACAAGAGAGGTCGAGCCAACATTGTTTCCCCGGAGGGTACTCTTTGCTGGGAGCGAGCTTTAGCAAGAATATCACGAGAGAATCCAAGAGTGAAACATTTTCCGTCCCCCTGTGCATTGTTTCTGCAAGAGTTCTGTGCCCCTGGCTGGCCCCGCGTCGGAGCCGGTCAGGGGCACATATCTCTTTGCAGAACTGAAATCTTCTTTTCTCTTCCACTGTGGATTTTTTTCTGCCATAGTTTTGGGCCCATGCTGAGCCTGACAAGGGTACAAAACTCTTGGGGGAAAAAATGTGTTCTTTCCCCATGTAGATTTTCCTCGCAGAGGTTAGCGGCCATGACTGGCTCCGAGTCGGAGCCAGATAGGGGAAAAAAAACTATTTGGGCAGAAAAATATTCCATTCCCTCCCCCTTGTGGATGCATCGACTTGCGCAAGTGTATGCAACAAGCTGCATGCAGGCTCGGATCGTAAAGCCATTATTCCTTATCATCCGGAATTTTTACACCAGTGTGTGAAATAAGTGTGACTAAAAATAGTTCAAGGGTAGTGCCTCTAGGCGCCAAGCTATTTTGGCACCACCTTTGAACTTTATCCGTATCTGTAAGTACTATAATGTAGCTTGTATATGGCAGCGTACAAATTTGAAGCTTTTAGCCTCAGTATGATATGGGTTATGCACCGATCTTCTCACATGGAGGATCTATAGAGTCATGATACTATGGGCTGACAAAAAGGCATTGATTCTTCTTCTTCTTTTCTCTCTCTCTCTCTCTCTCTCTCTCTCTCTCTCTCTCTCTCTCTCTCTCTCTCTCTCTCTCTCTCTCTCTCTCTCTCTCTCTCTCTCTCTCTCTCCTCCCTCCCTCCCTCCCTCTCCCTCCCTCCCTCCCCTCGCAACACAGAGAACTCTAGGCCTGTTGGACATGTAATGGGTTTGCTGAGACACCGCTGAGGTCAGCGTGAGATTTGTGCACTAGGGTCAGTTATGGGCGAGCAATCAAGTCTTTACTTTATCTCTGACCCTGACACACGAGGATTCAATCTTTTCTGCGTTCCTATGCTTAAATTTCTTCGAAAACATTCCTAGACCCACAGACGCACAACATAATATTCTTAAATCCGCAGACTTGACTCCACTTGATGTCTGACTTAACTTGCTCAACTTGATGATGTTTGTGCAGACGAGATAGGCCTGCGTGCTTTCGAGTGGTTTTGTGTGTGTGTGTGTGTGTGTGTGTGTGTGTGTGTGTGTGTGTGTGTGTGTGTGTGTGTGTGTGTGTGTGTGTGTGTGTGTGTGTGTGTGCTGTGTGTGTGTGTGTGTGTGTGTGTGTGTGTATGTGTGTGTGTGTGTGTGTGTGTGTGTGATTTGCCTGTAGGTCTGTAGGGACAAAGACCTATCGCTAATCTGTTCCCAAGATGTGTGTTGATCTGTGATTTTGGACCTAACGGCTTCTTGTCATAAGGTCCACAATCACACTTCAACACACATTGTCAACAAATTAATGTGGGTCTTAGTCGCTGAAACTGGGCGACGCATGACGCTTTGACTCGACTTGTCACCCTTAAAGCGACCGTCTCTAGGCAGTGAATGGTTAACCCATTCAGCCCTGACGCACTACGGAAGGAGATGGGTCGACCTTGATAATTCAAGGGCAGTGCCAGATTAGCTTGGCGCCTGTCGGCGCCAAGCTAATCTGGCACTGCCCTTGAATTATCACGGTCGATCCTTCTCCTGCAACAGGTGCATAGTCGTTAGATGACGCCTCCAAAATTTGGGAAATACGTGCGTTGGGCTGGATGAGTGAATAGTGTGCAATAGTTGGCAATGCCTCCTTTGTAAATGTTCTATAGGATATTTTTCAATAATGCTGGACAATAGGGCTAATGTAAATCATGAAGTTTTATATATTAATGTCGTAAAGTGAAAGAGTCTTTTGAGAGTGCCTGCCGTAACTGTGCGAGTGCCAACTTACGTTACTTGTGAAAAGAAGGGTAGAAAAGTCTTAGTTAAGGCAAGTCAACATTGATAACCGGTTGTTTCAGCTAATTATAGCAATCAAAACAAGTCATTTAGCAGATCTATTTAACCAATACAACGTTGAAACATAACCGTAACGCCTTCACAGCCGAGAGAAAAAAAATGAAGACAATCCAGCTTCACAATCCAGCTGCAAGAACCATAGAACTTCATGAGCCCACGCAGTTGCGGGGGCTCATGAGGATCTATGCCTCTTGCTGACACCACTTTGTCTCCTCCTTGGATGGCCGGGGCTAGTATTCCAGCACCACCAATGAACTTTCATGTCTGTACTGATTCCTTAATTGAGGGCAGTTCCAAAGTTTCCGAATGTTAACTCGTTCAAGGCGCCCCGCAGCAATAGCTGAGGAAGTGTCGTACGGCGTTGCCGTCGGCAACGCTATACACCCTTTCCACAGCTATTGTTTGT
>BTPG01000001.1:200472713-200520213 GCA_036245525.1 Semisulcospira habei
GTTCCCTTACAATTTTCTGAGTTGTGATATCCAGACACAGTGGGTGTCTGCCTAGCATGTAAAATGCAGAGAACAATTAACCCGACGAAGAAGCAACCCCGCTTAGAACAGAGAGTTACAACAGAACGCATGCAGTTAACCCCTTCAGTGCTCGCTGCCGCAGATTGTGCATCTGCAATCTTCGTTGATTCAACACCGGAAAGCCCTAGCTGTCCCTGGAACATGGACTCACAGTGGTGCCAGCAATTGTTATAGATCCTCATGAGCCCCCGCAACTGCGGGGGCTCATGAGGATCTATAACACTTGCAGTTGGGTGGTGTTCGATTATTCTGTGCACTGAACGGGTCAACCCTTGACTGCCTGAAAAAAGCGAGCACCATCTAACTGCAAGAGTCAACAGAAACTCCGTTATGAACTCACGTAGACGTGGCGGCTCGTGAGCATCTTCGCCTCTTGCTGGTCCTACTCATATCCGTGTTCCTTGAAAGAAGACTATGTAATGTTGTTGTGCCCGCTGGGAGTGAATGGGCTAAATTGTGATTCAGGGATAATATTAAAGTAGTATCGTCCAAGGAACTTGGGTACAAAGTAGTCTCAGCAAGAGGAAATGAGTGGGCTCAAGAGGATTCATGCCTCAGTCTTGCAGTTTGATCGTGTTCACTTTTTCTGGGTAATGAAGGGCTTAATTCGTATCGTATCGTATCGTTCATTATTACATGAAACGGACACAGAAGGAAAAAAATCCAAACTATGAACTGAAGAAAAAGAGAACATTTGTCTGCCAAATAACAGCTCAGTTAGACGCCAATTAACACCTTAACTGCCTGTGGTCGAAGACTGCTTTGTGTGTGTGTGTGTGTGTGTGTGTGTGTGTGTGTGTGTGTGTGTGTGTGTGTGTGTGTGTGTGTGTGTGTGTGTGTGATGGTGTGTGTGTGTGTGTATGTGTGTGTGTGTGCGTGTGTGTTTGTTTTTAAATCATTGTAAATTCAACGTCAAGCGTTAAAGAAACATGGATACAAAAGTGGTTTCAGACAGAGGCATAGATTATAATGAGCCCCCGCAAATGCGGGTTGTTTAATTTTTCTCGACTATGAAGGGCTTAAGTGGTATCGTATCGTTCATTATTACATGAAACGGACACAGAAAAAACAATTCCCAACGTATCAACTGAAGTAAAAGAGAACATTTATCTGCCAAATAACAGCTCAGTTGGACGCCGATTATCACCTTAACTACCTGTGGTCGAAGACGGGTTGTGTTTTGTTTGTTTGTTTGTTGTTTTTTATTTATTTTTATTTATTTTATTTAACCGGGTAGACTTTAAGCAGGCAAGAAACGAGGCAACCCGTGAAACATCGAAGACAGGGGTCGCAGTGACGTGTCTTTATTAAGGGTGAAGCAACTGAAGAAACAGAGCCTAAGAATAAAACAATGGCGCAACATTAGAAATCATCATAACTCCCATATGTAACATCAAGAAGGAATGTCTAGAGTTAACCATGGCAGTATATCAGCAGTATAACTATCAATATCAAGCAATATTATCATAAATGTCAAAGTCAAATAAACGTTTACACAACCCTAGCATGTCATCATGTGAAGTATCAAAAATCAAAGTATCAAAATCAAATAAGTCAGCAAGTCATAGAGTGCAAATCAACTCAGATGAATAAATGTAAACGTGCAAATCAACGCAAAAGAAAAATATAAAAGTGTAAATCAACGAAAAAAAACCCACATAATGAACTATTATACTGTATGCGCGGTCAGCCAAACTATGAGTATGCAATAAATCAAGTATCAATACTAAATCAGAGAACAGAATCAAAAGAACATGCAGTAAGGAACATAATACTAGGGACCGGGCAAAAGCAATCACCCAAAGATGTATTAGCATTCATTCCCCATAAACAGTTATACGCAGTGACAACACTCTCATACATACGCTATACCAGCTTAGTTACACACTCTCAGGCAACCTTGGGTACAGAGGGATATGGAGTGGCATCCATACACTCATACACACTAGCGCGACTCATCACTCACATACATACGCACATATTGACAACACAAACACAAAACAGAAAGGGTTTGAGCTACTGTAGGATAGGGAGGCAGAGTGCACATCTGACCTAGGTGCATGTGTAACGCATAATAATCCTATACTAACCAGTCAGCTAGCCTTCATCATCAAAAAGCCATAGAGCTTATCATACCTGGTAAGTTCATAGTATGCGCATGTGTAGTCAGCAAGACAATGTGAGAACATTCTCACAGAAAAAGAAAGAGAAGGGCCCACAGAAGTGCACCGTGTTGATTTGCGATCCCGGACCAAGCAACACTAGGCCGCGGGATGCAAAATCACAGACCAGCACAACAAAGTTCTCACAAGACCTGGTGGTTTGAGTGCACTCATATGCAATTTAGGACCCCACGACACCAGGCTGCAAGATGCTGAATCGCAGATCAGTACAAAGTCAAAGTAACTAGTCTGGTGGGCAAGCTCATGTGTTCATCTGCGATTCCGGACGAAAGACTCTAGGTCGCACGATGCAAAATCACAGACCAGCTCAACAGTGATATAACTCAGTGACTCGGTCAGTCAAGCTAACGTGTCAATCTGCGATTTCGGACCCGACGACTCTAGGCCGCCAGGTGCAGAGTCAAAAACCAGCACGAACATTGGGAGGGGCAAAAAGAGGGACAGCATAGACATGTCATACGCATGAAAAAGTTCATAAAAATGATACATTTGTTTCTATTTGGCTTTGCTGGCAGTTGGCTTCTGGAAGAACCTAAGTACTTATAGAACGCCCTCAAGTCAAAAGCCACTTCCACAGGCCTACGGCAAAAACTGAGTGAAGAAACTGTTCCCCTTATCAACGATGTCAAAAGTGTGAAAAGGCAAAAATTATTACGTATCTAAACCTCTCACTAAAAGCCAAAGAATCTAAAAGAGTAACGTATGTAGAGCAGGGACAGGCCCCGCCGATGAAAACACAATTTAAAAGGAAGGGGGGGGGGGGGAGAGAGAGAGGGACTTCCAAATGTAAGCAAGCCAACCGGAAGCAGACGCCAAGCAGAAACAAAATGGCTGCGCATACTAAATATGTGTGACGTCACGCTAACAGCGCCACAGCCCATGATGTACGCAATTCGGCTATAAGCTACGCATGTCAAAGTGAGGAAGATAGGAGGGACATGAAAGCCTGCATGAGCAATCCCACACATTCTAACTGAAACTATAGTATAACAGCACATGGCAATGTGAGCAGGATAGCGAGGAACATGAAAGCCTAACCAAAACAATCCCCGTCAGACAAGGCAACATCTCAACGTTTCCTACAACGATGCCAAAATAATTTAGCATCACTGGAGCAAATGGTAATCAACCTCATTGTTCAAGAAAACCAAAGCTGCCCAAAGGCAGAAGCATATAATCAGAGTACATGTTACCTTCATGCCCCAAATAATTCTGTCACAAAATTCTGATCTCCATCGGAAGCCAAATGAAGAAGTAAGGGAAGCACAAAAACTCGACATCACCGAAATCCACTATCGCAACAAAGTTACACAAAGTTCCAGCTGCCAAAAATGGCTACAAAGTTGCCATGAAGGCACTCTGAACAATTACAACCTTAGAACTCAATTCCTAACTTCAAGGCAAAACATGCATCAAGGCACAGATATAAATCAGGCATCAAAGTTCATCAATCAACAAAGTTAAAATGAAAGAATACAAAAATATATACAGATATTTACAGAGCTAAAAAGGAGTCGACATTGTAGCTACTTCAAAGTTGTGTCGTCGTAGTGGCGTGAGGGAAACCCAGTGTAGATAAGAATGATGCAGTCTGGCACAAAGCAACGGTTGAGTGATTCTGACCGGCGTGCGCGCCGCGGAAGGGGACTTTATATACGGCTCGCGCGGGCCGCAAGGAAACACCCAATTGTCCCTTTCCAAAATAGGTGCTTTTGGAGCGGAAAGGCTGAAATCTGTGTTTGTTTACACTTGGTTGTCTGACAATAGCTCCGGTTCTACAGGACCTAGAAACTTGCGATTTGCTAATAATGAAAGAGCCGCAAATGTACTTTTACTAGTGCCAAACATTGATTTGATTAATTAAGGCTTGAAATAATTATGAATTTTTAAAGGACTTTTTTCCATGGATTTGAACGAAGCAAAAGGCGCAAAATAGTGCTTAAACCAAAATCGATCGGACTAAAAGTAAGTTACAAAATGAAAGCGTCTATCATGCTGAATGTTATGGATATTGGTTTAAAACAATTGGTGCAGGCTTTGAAGAGATATCTGACTTAGAATGTCAAGCCAACAACACAAGCTAAACGCCACCTTAAAAAAACACACGCTAAAACAAAGCGGCTGACCCAGTTGCATCCCCTGAACAGATGCTGCAAACCTCGTAGCTTAGAAGTACGCCGGAGGGGTCGGACTAAAACAGGCATCACTGAAAGTAATACCTTGCGCAACCTTACATCGAAGGAAAACTACTGAAGAAAAACAATTCAAAACATATTTCGCAAACATGTAAAGTTGTTAAAGTCTTGATGCAAAATAACAAAGTTACATCAGGTGGGTTATGAGACTGAGCTGGGTGTACCCGGTCACATCTAAATCATTCTAAATTCAACGTCAAGGACCCTTAGCTGTCCAAGAAACATGGATAGAAACGTGGTTTCGGCAAGAGGCATAGATTCTCATGAGCCCCCGTAAATGCGGGGTGTTCAATTTTTCTCGGCATTGAGCAGATAATTTTTTTCGATGCTAGTTAGTACTGTACATCGATTTTTCCGACGTGTTCATAGAGGGCTCACCTTTCCTCAAATTACATCTGCCATAGCATCAAAGCCCACTAGAAACCTCCACCACCATCCGCCCCTCTTCCACCCTCCCCCAAACTCCCCACCCCAATCTTCCCCAAGCCGAACTGGGCAAAGCCTGTCCTTGCGGAGTATAATGGTCGATCCAGTACCACATGTGACTTTTACACCAGCAGACCGAAACTAACCACAACCTTGAAATTGCCTATCAATTACACAGTCAATCCACTGATTTTCTTTAACTCATTCGAGACGTGCCGCCTCCGGATACGCGGGATAAGATCGAATGAGTTAAACAATCTTCCCTCTTCTTCTTCCCCCCTACTTTTTTCTCATGCAAAGCTATATTTACTGCCAGTGGTCGCAGACAGTGTCTGTGATTTTATTTTTCTCAATACAAGGTCAAAGAGCACGACGTTGTCAGATGCGGAACGTGGATTCAAAGTGGTGTCAGCGACAGACATAGATCCTCATAAGCCCCCGCTAATGCTGGGGCTCGTGAGGATCCATGTCTCTAGCAGATGGTTCGTATTGACTTTGTCTCAGCAGTTATGGAGTTAATCGATATTTCATAATGATACCGAACAGAGCCGTGCAACTTCATGTCGAATTACATACTATATTCAAACTCCTTTTTCTCCCGAACACTAGACATGACGCCCAACTTGCAGGAACACCCTCAGTTTGAGAAGCAATGGAAGCTGGCCTTTATCTGCAATAGGTATAGATCCTCATGAGCCCCTGCGACTGCAGGGACTCATGAGGATCTATGCTTCTTGCACATGGAAGGGGAATTGACAAGAGATTGCAAAGCATGTTAGCACTGAACTGATCTAGAAATCGCAACAGCTCGGATACTCCAAGAATAGCATCTTCAGTTTGCAGAACATCAAGAGCTGCATGATTTCACACAGTCAACAGGAAGCATTAGATCCTCATGAGACCCTTGCACTGGCACATGTAAGGGCTCCTCTGAATCTAGGCCTGTGACAGATGGATATAGGTTTGAACTAAAGACTGCACAAACATGTTAATTTAAAAAAAAGACTTAGCCTCAACCAAGAATAACACGATTAATTCGAAAAATAGCTGTACCTGCAAGAGGTAGGAATTCTCATGAGCCCCTACATCTGCCGGAGCTCATGAGAATATATGCCCCTAGCTTGGCAGATGGATGTTTGCGCAAAAGACTGTAAAACATGTTCTAATTCCATAACAAGTATTAGCCTCAACAAAATTAATTCGAGAGAAGTAGCTGTACCTGTTTCAACGCAGCAAGAGGCGTATATTCTCATGAGCCCCCGCGGAAGCGGGGGCTCATGAGAATCTACGCCTCTTGCAGATGGATGGGTGTTCACAAGGGACTGGAAAACATGTTAGTTCTCCCCACGTTACTCGGGAAATGAGGGCTCAATACGGCGCTAAATCACCCTTGTTTGATTTTCCGCAAGATTTACTCGCTTACGCCGGTGTAGATGAGATTTCTCCGACACAGGTTTCTTTAGGCGGACCGCATGGTTAAAGCGACCTGCTCCAGGCAATAAAGGGTTAATAGTTTCCAATATCTTCCTTACACGTGTTCTTAGTATGTCTTATGTATATAAAAACGCGCACAAAGGGTTAACTAAACTAATTGTGCCCGAGGTACGAAATACCCACATTTTGGAGTTATCCTCTGAGGGACTGCATTACAATTCAGGAGACAGATCGACCATGATAGTTCAAGGGCGGTGGCAGAATAGCTTGGCGCCTATAGGCGCCAAGCTATTCTGCCACCACCCTTAAACTGTCATGGTCGAGCGATATCTTGCTGTGGTGTGTCCCGGGCAGAATGAGTTAACTTAGGAAGATTGAATATTGTGAAATCAAAGACTGTTCTGCTCTGATTCTGCTTTGCTTTTAGAAGAGTTCCGTCGGCTCGAGCCAGGGAGTGTAGGGAAAAACAACAACAACAACAACAACAACAACAACTCTCTTACGTGTGCATACTCACATCAGCTGTCAAAAGAATGATAGAAACAACCTAAGAAAGACAAGATAGTACGGCACATAAGCCCGCATCGGAGCAGTCTGCTGTAAATTGAGCTGGTTATTTCAAGAAAGTTTTTTTTTTCTACCGTAAAGAATTTCCGTCCTTGGTTGGTTTTATTTAGACACTGTAGATGGAATTTCTTCGACAGTTTTCCTCTGAGAACATAGGCTGAGAAGGAGCCGTGACAGTTAATGTTAAAGAAGAAGTCAGTGTAGAAACCTAATGTTGAAGAAGACACCTAGAAACTTTGTGTTAAAGACGAAGCGTAGGAAATAAATCTTACAGAAGAATCGTAGACAATTAATGTTGAAAAAGAAGCGCAGAAAAGTAACGTTAAAGAAGACGAGGTGAAAATGAATGTTCAAAGATGAATTACAGAAAATTCATGTTCAAAGACGAAGTGTACAAAATTACTGTTAAAGAAACACCGCAGAAAATTAATGTTAAAAAGAATAGGTTTATTAAAATTAATAAAGGAGCGTAAAAAAAACTTAATGTTGAAGATAAAATGTAGAAAATTAATGTTTAAGGAAATTCTGGAAAATTAATATTGAATAAAAAAAACGTAGCTAATTAACTTGATACTTTATTTTCCAAGGATAAAACTTGCATTGTGCGAGTGTGACCAAATTTCAGCCCATCTGACTGCCGTGAACACAGAAATATGCAAGCGGCATAGATCTTCATGAGCCCCCCGCGGATGCGGGATCTCATGAGAATCTATGCCTTTTGCTGCCGTCATTTATATCAGCGTCCCTTCTCAGGCAGACGGGTTTATCTGGCCAAGATCTTCAATGGGTTCATGGACATCATTGTTGGACCCTGCAGTGCAGACTTCAGTGGTCGTGATAAACACGGCTGTTCCAATAACACGGGAAGCAAAAGGTTTTCAGGCACATGTCTGCCGCTGTTGGCCCGTGTACGACTGTGCGCGGGCCAACAGCGGGCTGACATCGGCCCGAGGACCTTTGGCTTTGTGGGAGGCTCCGGCCCCTACCGTGTTTTTCGATCGCAAGTTAGAGTTGTTTAGCGCAAGATTTACGAGAGTTAAGATTTAACAACGGGCCATGCATGTCCGTCTTTCTTTTTTCCTTGGGGTTTTATTTTTCCTCCACAGCACCTTCCCCCAACCTTTTTTTCCCTGCCTTTGAAGCTGTAAGGGCGAGATAGTGAAACTGCTGTTTTCTTTTTTTTTTCTGAAACTGCTGTGTCCGTTTCATGAATTTGTCCAAAAGATTTTCTTAAGTTTTCATTTTTTATGATTTTGCTTTCGGTGTGTGTGTGTGTGTGTGTGTCTGTGTAAGTGTATGAATGAATGAATATTTAACGTATCTTCACATAAAAACAAGACAAAAAAAATCTTGAAACTTTAAACTTAATAACCTAAACTACATGGATTACAAAATTTTAGGAGTCTTATATAATAATGTAGCTATAGTTGTTTCTATACTGGTATGTAAAATATCATTCATGTTTCATGTTGGATTATCAACATGTGTAGCATTTTGTCTGAAGAATTGTGTTGTAATAGGACTTTCGAGTAGTGTGTGTGTGTGTGTGTGTGTGTGTGTGTGTGTGTGTGTGTGTGTGTGTGTGTGTGTGTGTGTGTGTATGTGTGTGTGTGTGTGTGTGCGAGTCTGTGTGTGTCTGTGTGTGTGTATGTGTGTGTGTGTGTGTGTGTGTGTGTGTGTGTGTGTGTGTGTGTGTGTGTGTGTGAGACAATCTTTTGGAAATCACGAGAGTGGCGTGATTCTAATCTGATTTACTACAGGTGTAAGTTTTAAATGTTTGCAAAATTAATTGTCTTTTGATACAATTCGATTGCAAATGTTTTTGCACTGTCGAGTCAACACTTACGCTGTCTGCTGAAAGTTGTCAAGCATCTAAACATGCAGAGCCAGCACACAATCTTGTCGACACTCACAGACAAGCTAAAGGACATGCAAAGATCAGCGGGTGCGATAGCCTCGCAGGTAAGCCTGCAGACCAATCATTGTGTCCAGACGAACAGTCCATTTAACCCTATTGCATCCAGAGCACGCATACTTAAAACATTCAATCCTTTGGACGCATTTTGGAGGTGTCAACTAACGTCTATGTACCAGTTGCAGGAGATGGATCGAGCTTGATAATTCAAGGGTAGTGCCCGATTAGCTTGGCGCCTGACGGCGCCAAGCTAATCGGGCACTACCCTTGAATTATCATGGTCGATCCATCTCCTGATGTCCTGCGTCGGGGTTCAAATGGGTTAAGTAAGCAAAAGATATTCAAGCTGATGCCGGTCTGATGTAGGACCTACTCAGGCCTACGCCGACCCAAAGAACTTTTGCTGAGAGGATCCACACATGGGTCTGTGAAACGTTGATTCACGTGACTTCATTGCTTGGCGTTCCCGTGCTATTTGTACCAATAAACAAAATACGTCACTTTCCCTAGAGTTGAGCGAGAACGAAGAATATTTACAGGCAATGTTTGATGTAAACCTTGATACATGATTTTTGGCGAAAACTGTCAAACAAGGAAAGCATAAAGGCTAAAAAGAGTCATTCACAGCTGCGGAAAAACAGCTCGGGATGAACCCATGACTTTGGAGTGAATTCAGCCTGGTCAAAGTTTACAATTACAAACGGTTTATTTTTTAATGTGATATAATAATAATAATAATAATAATAATAATAATAATAATAATAATAATAATAATAATAATAATAATAATAATAATAATAATAATAATAATAATAATGGAAATGTGCTAAGCTCTTATTCTAAAAGTAACTCTAAGAGTTGATATAAAGAAAGATTTTTTTAAAATGTTCATTGTTTTTGTGATGTATATTTCACACCTTCATTATGATAACATCGTAGACAAGTCATGTTTTAAAAAAAATGCTGCGCATTGACTTTCGGGGTTATATAAAAGGTCAACTTCTAGCGACGTCATTTGTCGTTTAGTAAGCTGAGAAGCGAACAAAGTAGGCTAATGTACTATTCCGCCATATGAAGGCCAAAGACAGTAACTCAACAGTTGTAAAAAAGCGATATTTTCATTGTAATACCATTGTCATCATGCTTTTCATAAAAAATGGACTTACTGTCTATGACCTTCATAGGATAGTGTTCTTGTATTGGACTCTACCTTCAGTTACGTTTGTTTGGGGGTTCTTTTGGTGTGTTTTTTTTTAATCCCATGACTGATTTTAGGAGCGGTTAGCGGACCATTGACACTTGCAGCGCAAAACTGCGGCCTGCGTCGCTGATATGATCCATATATCATTTCCGCTCATTGCCCTAGTCAGAGGAGAGAGCGTGTGAGGCAAAGATGTGGTCAGCTCACACTTTAAACCAGTTCAAATACTGACCAGAAAAAAAAAAACAAGCACCACAATTGAAATAATCTTTAACTCTTATCCATATCCGATGAGTTTAGTGACACCGCATTTCTGTCGCTCGTCAGTGCATAACCTGGCATCCGAACGACTGACGGTCGACAGTCGAGATACAGTGAACGCGATCCAACTGCAAAGAGACATACCCTCATGAGACCCCGCAATTGCGGGGGCCCATGAGGATCTATGTCTCTTGCTGAGTCCACGTTAAATCCACGTTCCTGGTACGGCTGGAATTTGTGGTGTTGATTAACTCATTCTACCCCAACACCGAAATCCCCAAATTTTGCCGTTGTCCTCTGAAGACTGCACTCTAGTGCAGGACACAGATCGACCATGATAGTTCAAGGGTGATGCCAGAATAGCTTGGCGCTCATGGGCGCCAAGCTATTCTGGCATCACCCTTGAACTATCATGGTCGATCCTTATCTTGCTGTGGTGTGTCTGGGGTAGAATGAGTTAAACAATCCATACCAAAAAGGTGACTGCCAAGCGGGTACAATGCAGAGAAGAACCCAAAGGAGAAAGAATCAAAATTAGAAAATACATTTAACCCTTTTAGCGCAACACCCTACAGCAGGAGATGGATTGACCATGATAATTCAAGGCTAGTGCCAGATTAGCTTGGCGCCTACAGGCGCCAAGCTAATCTGGCACTACCCTTGAATTATCATGGTCAATCCACCTCCTGCAAGGGGTACATAGTCGTTAAGTGACACTTCCAAAATTCGGGAATGCGCCGAAGGCGATTTAAAAAGAGTTAATAAATAAATTTTAATTTAATAATAAATCTTTAATAAATTGTATTGTTACTATTGAATGAACAGAATCACGATCTCCGTCCCCTGGCAGTAACAGGATGAATAGTCGTATTTACGATAATGCATTCTTTAGCAATTTCGTTATTGCTTGGCTTGGAGGCTTTAAAAACGTTTAAAGAATCAATGAAGCGGAATTCGAAAGTGCATCTTGCGTCAAGAGGCCAACGACGCATTAAGCAACACATGCAAACAAAATAGTTGAGAATGCAAATATTCTGAAGAGAAAACCTTCGGAAACACTAATTGGTTTCCGATGTTTTAAATAATGTCGTATTTCTTTTCCTCTTCAAGATAAATTTTGTATTGAAAAAAACAGAAACACAGTCATTTGGTCACATAATAAGGTATGCACATCATTTCATAATTCGGCATATTTAGTCAGAATGTAAGCATTTTCAGTCAGATTTCAAGCATATTCAGTCAGAATTCAAACATATTCAGTCAGAATTGAAGTGTATTCAATCCAAATTTAAGCAATTTCAGTCAGAATTAAAGTACAATAGTTCAGAATTCAAGCCATTCTCTGTCGAAAATGAATCATTTTCAGTCAAAACTGGAACATACTCCTTTATAAACCAAGAATATGCGGTCAAAATTCAAACATTTTCTTCAGAATTCAATGAAGCATAATTATTCATTCAGAATTTCTGTACAAAAAAACAAAAATGCTTTGAACTGACTAAGCATCGTTGGGGACACAAGAGGATTGTAAAAAGAATGTATGAATTAAGTTGAAAACGACATGATATACCTGTCGTGATGTGTGCTGTGTATTGGGGAATACATTGCACCCCTCGTGGTATGCACCCTGGTCAAAGATATGGCTTAGCAGAGCTGGAGAGTAGCCAGGCAATCAATTTATGCCATTCCCCAAACAATAAACTTTTGCCATTAGGAGGAGAATGAGGATCACTTCTGATCCAGGACAATTTGGACAATTAATGAAAGTGCTTCATCCAAATTTAACCCAATCAGCCCTGACGCACTACAGCAGGGGATGGGTCGACCATGATAATTCAAGGGTAGTGCCAGATTAGCTTGGCGCCTGCCCGCGCCAAGCTAATCTGGCACTACCCTTGAATTATTATGGTCGATCCATCTCTTGCAACAAGTGCATAGTCGTTAGATGACGCATCCAAAATTTGGGAAATACGTGCGTCGGACTGAATGATTTAAAGGACACACATTTGTCACAACACTTCTTATTTTCAACTTTGAATTTCATCTCATCGCTGCCTGTGGGCGAACGCTGTGTTTTTGGAATCATTCTAAATTCAACGTCAAAGGTCCCGAGCCGTCGAAGAAAGATGGATACAAAGTGATATCAGCAAGAGGCATATGTCCTCGTGAGCCCCGGCAACTGCGGGGGCCCATGAGGATCTATACCTCTTGCAGTTTGGTGCTATTCAGTAGTTCCAGAGCGGTGGGCGAGTTTAAAAGTGCGCGATGCATGAGTGAACATATTCTGGGAAAATCGACTTGTCATAAATAATCTTAACCCGTGGTGCAGCTTTGTGGAGAGATGTCTACCGTTTTTCTGCGCTGTTGTGGGGATTTAGAATCCGACATATTTAGTAGAATGCAATAATGCTATAATTATTATCTTCAAGGGAAAATGGCGCAGTGGACATATTAAACCAAAAACATTGCTAAGACCCCCCCCCCCTCCCCCCCCCCCACACACACTCAAAAGAAAGGAAAAAGCAAAACATAACAGATAAAGAATCTCACACACACACGAACGCGCGCACACGCACACACACACACACACACACACACACACACACACACGCTCTGACGCACGCACGCACGCACGTACACAAACACACACGCAAGCACGCACGCACGCACACACACACACACACACGCAAGCACGCACGCACGCTCATTCGCACACACGTTGTAAAGTGTCTATTTGATGGTCTCTGAATTTGAGCCTTACAGTCTGCAGATTTAAGAATCAAAATAACAGGCTGGCACACAAATCAATTTTGTATATGTTTTGTTCCTTAAAATCATCGTTATTACATAATCATGCAACCGACGTCATGATTGAAAATTTGTTTTCCCGTCACAGTTTAAAAGCAAAATCGGATTGCCTTCGAACAACTAGCAATGTGTTATCTGGAGCAAAAACCTGAGCAAAATATTTTTTTGTGATTTGCGGCGCAAAGCTCAGCTCGTTTCTCCAAACAATGTAAGGGACGGTCCAGATATTGCCAGCAAAATTTCATTCTGTCTTTGTCAATGTAGAGGTTTTCCAGACAACAATAGGAACACCCTCCTGAGCGCGTCCTAATCCTTTTCCCGCAATCCCGAACCAATTCCAAAATCCAGATCCAAATACAGAAAGCGAAAGAAAAATACTTTATGCATCTCTGCCCTCATTACATCCAGCATGTCCGTTTTTGAGGCAAGCGATATTTTGGTTGTTACACAATGACTGTCTCGCTTTTTAAAAAATTGTGCCTACTGGCTTTTGCCAAATGACGGCAGACCTGTTCCACAAAATGCAGTCCTAACCTTAACTCGGATGCCTGCCTCGATCAGATGATGCAATCTGAGCCAAACTGACACAGCAAGAGACATAGATTTTTATGAGTTCCTGCTTTCGCATGAACACATGAAAATCTATGTCTCTTGCAGAACTGAACAAGGGGCAGGTGAGGATGACAGGGATCGCAAGGGCAAGCCTCCAGGGCACAAGATGGCACCACGCAGTCACAGAAATTGTCCTTTTGGGATCTAGGGATTAGGCTTTCGGGAGATACTGTCGGATTTCCTCTGTCATGCATGATTTATTTCCCTCGCCTGTAGGCTCACACTCAAAAGTCCCCTGCTAAGCAAAACCTTGCAAGACGCAGGAGATGGCTCGACTTGGATAGCTCGAAGAATAGAGGTCGGACGACAAAAGCCTAGCCGCCACCAAACCCCATCCAATACCTCCCTCCTTTCCCATTCTCCTCTTTTATCCCCCTTACCCCCCCAACCCTTTTTATTTGCTTTTTGATAGATTATATTGTGTTGTAACTGTCTTTTCTAAGCGTGTTTCTTTCTCCGTTAGGTTCTTCTCTGCATTTTACACGCTTGGCAGTCACCTTTTTGGTCTGAACTTCGGTGTATGGACTGTCGCAGGTTAAACTTTCTCCCTATCCCCCCCCCCTCTTCCCATCATCCCCCGTTGTTTTAACTTTGGAGGGCTGGAAAGTAACATGTCTAGCACGCTGGAACCCACCTACGCCACTACTTAAAACAAGCAGTCATATCAAATGCGTGTTTATAATGAAACTGACTACAGAAGGACAGTCATAAGCTGTATTGACATGCCTCTCTTCCAGCGGTCGCAAAATAGCCAGTGAGTCTTATCTATATCTATATCCCGTAGTCTTGCCGACCGTTGGGGCACCACTGATGACTTGGCAACCAGCTCCCTCCATTCCTCTCTGTTCTCTGCCATTCTTAGCGTATCGCCCAGCCTCAGTCTTGTGCACTGGGAGATATTGTCCTCCCATCTTTTCCTGTCTTCCTCTCCTTCGTCCTCCTTGCACAGTGCCTTGCAGGATTGTTTTGGCAAGCCCTGCTGAACGCGTGACATGCCCATACCACTTCAGTTTGAGTTTTTCCATAATGGCTTTTTCATAGGGCCCGATGGCTTGCCTGATTCTGCTTCCCACTTCCTCGTTCGTGATGTGATCTCTGTATGAAATGCCAAGCAGCCTTCGAAAACATCTCATTTCAGTGGCTTGTATCCTCCTTTCAAGGTCTGCTGTGAGGGTCCATGACTCACAGGCATACAAGAACACTGATATGACTAAGGAGCGCATCAGTGTGATCTTGGAGCAGAGCGTGATGTTTCTGTCCTTCCATATGGTCTTCAATCTTGTCAGTGCTGTTGTTGTCTGCGCAATCCTGGACAGTATTTCTGGTTTTGATCCCTCATCTGTCACAATGGCTCCTAAGAATTTGAATCTATTAACTGTTTCCAGTTTATGGCTTACAATCATGACGTCAGAGCCAATGCCACTGGTGTTATTTGTCATCAGTTTGGTCTTCTCTGCACTGATTTCCATCCCATACGCAATGGCTGTACTGTCCATCTTTTCCACCAGCTGAGCTAGCTCCTTCTCTGTTCTTGCAAGGTCATCAATGTCGTCCGCAAAGCGCAAATTCGTGATTGTTCTGCCTCCAATACTGACAGTTCCTTCATGATCTTTCAGAGCGTCTGTGATGATTCTTTCCAGGAAGATGTTGAAAAATGTAGGTGAGAGCAAGCAGCCTTGTCTGACTCCGACTGTAGTCCTAAACCAGTTTCCTATTTTGCCGTTGAAGCAGACTGCACTAGTGGCCTTGTTGTAAAGGTTTGCTATGATCAGGTTGGCATTGATGTTGTATAGCTTCATGGTGGACCAAAGGGCTGCATGCAACACCCTGTCAAACGCTTTCTTAAAATCCACAAGGACATGATAGAGGTCTTGCTGGTACCTCTCACATAGAAATCTCAGGTTGAAGATCTGCTCAGTTGTGCTGCGCCCTGGTCTAAAGCCTGCCTGTTCCTCAGCTATGATTTCCTCTGCCTGTGGCTTCAGCCTGTTCAGTAGGATCTTTAACATGACTTTGCTTGGGTGGCATATAAGACTGATCGTGCGATAATTCTGGCATTGATGTAAGTTGCCATTTTTGGGGAGAGTTCTTATAAGTGATTGGGCCCATGGTGTGGGCCAATCCCTGACTGCCAGATCTTATTGCAGATTGTTTGTAAGACGCTTATCATGTCTTCTCCCCCTTCTTGGACTAGCTCTACAGGGATGTTGTCTGCTCCTGCTGCCTTCCTTTTTTTCAGCGACTTCACTGCAGCCTCTACTTCTTCTCGGAGGATGGGTTGGTTGCCATTGTTGGTCACGGGTGGGTTGACAAGTATACCTGGGTCCCCTATAGCTCGGATGTTGTACAAATTTGAGCAGTACTCTGTCCATCTCTTCAGTATGTCTTGGTCTTCCGTAAGACAGTTCCCTTCACTATCTTGAATGATCGAGGAGCGTCCTTGTTTTACACTGGTCAGGTCTTTCACCAGCTGATACGTTTTTTTTTTGCTATTATTTTTGTTCAGATCCAGTGAGTCAGATCCAGACATAAACCCTTCACTATGGGGGACGCAGGGGTAAATGGAGCCAGCAAGAGACATAGATCCTCATGAGCCCCGGCTGTCGCGGGGGCTCATGAGGATCTATGCCTCTTGTAGCTGACAGTTATAAGCTGTATCAACAAGCCTTATTTCCAGAGGACGTAAAATAATGAAATATATAACGACACCAGAGAGTGAGATCCAGATATAAAATTTCAATACGAGAAACTCAGGGATGAACCGGGTCAGAAAGAGGCATAGATCCTCATGAGCCGCGACAGCGGAGGCTCATAAGGATCTGTGTCTCTAGCAGCTGGCTATTGTTTGCTGTTGTCTTGAGAGATCAACGGTTCCTGCGATCATCTTTTTGACAATTATGAGCAAATTGTCTGCGGATGCATGGTCATCGCGGAGGCGTGACCGTGTGCGGCAAAGCGGAACAAAACAATAAATCTGTGCTGGCCTGTGATTTTGGACCTTACCAGAACCGTAAGGTCCAAAATCACAGACCATCTCACAAATCGCGACGCAGTTTCGGATTATGACTTTTTCACCTTCCAGTGCCGAAGTGTTTTGAAACGGATTGACCACGATAGCTGTAGCTCTGTGGCCACAAACGTTTTTAACCCGTTCAGTAACCGGGAAAAACGTGAACGCCACCCATCTGCAAGAGGTATAGATCCTCATGAGCCCCCGCAATTGCGGGGGCTCATGAGGATCTATGCCTCTTGCTGACACCACTTTGAATCTTGTGTTCCTGGGACGACTAAGTCTTGTTGTGTTGAATTATCGAAGACTGTAAAAATATTGTCCGAGTCAACTGACACTGAACGATTTTGACCCATTGATCCCGACGCCCTACAGCAGGTGATGGATGGACCATGGTGCTGCAGGGTAGTGCTAGATTAGCTCGGCGGCATCAGGCGCGAAGCTAATCTGGCACTGCCATGCAATTAACATGGTCGATCCGTCTTCTGGAACTAGTACATAGTTGTTAGGTGACGCCTCGAAAAGCGGCCCTGGGGTTAATGGGTTAAGATGAAGACTCCTTGTCTGCAGTACAAGTTATGAGATTTTCTTAAAATGTTACACTTCCTCATCTTAAAGAAAATTAGTATATTAAATCCTTGTCTGTATGACCATGAAATATTAAAAAGCGTGTTCTTTCTAAGTGTAAATCAAATAATAATAATAATAATAATAATAATAATAATAATAATAATAATAATAATGACTACTTATATAGCGCTTATCCTAAAATATGCTCTAAGCGCTTTACAAATAAAGGTTTGGATTGGAATCAGACCGAATAGGTAACCGCAAAGCCTGCAAAATGCAGAGAGTCTAAAATCGGTACATAGCTTCATCATGAGAGCTTAGGTGAAAAAATAATTTGACATTATCCAGACCAAAAAGGTGTCTGCGAAGCGTGTAAAATGCAGAGAAAACTCCAACGAAGAAAGAAGCACGCTTAGAAAAGACAGTTACAACACAATATAATGTTCCTCCTATACAATCGTGCATGACAGAGGAAATTCGACTTAGATCCTCATGAGCCCCTCGCAGTCGCGGGGTCTCGTGATGATCTATTTCGCTCGCTGGATGGCTCCTTTCGTCGCTGCGTTGTCTCACACTGACAGGTTTATCTGGATCTCATCCTCTGACGGCTTCAGATATTTCATCCTTTTACGTCCTCTGGAAATTCTTATGTTTCTCTCTTCGTTGAGTTGTAATCCTTTTAGCGCCAACACCCTACAGCAGGAGATTGACTGACCATGATTATTCAAGGGTAGTGCCAGATTAGCTTGGCGCCTACAGGCGCCAAGCTAATCTGGCACTACCCTTGAATTATCATGGTCAATCCCCCTCCTGAAAGTGGTACATAGTCGTTAAGTAACACTTCCAAAGTTCGGGAAATGCGGCCATGGCGCTAAAAGGGTTAATCATACATTAGTTTTGAGCTGTCAACGAGTGTCTGTTCAAGCGAGACTGAGATCTGCGAAGCGTTGCTAACTGAGAAAATCCCCCCCCCCCCACCCCCACCCCCCCAAAAAAAAAAAAGAAACACGCTTAGAAAGAGAAACCCCCTACAAAGAAAGAAACACTTAGAAAAGACAAGTTTTCACACTTTCATTATTGTGTTGTAGCTGTCTTTTCTAAGCGTAGGGGAGCTGGATGGCTCGGTGGTAGAATGTTCGACTCTCGTCCTAGAGTTCCCGGGTTCGATTCCAGCTGCGGTCAAAATTTGTTCAGACCTATTTCGGTGCCCAGTCCTTGAAATCATCTTCGTCGTGGACAATAACGTTAAACCCTAAACGATTAATATTTTTTCTAAGCGTGTTTCCTTCTTCATTGGGTTCTTCTCTTTCTAAGCGCGTTCATTTTATTTATTTTTTTATTTTATTTATTTATTTATTTTTCTTTTTTGGGAGTGGGGGGGAAGCATCGAGGGGTGTGTGTGTGTGGGGGGGGGGGGGGGTAAGGGGAAGGGGTAGGGGGGTTCTTAATTAGCAGCGCTCTGCAGATATCGATATGTCCGACTCGCTTGAACAGACACCCTTTGAAAGCTCAAAACTAACGTCTGATTCGTTTTTCACCTTAACCCCTTCACTGCCGAGAAAAAAATGAACACGATCCAACAGCAAGAGGCATAGATCCTCATGGGCACCCGCGACTGCAAGGGCTCATGAGGATCTATGCCTCTTGCAGAGACCAATCTGTACCAATGTTTCTTGGGCGGATTTGGCTTTTGGTGGATGTATGAACAAAGATTTCAGAAGCAAAAACGTACTCTGGCAGGGAAGGGGTTAAGCTCACACGGTCGAGCCATGAACCGTTATCAGACTCTCCTGGGGTAAACGGTAGTCCGCTGGGCTTCTCTGAGTTGTAGCCACATGCTCATAGCTTCCTCGAGAGCTTGTAACGCTGAACTGGACGTAGTCCGCTGGGCTTCAGTTGTAGCCACATGCTCATAGCTTCCTCGAGAGCTTGTAAAGCTGAACTGGACGTAGTCCGCTGGGCTTCAGTTGTAGCCACATGCTCATAGCTTCCTCGAGAGCTTGTAAAGCTGAACTGGACGTAGTCCGCTGGGCTTCAGTTGTAGCCACATGCTCGTAGCTTCCTCGAGAGCTTGTAAAGCTGAACTGGGCGTAGTCCGCTGGGCTTCAGTTGTAGCCACATGCTCATAGCTTCCTCGAGAGCTTGTAAAGCTGAACTGGACCGTAAGATTGTGAAATGGCGTGGATTAACGGAACTGCAAAGATGCACAAAAGCCGCGCTGAGAGACCTCCTTTTTACCGCTGGAGACAAATTACTCACATGAGATTGTTTATTAAAGCGACCCCCACCCCCTTCCCCACGCGACCCCCACTCCACCCCCTCCATACATTAACTCTTTCGCTGCCATTTGACGTGGGTCATGTTTTCTTTCATCTTCGTTACCCGTCCTAGGTACATGGATTCAAAGTGGTGTCAGCAAGAGGCATAGATCCTCATGAGCAAACCAAACCGCAATTGCGGGGGCTCATAAGATGTATGACTCCTGCAGTTGGATCGCGTTCACGTTTTCTCGGCAGTCAAGGAGCTAAGGTGATAACAGTTTGCATTATGGCCTTTTAAAATGCTCGTACTAAGTCTTGATATAACGCTGGTTTAACTCTTTCGAGACGTGTCGCATCCGGGTTCGCGGCGTAAAGCCGCGAATCCGGATGCGGCACGTCTCGAAGGAGTTAAAGGGCTAACTTAGAAAGCTTATGTGTCGTCATATGAAAGACATTTCTGCTCCTTTCTTACTTCGTACGTAGAAGAGTTCTTCCGACACATACAGAGCAGTAGAGGCCTCTGTTTTGTGTACCTGCTCACACGGATTGTGAAAAGAAGGGTATGAAAGTCTTTATGACAGACAACATTGATAGCCCGCAGTATCGTCATCTTTTGCCCGCCACTGAGCAGACCGCTTTAAGAACTGTTTCAAGTCTATAAGCAGGGAGCGACTTCGATAGACAGTAGAGCATAATTTGTCTTTTCACACAAAAGTCGCGTTCTTTTTATTTTTTACTTTTTTTTAACGTCCAGAGACAAATAGCTCAAACTATGGACTAGCTTCTTAAAGATTATTTCAAGCCTCTGAAAATGAATAAATAGTGACAGACCGTGATAGATCTAATGGGGTGGCTGATTAGCCGAACTAGCCCATTGGCTGTCGGTGGCGCGTTTTGTCGAGGTGATTCCTGCAGGAATCACCTCGGCAAACCTTGCTACCCAGAGCCAATGGGTTACTTCGGCGAGCTTTCACAAAAAAAGTCTTCTTGTTGTTTTCGTTATCGTTGTTGATTTTTTTTTTTTTTTGTATACCCGTGTTTCAAGCGTCGGAAAATGGACGGACCGTGTTAGATCAAGGGTAGTGCTTAATTAATAATAATAATAATAATAATAATAATAATGAGTATTTATATAGCGCTTAATCTTACTCAAAAGTTCTAAGCGCTTTACAATCTGTACACAAAAATAAAAATACAATGACATATACACATAACAAACAAAGCACAATGCCCGAACACACCACTTTTACAATAAACTAAACAACAATACATACATACTAATTTATATTCTAATTAACATTCAGTCTAAACAAGGAGGCAACTAAGGCATCAAACACTGGCAGTTATTCAAAGTAAAGCTTGAAGAGGTGAGAATTGCCGTGCGGCCTTTCCAGGCGCCAAGCACATCAGCACAACTCGGCTGAAAAGTCAAGAATCAATAGACATTTAATTACATCATCGACAATGTCAGTTAAGACTGTCCTCGTGCTGAACACGGGACACTGCAACCGTTTATCCCGTAACTGCCGGGGTAAGACGAACACTACAGACGAACACTACAGACGAACACTACAGACGAACACTACCCAGCAGCAAGAGACAGTCGCGGGGCTCATGAAGAGCTATGTGACTAGTCTGTCCTTATGTACTCTATGCCCATGTTTGGTTCCATTTAATTTGTATTCTTAACTCGTTCTACCCCAGACACACCACAGTATAATATGGATCGACCACGATAGTTCAAAGGTGATGCCAGAATAGCTTGGCGCCTGAGGGCGCCAAGCTATTCTGGCATCACCCTTGAACTATCATGGTCGATCTGTGTCCTGCACTGCAATGCAGTCTTCAGAGGACAACGGCAAAATTTGGGGATTTCGGTCTTGGGGTACAATGAGTAAACGCAAATGCTGATCGATGTTTCAGACGCAAAATTCGCGGACTCTGGCAGCGAAGGGGTTAACCCGCTCAGTGCCAGGCGACGGAGACCGTGTTTCTGCACTCTTCGTTACTTCAACACTAGAAACCCTAGATGTCCTAGAAACATGGATTCAATGTGGTGTCAGCAAGAAGCATAGATCCTCATGATCCCCCGCATCCGCGGGGGATCATGAGGATATATACCTCTTTCACCTGGGTGATGTTCATATTTTCTTGGTAGTAAACAGGTTAAACGAAAATACATGCATAAGATAATAACATAACACAATAACGACTGACATGGGATCAAATTTACATATGTACCCTAACAGAACATTCAAAAGGGCTCATGAAATTCTGTGCTTCTTTCAGATAAAACATGGCTAGCTCAGTAACCTTTACATTTGATGGGAGATTCACCCCCAGCATATCGACTCTTGCTTCCTTTCCCTTGGTGAAAAGCTGTTGGAAAATTAGATTAGAAGTTCGAACGAGGGGATCAAAAAGAAAGAAAAAGAGCAACAACAAAAATAGTCTGATCCGTGCCGAGGGACGAGAGAGGAGGGGGGAGGGTCAGTGTGCTCAATACATTTTGTCCCAGACCTTTGATTCTGTCGTTTTTGTGACGCATCGGCTGTCAGGTTGATTAGAAGCCTCTGTCAATAGGACGATAGATATTAGTGGTTTAACTGCCACGCGGGCAGCAAAGGCTTTCTTTCTCCGGGACCTCTGACGGAAGTAGTTTGAATTGACGCTGGCGTTATTGATTGAATTTAATTCAGTTTAACTCATTCAGCCCGACGCACGTATTTCCTAAATTTGGGAGGCGTCATCTAACGACTATGCGCCAGTTACAGGAGGATTGACCATGATAATTCAAGAAGAGTGTCAGATTAGCTTGGCGCCGACAGGCGCCAAGCTAACCTGGCACTACCCTTGAATTATCATGTTCGACCCATCTCCTGCTGTGGAACGTCAGGGCTGAATGGGTTAACACCGTGTGGTATGTGTGGCATTTGTTTGTGGCATATTTTCATGAATTAACCCCTTGACTATACAGGCGAAACTGCATGGCGGAAACATCAACATTATACAAAACTATGAAGTGTAGGCGATTTCAATTAATTTCCTGGATTTACGACAATCCGACTCAATCATTGCAAATTAATATGATAATATTAACACTATACAGGCATGCAGACTACTTTTTTTCAATGGTTGGTTCGTAGGTTGTTTCGTTGCTTGGTTGTTGGTTGGTTGGCTGATTGGCTGGCTGACTGGTTGGTTGGTTGCGTTGTGCATTGGTTGACTGGCTGGCCGGTTGGCTGGTAGGTTTGTTCACAGACTGACTGACTAATTTCCTACTTGATGGATGAATGGATGGATGGATGGATGGATGGATGGATGGATGGATGGATGGATGGATGGATGGATGGAGTGTTTAGATTTTGGTTTGAGATACTCTTTTTGTTTCCAGTAAGCAAATGTTTTCGGGCCCAGGACGATCGCACTGCGGCCGAGGTGGCCTCAAAGACGTTTTGTTACTGGAGTTAGTGCAGCTAATTTGATCGCATCAAAATGATCTCAATATGTAGTGAGAAAGTCACAAGAGAACGCGTGTCTCCTGTCCCCGGTCGGTGTCAGTCACCTCCAAAGTTTTCTCGCCTTTGTAGTCTTGTCTCACGGCAAAAATGCGGTCAGCAATTCTGATGGAAATTATTAAAGTGATGCTCATAAACTGATACAGGTTGGCTCATATAACCTCATGAGCCCCCCAATAGTTGCGGTGAGCCCATGAGGATCTATACATCTTTCACGTGTAGTGTAGTTCAGCTAACAAGTCGTGCCTAGAGGACAGTCTTGATCTATGGTGCGTACACCATTACTCTCGCCACACTGCCTCTCCGACTTCACCGCCAACGAGTAATAACGCACGTTCAGCTCGGTTCAGTTCGGTTAAGATGGGACCTCTGCGCTGAGAATTAGGCCAACACGCTCTAGACTCAGACCATCATAATCTCATCCATGACGTGATAGTATCTTCATTTAACCCATTGAGCCCTGACGCACTACTTAGGGAGATGGGTCGACCATGATAATTCAAAGGTAGTACCAGATTAGCTTGGCACCTGTCGGCGCCAAGCTTATCTGGCACTGCCCTTGAATTATCATGGTCGATCCATCTCCTGCAACTGGTGCATAGTCATTAGATGACGCGTCCAAAATTTGGGAAATACGGCCGTCGGGCTGAATGAGTTAAAAACTAGGTATCATCAGCATCATGCCTGCTCCAGACAAGTTGTCAATCGCCTGAAAAGGTCTCTTGATTTTGTAGTCACGTCTCCTGGGGAAAATGCGGTCTGCTACTGTTTTAAATAAAATAAAAATGATTCTTAAAAATGCACAGACGTTCATAAACTGACATGACGTCGATAAGAGGTATAGATCATCATGAGCCCCCGCAGTTTGCGGGGGCTCATGAAGATCTATACCTCTTGGCAGATGACTATTCGTTCACCCTACATCAAACGTCCTTTAGTCTTCTCTCAAGAAAAAAATGGGTCGCATGAAAGAAAAGTGTGATTCAGTAAGATCCAGTGACCATAGACAAGAAAAGCGGCATAGTTTGGCGGGCCTTATAAAGATCTATGCTTCCTGCACTACTCACGTCGTTCACCTTAACTCATTCGCGGCCAGCCGCATCCGGATGCGCGGCTTATGCCGCGCATCCAGATGCGGCTGGCCGCGAATGAGTTAATAGTCCGTTACTGAGTTTTGTCTCAAGGACGGTGGGTCTCATGACAATAAAAAGATTTAGTACCATCCTCACACAAAAGCCGCATTGATCGCTTGCAAGACAATAGGAATAGTTTGCCGGAGCTCATGAGGATCTGTGCCTCTTGCAGTCGTTCACCTCAGAAGTCTACTAACCCTGAGGACAGTCTCGATCCTTGGTGCGTTTCTAGGCTATTACTCTCGCCCCATTACTTCTCCAGCGACGAGATATTTAATGGCGCGTGCGCGGGAAAAACCTGAAAGTAGGCTTGCGCGCATGCTCGGCAGATACCAAGCGGATATCCGGCGGGAATAAGTGAAGGGCGGATAACGAGAATTTAATCTGATTGCTTGATTTACGATGTTTATAGAGTGCCCATCGAATCATTGACGCTTCACGTTTTACTGGCCCATGAAACTCGCAAATCTGAGAGGAGTTCGAAACACAGTTGCAGGGATCTGCAATGTTGTTGTTGTTGTTGTTGTTGCTGCTGCTGTTTTTCTTGTTACTGTTGTTGCTGCTGTCTTTGTTGCTATTTTGTTGGTGGTTTGGCGTACAAGCCTAAAGGGGTGAGACGGTGAGGATGGAGTTGGAGATGGTTAACTGTGGAAAACGTCGTGCGTGTGTGGGCGGGGATGGAGGGGGAGAGGGGGGACGCACGTGTAAATAGTTAAATAAAATGTTATTAGTACCTTGCGTGTAGGTTGCGGTTTTTGTCGCGATAAAAACCGCTACCGACACGCAAAGGGTAAACGCCCGGTCCATGCAAATGACGGAAAGACTGGGAAATAGTGGATTGCATGCCGTAGTTAACTCTTTTGGCTGTCGTTAGCGCATTTTGTCGCGATGATTCCTGCCGGAACCATCGAGACAAAAAGCGCTACCGACAGCCAAAGGGTTAATGATAATAGGCCTACTTGTTACATATTTCAACACGTGCCGTATATGGATACACGATAAAAATCATCCCCACCCTACCCCCTCACCCGCAAATTGCGCAACATTATCATTTAGTTGATATATATATATATGCCAAATGAGCCGTCCTTACGAGGCTAACCCGGTCTTTAACCCTATGAGTCCCAGGTACAAAATCCCCACATTTTGGAGTTGTCCGCCGAGGACTGCATTACAATTAACACGACAGATCGCGCATGATAGTTCAAGGGTTGTGCCAGAATAGCTTGGCGTCTATGGGCGCCAAGCTATCCTGGCACCACCCTTGAACTATCATGGTCAATCTATATCTTGCCGTGGTGTTCGGGACTGAAGGAGTTAAGCGAACTTATGGCTTAGTTTGAAAAAGGTAAACTTGTTCCTGTTTACTTACTTTGACCACAATTGTATCAGTTTTGTTCTGTAATTTCAGGTCGTACGACATCACAATCACAGAGCAAAGCAAATTGTTTCCACAAGCTGATCGAACGAAATGAGACATTTTAGTTTCACTCATTCTGGGTGCCCCGCATCAGTAACTGCGGAAGCGTCGTATAGAGATGCCTCCGGCAACGCTGTGCGACGCTTCCGCAGTTACTGATGCGGGGTGCCTTAAAATGACCTCATTCCATCTCGTAAATGAGTACTTAGCGAGTACTCACCGGCCCATTAGCGGTGACTGGGTCATTGCGTGTTTCTGTACCACAGTGGACACACGTTCACCACCGCTGGAGACGAATCTATCATGACCGTTTACGGGTTCCAGCAAGTAAATGACCAGCGGGCCGACGTCGGCCGCAGCGGGCTCGCGCACAGCCGTGCGCGGGTCCACTGCGGCCGAACGTCGGCCTGAAGACCTTTGAGTAATCGGTTCATCATCATCATCATCATCAGTCCCTTGCCCGAACGGGGCGTTGGGGGGACTGAAAGGCAGCAGCAACAGACAGTGCTCTCCACTGAGTTCTATTTTGGGCGGTGGCAAGCAAGTCTGACATCTCGAGTTCGGTCCAATCTTTTATGTTTGCGACCCAACTCTTTCTCTGACGACCTCGCCGACGACTTCCTTCGAGAGTGCCTTGGAGGATAGTCTTGGACAAGGTGTTGTGTCGGGTCACGTGGCCAAACCAAGCAAGCTTGCGCCGTTTCACGGTTGCCAGAAGGGGTTCATGTGGGCCCACCAGGGAAGTGACGATGCTCCGTACATATTCGTTGGTCTTGTGCTCGCGGTACGAGATGCGGAGCAACTTCCTCAGGCACTTGTTCTCAAAGGCCTGGATTTTCTTTTCTGAGTCTGCAAGCAGTGTCCAAGTCTCACAGCTGTAGAGTAGAATAGACACTATGAGGGACTTGTAAAGCCTGTACTTGATGGTGAAGCTGATGGAGTTACTTCGCCATATCCTGTCCAGCCTGGCCATTGCGGATGTTGCTGTACCTATCCTGATACGGATCTCTGCTATGCAACTACCGTCTTTGGACAGGGTGGCTCCCAAGTACTTGAAGCTATTGACCTCTTCTAGCTTTTGGCCATTCATGTGAATGTTGCTGCTGCTGTCGCTTGTGGTGTTGATCATCACTTTGCTTTTATCCGTACTGATCTCCATGCCATAAGACCCTGCGCTACTTGAAAGTTTGTCTGTCAGGTTTTGGAGCTCACTATTGCTGCCTGCCATGAGGTCAATGTCGTCTGCGAATCGGAGATTGCACAGGGATCTGCCACCAATAGAGATTGAAGTATGGTGGTCGTGGAGTAATCGGTTAGTTCCAGAATAACTTTTCGCAGCAAGCACATCATGTGATACCGTTGGCCGCACGGGCTCGTTAGAAAATCTACGACTTTTCGTTTCTAGGATATGAGAACCGTGATTCATGCTCGTATAAGCCAAAATATTTCTTTTTCGTAAGGGAAGGGGAGGGGTGGACGGGAAGCCAGGAAGGGTGTTGTTGTGGGGAGGGGGGTGAAGGGGGGGGGGGGAAGTAATCCTGCGTTTCATCCTGTGACTAATAGTTTTATTCCAAATTGTAAATTTCTGTATGCATGCCAGCATGGCAATTCGCAAAGGAAACTTTATGATTTCCTATTTCCTTGAACGTTTTGCTGTCGGTAATGTACTGATCCTCAGTTTTGTTTTAACTAAAACATCAGATACATTAATTGTGATGAAGCTCTATGCTCGTGCATAGTGTTCACACGTTAGGTTAAATACGGTACGGTTTTTGCGCCGTTTCACGGTTGCCAGAAGGGGTTCATGTGGGCCCACCAGGGAAGTGACGATGCTCCGTACATATTCGTTGGTCTTGTGCTCGCGGTACGAGATGCGGAGCAACTTCCTCAGGCACTTGTTCTCAAAGGCCTGGATTTTCTTTTCTGAGTCTGCAAGCAGTGTCCAAGTCTCACAGCTGTAGAGTAGAATAGACACTATGAGGGACTTGTAAAGCCTGTACTTGATGGTGAAGCTGATGGAGTTACTTCGCCATATCCTGTCCAGCCTGGCCATTGCGGATGTTGCTGTACCTATCCTGATACGGATCTCTGCTATGCAACTACCGTCTTTGGACAGGGTGGCTCCCAAGTACTTGAAGCTATTGACCTCTTCTAGCTTTTGGCCATTCATGTGAATGTTGCTGCTGCTGTCGCTTGTGGTGTTGATCATCACTTTGCTTTTATCCGTACTGATCTCCATGCCATAAGACCCTGCGCTACTTGAAAGTTTGTCTGTCAGGTTTTGGAGCTCACTATTGCTGCCTGCCATGAGGTCAATGTCGTCTGCGAATCGGAGATTGCACAGGGATCTGCCACCAATAGAGATTGAAGTATGGTGGTCGTGGAGTAATCGGTTAGTTCCAGAATAACTTTTCGCAGCAAGCACATCATGTGATACCGTTGGCCGCACGGGCTCGTTAGAAAATCTACGACTTTTCGTTTCTAGGATATGAGAACCGTGATTCATGCTCGTATAAGCCAAAATATTTCTTTTTCGTAAGGGAAGGGGAGGGGTGGACGGGAAGCCAGGAAGGGTGTTGTTGTGGGGAGGGGGGTGAAGGGGGGGGGGAAGTAATCCTGCGTTTCATCCTGTGACTAATAGTTTTATTCCAAATTGTAAATTTCTGTATGCATGCCAGCATGGCAATTCGCAAAGGAAACTTTATGATTTCCTATTTCCTTGAACGTTTTGCTGTCGGTAATGTACTGATCCTCAGTTTTGTTTTAACTAAAACATCAGATACATTAATTGTGATGAAGCTCTATGCTCGTGCATAGTGTTCACACGTTAGGTTAAATACGGTACGGTTTTTGTTAACGGTTTGTTTTGTGCCGATGGTCCGTGAGGCCCGTTGTCCACGTGAAATCTTTAGGACATGTTTAACACGGGGAGTTTTGGTGAGCGTTAGTGAGTTGTATGCAAAAGTTCAGTCTGGCAGAGCAGTAAATCGGGAGTACGGGCTTTCTTGTCAGAGGGATCAGATGTGTTTGAGATACCTAGCCCGTATTCCAAGACTCTGAAACCTAGAATTCAGGTATGTTTTGAGATGTAGTATTGATATTTGCTTAGTTAAAGACAGTATGCGTTGCTAAGAGTAATTTGCTTGTATAGTGTTGACCGGTTTGGTTCAGTTATGTTGGTTTAGAATTCAGTGAAGTAACCGGTGTTTTTGATATACAGTTATTTACCGAGATGGTTGACTAAAGGAATGTAAGGTGTGTATGCCTAAGTCGCTATGAAGGTAGTACGCGGTTGGTTAAGCATAGTCTTTTCCAGTGTATAGAGTAGTGTATAGCAAGAGTGTTAGGCTATAGTCTGTTTCAAGATAGTGACAGAGATATGTGGGTGTTACGGTAGTAGTTCGGTTATGAAGCACGTGTGTGTGAATGAACGTGTGAGTTGTTTGTATCAGCCAGGTTACGTAATGTTTCTCATGTCATCCAATATGTTCTGTGTTTAGCAAGCGTTACGTTTTGGATCCTTCTTGTTGTGTTTAGAGTGCTTGTAAAGAGGGAGCGACGGACGCCGAGACGTCAGTCACCAGACCTAACGTGAGGTCATCACCCCTCCAGTTCTTCACTCAGGGAGTGAAGCGATCGGGACCGAGATACCCGAGTCAAAGCGAGAACTGCGCTACGGTACGAGTACGAGGACGTCCGTGAGAAAGAGACAGGACGACAGGAAAGAGCGTACAACGAAGGACTTGCACGCCTAGACGTGAGAAGGACCAACGTAACCAGGCAATAACATCAGGCAGGTTGGAGACAGTGAGAAACTAATACCTAGCCTGGCAAGGATATTGCGTGTATGTGTATGTGATGTTTGGATGCAGTGGGGAAGGTGGAGTGTATAGTCTGATAACCTTTTAAGCGTTCTTTTTTATTGTGTATAAAAGTTACTTTAGAAAGGGAGCCCGTCTGTTGTGTTTACCGCATGAATGCGCCCGTCTGAGTCAGTGGCGGTGTATGCGTCTGTTGCGTGAGAGTCTGTACGTGCGACTGTGGGCAAGTCTGCGTGCGTTACATTAATCTAGTTCTGTCACTGTTATGCGATATATTGATTTTCACATCCAAACTGTAAATTCACATTTGTAATAGACATATCTTTTCAGGAATGAACCAATTAGTTAGTTATTGGGGTTTAACGCCGAGCAGGCAACTAAAGCCATCTGACGGCGGAAGGAATGAAAGAAGGAAATAGTGGATTGCATGCTGTGATTAACCTTTTGGCTGTCGTTAAGGAAAATATATTGATTATGATGAGCTCGAGGGTTGCGCGCGATTGGCTTGGCGCCTCTGAAGGCACCAAGCCAATCGGGCATTAACATCGAACTGTCATCTATCTCCTAAAGTTGGTGTTGGGTGTGAAAATAAGCAATATCCGGCATGAGATGTGACTGGACTAGTCAAAGTTATAAGCTTTATTGTTGCAGCACAAACATAATTTCCAACAAAACTGCAAATCCTGTTACGTTAGTGATTCATTATGTTGTTTGCAGATTTCCTTCAGCATTGTAATAGTCTATTAGAATTATTCGCCTTTCTCTCAAATTTACTGCAAAATACCTGGCGTTTTGCGGTTGCCATCCAGAAACAAGCACAAATTGTTCGCAAAAATGGTTAAATGCATTTGATATTACACTATGCAAACAAATGTCATGGTAGGAATTTTCTGACAGATGTCGTTTTGTCGGCTAAGAGGAAATTAAACTTCTTTCTTCCTATGCTGACGAGCAAAAGAAATGCGAGATTTTTGGAATCATCAGAAACACTTTAGTGTTTCAGATGATTCCAGAATATCGCATTTCTTTTGCTCGTCAGCATAGAAGAATAAACAAAGAAACAAATAAACGAAGCAACAAACAACAGAAAGCTTTCATTGGTCTTCTTCCATGGCATGTTGCGTTTATGTTGCGTTTCAGTGGAAAGTCTTCAGTCACGCAACAAGTCCAGGAAACGGGAACCACAAGGGACATAATTACGATAAAGTTATTTATTGGAGGAAGTGATCGCAAACATTTTAGTTTTCATAATGACTTCTGTTTTACAGCGTGACACACGATGGAGGAAATAGATTGCATTTTTCTTCAACCGCACATATCTTCCAGCGGTATTTTCTGCAGACCATTTATATTTAACCCATTTAGCCCGGATGCCCTGAAACAGGAGATGGCTCGACCATGATAATTCAAGGGTAGCGCCAAGCTAATCTGGCACTTTCCTTGAATTATCATGGCGATCCACCTCCTGCAACTGGTACGTAGTCATTAGGTGACACTTCCGAAATGCTTCCATTCCATTGGGTTAAATTGGTTTATGTTCTGTACCCGCTTTGAAACTTGATTATTCCATTCGTTCTTTCATTCATTTTCGTTTAGTTTTTTATTTCCTAAAATCTTCCCTGTTATTTCTATGAAGGACTGAGACTTGTCTGTCTGCTCAAAAACTGGAAACAACTCCTTGGGCTGACGTCAGCCTAAACTGGCCTGCTAAGGGAGACGCCATTCCTTTGACACTTCGTTCAGTGTGATCTGTCACAGGGATTCTTTTGTTTAAAGCTAAACGTAACGCTGTCACAGAATGGGCGGCACACACGTACTTCAAGAGTGGCGTTTGAAATTTTTGACAGCCGCGCTAAGATCACATTCATGCAAGAGATGAATCGACTTTGATAGTTCAAGTGCTTTTTGACAGTCGCCAGGCTAATCGGACAGTCTCCCGTTATACGGCAAAAGCTAGTTTGTCCATGTTTGAGAAAACCAAGATTTTCATTGCATTACAATGCAATTATAGCTTTTCTCATAAATGGACATACTGGCTTTTGCCGAATAAGGCAGTACGCGATAACTATCATCATCCAGACACTCAAGCAGCACCAAAATGCGCAAAAGGCCATCGGGCCCAAGTCGGCCTTCCTTGATCACCGCACTGCGGTGCGCGAGCCAACGGCAGTCTACTTTGGCCGAATGGTCTGATGTGCACTGGGCAGGCAGTGGTTGCAGTTACCTCATTCAGCCCCGACACACCACAGCAAGACATAGATCGAGTATGATAGTTCTAGAGTGGTGCCAGAATAGCTTGGCGTCCATAGGCGCCAAGCTATTCTGGCACCACCCTTGAACTATCATGCTCGATCTGTTTATAGAATTGTAATACAGTCCTTTAGGGGGCAACTTCAAAATTTGGGGATTTCGGTCCTGGGGTAGAATGTGTTAAAGAACAATCAAATACATCATGGGTGTTTGCATAGAAATTATCCCCCCCCTCTCTCTCTCTCTCTCTCTCTCTCTCTCTCTCTCTCTCTCTCTCTCTCTCTCTCTCTCTCTCTCTCTCTCTCTCTCTCTCTCTCTGTTCTTCAAAACCCACATCAGGTCACATATAGATTATGCTTCTAAGGTGTGGGATGGCGCAAGCGAGGTCCACTTAAAGACCAGTTAACTCCCCGATTATATTTCTTTAAAAATGTTTTCCCTCACGGCATCAACATACTCCAGATCATGGCAGTATATCACTGTGCCACGACCTAGAATCGATCTCTACAAGAAACGTTTAGCGTTCTCGGGTGCTAGCATGTGGAAGACATTGCCCAAAATGTCACAACATCAACAACGCTTTCGTCTTTTCAAACCGGTCTCTTTAAGTATCTCACCTACTCATCGTAAGATTTTCAGTCAACAGCAGCCTGCACTTGCAGTGTACGATTTTCCCCCTTTCTAACTCTTCAATTTTGTTATATCTTCAGCTAATACAAGATGCTAATACTGCAAGTATTGTGTGTGTGTGTGTGTGTGTGTGTGTGTGTGTGTGTGTGCGTGCGTGCGTGCGTGTGTGTGTGTGTGTGTGTGTGTGTGTGTGTGTGTGTGTGTGTGTGTGTGTGTGTGTGTGTGTGTGTGCTTATGTTTATGAATGTTTGTATGGATATGTAAATTTTTACAATTGTGTGTTTGTGTGAGATTTTGTGGGTGTGCGAACGCCAGGACGCGTGTTTCTATGTTTATTTCCACTTCTTCAACGATTTTTTAAAAAGATTTTATTTCATTGTTTGTTCGTTTTATATTTCTTCTTTCCCATTTTAAGGATACTATTTTGTGATTTGTGCATTATATGTAAAGTAGATTAGCAACGGCAAGTTAGAAAAATGGTTTCACCAAAACTTTCACCGTTGTAAAATAAAGAAACATTGTCATCATTGTCATTGTCATTGTCATTGTCTCTCTCTTGACGATTTCAAATTTGAAGTGAGAATATATAGTTCATTGAAAATTAGTAAAAGCCCTAGTCAGCTTGGCATGGGACAATACAGTTATCTGACTTTGAATCTGAAGTTGTTTGGAACAGCATCTTGCACACGGGTATGTGTTATAATTTGAATCTCGCGATCTAGAGCCGTAAGGTCTGGAATCACGAACCACCGCAAACACCGCTCACAATCACAGACCCTGGCCGCGCATTATACTTTGTCCGTTGGTCTGTGATTTTAGACCTTACGGCCTCGGGCGGCAAGGTCCAAAATCACAGACCAGCACACGATTTTGAAAACGCGAAACGCATTTACCGATAATGGTGCACTGGAGGGTGATTCTGGCTTTAAAGGATTACAGATAATCCACCTCAATGTCAGCCGCTACAAATTATAATGTCTCTGAACCCATCACTGCGGAATAATCTCGTCTGATGCGACATCAGTGCTGAAGTTTTATGGCAAAAGCCAGTATATCCATTTTTTTAGCAAAGCGAGATTTTCATTGCTCTGCAATGAAAATCCCGTTTTTCTCACAAATGGACGTACTGGCTTTTGACAATGCCCTTATGTCCATTTTGAAAAATGCGGGATTTTCATGGTATAAGAATGAAAACCTCGCTTTTCTCAAAGATTGGCACATTGCCTTTTGCCAAATATAGCGGCAGAGTGGTGTGATATCAACGGATATTTGCGATTCTCTGGAGTATTCGTGAGGTAGAGGTCTTAGGAAAGTTTGCTTTCGATTTGTGACTTTCACGCTGTGGTGTGACGTTGTTTTGAGTTTCATGTTACTGCAGGCCACGAATCCAAAAGAGACGTCATATTTTCAAACAATAAACGGAGAAAATTGCAAAGAATGACATCGAAAGAATGTTACAGGTCGCGGCGACCTATATAATAAGGTGAAGGCCTCGTAAAGCCTCGCTTTCGCTCGTTCATTTAACTCATTCTACCCGCGACACACCACAGCAAGATATGGCTCGACCATAATAGTTCAAGGGTGGTGGCAGAATAGCTTGGCTTGCCACCACCCTTGAACTATTATGGTCGATCTGTCTCCTGAATTGTAATGCAGTTCTCAGAGGATAACTCCAAAATGTGAGTATATCGTACCGAGGGCACAACGAGGTAAGAAAAGTCAATAAATAGGACAACATGAGGCATAAACCCATGCACTCTCGTTCATGAAATTTACTTTGGCATGCGTAATTGCACACGGTTTTATACGCACACACAAACAGACATAATCATCAAGCCACTACAGTGTATGTTCTTATGTACTTTGTGAATTTTGTCCACACATATGTTTTTTGTATCTTTTCAAATTGTAAATCGATTTAAACCATTGGGAATAAGCGCTATATAAATATTCATTATTATTATTATTATTATTATTATTATTATTATTATTATTATTATTATTATTATTATTATTATTATTATTATTATTATTGCTATTAATAATAATTATTATTATTATTATATCATCTCTCTCTCTCTCTCTCTCTCTCTCTCTCTCTCTCTCTCTCTCTCTCTCTCTCTCTCTCTCTCTCTCTCTCTCTCTCTCTCTCTCTCCTGTGAGTTTGTTGGGCTTTTGGTGTGTTTTTTTTTTTACTTTGACACACTCGATGATATTGGAAAAACAGACCCAGCTTGCGACCTCCAATTTTACAGCCATTAACTACAAACAAACGTAAGACGATTAAAATTCTGTTGTAGAGCCCACAAGGATCCAAAGCAAATGTTTACCCGAGGATTTTCAGTTTATTTTGTGCACACACAAACCGGTCCGTTTACGTCGTCATTGACGTTTTCAAACGTTTTTACCCATTCAGGCCTGACACACTACAGCAGGAGATGGGTGGACCATGATAATTCATAGGTAGTGCCAGATTAGCTTGGCGCCTGTCGGCGTCAAACTAATCTGGCACTGCCCTTGAATTATCATGGTCGATGCATCTCCTGCAACTGGTGCATAGTCATTAGATGACGCCTGCAAAATTTGGGAAATACGGCCATCGGGTTGAAAGAGTTAATTCAAATGATTGGTTATAATGCCAACAGGCGCGCACGCTGGGGAAATCGAGATCCAAAATATAAAAAGCTACAGGTCATTTTCATTTTTCAGCTATATATGTTTAACCCCTTCAATGCAAGTGGTCGCATGTTTTGTTTCTGAAATCTTTGTCTATTCCACGTCCAAAAGCCACAACCGTCCAAGGATCATGGATATTTATTGTTCTCAGCAAGATGCATATATCTTCATGAGCTCCCGCTTTAGCGGGAGCTCATGAGGATCTATTCCTCTTGCAGATGGCTTGCGTTCATTTTGCGCATATTTTTGTTTCTAAAATGTTTGTTCATTCAACGCCCAAAAGCAACAGCCGTCCGAGGATCTTTGATACAAACTGGTCTCAGCAGGAGACGTAGATCCTGAGGAGCTAGGCCTCTTCAAGATGGATCGCGTTCCTTTCGCGCGCATGTTTTTTGTTTCTAAAATCTTTGCTCATTCAACGTGCAAAAAGCCACAACCGTCTGAGAAACATAGATATAACTTGTTCTCAGCAAGAGGCATAGATCATCATGAGCTCCCGCTAGGATAAGATAGGTACAGATTGGTCTCAGCAAGGGGCGTAGATTCTTATGACCCCCCCCCCCCCCCACCCCACCCTTGTCGCGTGAGTTCATAAGGATGTATGCTTCTTGCAGTTGGATCGCGTTTAATTTCTTTTCTGCAGTGCACTAGTTTATATAATTTTGTGCTGTGTGTCTTCGGGGTCAAGATTTATTTCCTGGTCAGTGATTTAGGACCTGAGTCCTATGTCTTGTTTTGTACTGAGGCTGACATGGTACCGCAGTTCTGAGCGAACACCCGTATGAGCTATCATCTGTCATTAAAGACCATGATTCGATAGCTCTAGCCACCTGCATGATGGTTTTTTATTCAAAGGTGGCACTTTTTGCCCTTCAAAAGAGCTTCTGTCTTTCAAAGAAATAACCAAAATGAAAAAAACACGCCTAGAAAGGACATGTACATCAGGACCCTTTTGAAGCACGCTTTTTTCTTTGTGCCAGGTTATTTATGTACATTTCTTCGCTTGCTCTTCATCTTATTGGCAGTCACCTTTATAGTCTTTTATTTATTTCGTCTTTTCTCTCTTCTTTTCTAGTCATTTTTTTTCTTTCTTGCAAACAAACATGTTTACTATAATGCCGTAAAAGCTAAATCATGTTAACCCCGTCATTGCCAATAGACGAAAATCTATTTCTTTGAAACCAGAATAAATTCAATACCGAATGAGCCCAGAAATCCAAAGAACGCGGATGTGAGAAGACTCAGCAAGAGGCAAAGAACCGCATGAGTCCCCGCTTAGCTGGGGCTCATGAGGTTCTTTGCCTCTTGCAGCTCATGAGGTTCTTTGCCTCTTGCAGCTCATGAGGTTCTTTGCCTCTTGCAGCTCATGAGGTTTTTTGCCTCTTGCAGCTCATGAGGTTCTTTACCTCTTGCAGTTCATGAGGTTCTTTGCCTCTTGCAGCTCATGAGGTCCTTTGCCTCTTGCAGCTCATGAGGTTCTTTACCTCTTGCAGTTCATGAGGTTCTTTACCTCTTGCAGCTCATTAGGTTCTTTGCCTCTTGCAGCTCATGAGGTTCTTTGCCTCTTGCAGCTCATGAGATTCTTTGCCTCTTGCAGGTAAAGAGGTTATTTGTCTTTGCCTCTTGCAGCTCATTAGGTTCTTTGCCTCTTGCAGTTCATGAGGTTCTTTGCCTCTTGCAGCTCATGAGGTTCTTTGCCTCTTGCAGCCGTTCTTCTCGTCAGTGAAGGGACTCTTCATTTTCATCTTACTGTTCTGTCTTAAGGGCTTTAACGAGGTGGAGAAGTTACTGAAGGAGAACGGTATCTGCCTGGCCACCACAGAGAAACTTCTCAAGGACTCTGGCCAAGCCACGGAGGCGGACTACGACATTATCGTGGACAGGCTGCTGAAGAAGGTGCACGCTAGAGGTAACGATATATACTACATTACTATTAGTTATCTGTAGCAGCGGTTTTCTACACTTGTCCCTGAGGATGGTCAAATTAACCATTGTAATCCGAAGGCCTGAGGGGTACAATAATTATTATCTGACCTCCCAAAGGCCTATAAGGTTCCACGCAGCAAGCCACTGCTGCCAATAAAGTATTTGTTTTCATTCTTTCGCTATTTCGTAAAAGAAATTATTCTGCTGAAATGTCGCTTAAAAAAATGTTTTTTTTTTCCCGGCGAGAAGAAATCTTCTGACCTAGATCACACCAGACACGAATGATATGACGTCAAAATACCATAGACAGAACAGATGTAAAACGTAAATAAAGATCTTGCCTGGGAACTGCCGCTTGCACGGCCACTGAGCAGCATTGTTGATAAATTTCTCAGAACAGTGCGACTGTTTGCCTTATTAAAATTCTTGAATCAAATAGTCGGCATAGGACACAGATGTGCTTTCCATTCCACAACAAAGGGTGTTTCCTTATTGGTTTATTGCGCAAAATATTGTTGTAAACGTGTGTTTGAAACAATTCCAGTGTGCGTATTGCTTCCAACTACACTAAGTAACTTGGTATTTTAGATCGTTTTGGTGTTCTTTTCATCGAACAAAACTGGTGTCCATGGTGCGTCGTAAAGTGAGCCACATCCAAAGTAGTACAATATCTTCGGACCCACAACGGCCGCAATGGGCCCGCGCACAGGACCCACAACGGCCGCAATGGACCCGCGCACAGCCGTGCGCGGGCCCACTGCGGCCGTCGTGGGTCCCAAAGGCCCTTTGCTAACTGGGAGGAATGTTCGCTATTAGTCGCTACAAGTGTATATAGCACTAGCAGTATCGAGCAATGCAGAAATCTTCGACTTGATGTTCAAAGTTAGACAAGACGGGACTACGAGACTACGACTACGAGACTACGACTACGAGAATACGAGACGAAAAACACGTGACAAGACGAGACCAGACAGGACAATGACAGAGGAGACACGGCAGTCGTTGTCTATTTGTGTTGCAGGTGTGATCATTTTCGGCTCTGACCAGGAGGTAGGTGAGCTAATGAAGGCCGTAGGGAGAAGAGGTGCGACAGGCAACTTCGCCTGGATCGGCAGTGACGGATGGGGAGGAAGGGGACTGGCTTTTAAGGGAAAGGAAGAGGCGGTGAGAATTATCTTACGTTGTTATATTAACTTCGTTACGTTACGTTACGTTACGTTACGTTATGTTACATTGCGTTACGTGTCTTTTTGGGGGTTGTTTTCTTTCCTTTTGTTTGGGTTAAATTGGGTTGAGTTTTATTTTATTTTATTTTATTTTCATTCTTTTTTTATTTTATTTTTTATTGCATGTTATCTGTGTTATTGTCCCCTACTTTATTGCATGTTATTCTAGTTTATTTTATTCTAGTTTATTTTATTCTAGTTTATTTTATTTTGTTTTATTCTCTTCTATTCTATTAACTCATTCAGACCGACGGCCGTATTTCCCTAATTTTGCAGGCGTCATCTAATGACTATGCACCAGTTGCAGGAGATGGATCGATCATGATAATTCAAGGGCAGTGCCGGATTAGCTAATCTTGCACTGCCCTTGAATTATCATGATCGACCCATCTTCTGCTGTAGTGCTTCAGGGCTGAATGGGTTAACTTTTTTTAAATTGAATTTATTTTACCTTTCCTTATAGCCCCCGTTGGTCATGTTATTTGTCCCGCCATCTGTGCACAATTATACCAGCAAGGAATATCTTACAAAATTGAACAAAGAACGAACGAATGCGTATACGCTGGTGTTCGTCGTTTATTTTATAGGCGCCCTTCAGCAAAGCCATAGTATTGAAAATTCTAGGTTTTTTTGTATTTGACACAGGAAGATACCGAAATGATTGATGACATCAATGCGTAATCGACGGGTGCCTTCCGATTTTTGTTTGACGTTCACGATATTTTCTTCATGAGCATGAACATAAACATAAAAACAAAGTTAATTCTTTCGCTGTCGGTAGCGGTTTTTGTCGCGATGATTCCTGCAGAAATCATCGCGACAAAATCGGGTCTACCGGCAGCCAAAGGGTTAGAGCATATTTTAAAAAGACCAGAGACCAATGGAAGAAACCTGACCATTTGAAGCGTGAGCCAACTTTGTAAAGTATTCTACGAAAATATGACGTAAAAAATCCAAACAGTGAAATATAGGTCATCTTTTATACTTCCAGTGGAAACACAGCGGTTTACACTTATCTGTGTGTTCAGTGATCTTTAACTCATTCAACTCCGACACGTCACGGCAAGACATGGATCGAGCGTGATAGTTCAAGGGTTGCGCCAGAATAGCTTGGCGCCCATAGGCGCCAAGCTATTTTGTCACAACCCTTGGACTATCACGCTCGACCTGTTTCCAGAAGTGTATTACAGTCTTCAGGGGGCAACTTCAAAATTTGCGGATTTCGGTCCTGGAACAGAATGTGTTAACCATTACTCATATCTGCCAAGTACTAATTCTAAGGCGCAAGAATAGATCCGACGACTGTGAAACAAATCGGCAGTGCCTGATAAGCTCTGCGCGTTGCGGGTCCTATCAAGCGTCAGGCTATCATTAAAAAATACAGCCAACAATCAACCGATCTTTTGGTAGGTGACGCTAGAAATGAAAACTGGTTTATCTAAAATCTCAGAAATGTCACCCCCTGTCAACTCATTCTGATGGGAACTGTTTTGAACTCTAAATTCGGAATGGAAACCATTACCTGAAAATGATTTCATCATATCGCGCCGCGCAGAAAAACGACACGTGGTGACAAAAAAAAAAACTTGATTCTCTGAGTAGTTCTTTAGTGGACCATCATCTTATGAAGAGACGATGATAGCTATATGTAGCAAGCGCGCGTAGGAGGGCGTTATCTTGACAATGGCATGTTTGGGGATGACAGCCATGGAAAAAAATTCGCGCAACTGCTGACAGCAGATTTGGTGATAAATCGCTGATGCTAGTTCAAGGTCAGTGCCAATGCAGATCGAGTCTACGCTTAAACTAGTGTGGTCTAAACTCATCCCACTGCGGCTGGAGTTAATTTTTGAGGACGTTCAAGTTGTGACCGAGAGAACTGGTAATCTGTCCATAGAAGGTATACAGATAGAACGGATAGTTAGTTAGTTGTTTGGGTTTAACGCCGAGCAGGCAACCAAGGCCATCTCACGGCGGGCACATAGAACGGAGAGGTGCCGAGCTACCAATCTTAGTGGCGTTTTTGAACGCTTTAAATGTTCGTCGGTCTGTGGAAGATTTAGGGTTAGAGAGGGAAGGCGCCGAGCTAACAATAACGGCGGCGGCGTGTGTGACTCAGTTAACCCATTCAGCCCTGACGCACTACAGCAGGAGATGGGTCGACCATGATAATTCAAAGGAAGGGTAGTGCCAGATTCGCCAATCTAATCTGGCACTGCTCTTGAATTATCATGGTCGATTCATCTCCTGCAACTTGTGCATAGTCAATAGATGACGCCTCCAAAATTTGGGAAATACCGCCGTCGGGCTGAATGAGTTAAGCGTTTATCAGTCCATTGACGGGTTACAGTTAGAACCGGAAGGTGCCGAGCCAGCTCGGCACCTTCCCGCTCTAACTGTAAACCGTCCATGGACGGATAACTATGTAAACCCGGTAACAAACGTCATGCAAATTTGAATAACTGTGCGTCTTTGAATTCAGTGATAATCAACTATGTTATCTAACAGAAAATCGCGCGTGGCTGTTAGTGTAAAAACAGAGAAATAAAATCTAAAACTGATAAAATGTTTCAATTGCAGAACAAATTCATTGTCGATAATAATAAATTAAATAAAAAAATCAAGAAAAGAATCCAGTGATGTTGCACGCACCAGGAGCACTTATAGTCAGTCTATTGTCCAAGAGCAGTACGGTACCAAAATGTACTATGAACCTAAACCCTCTAATCGTGCAATCCTGGCTAGCCGGAAAGGTAAATATAATGCATGTAAAATGCTAAGAACATACCCTCCTCCTCCCCTCCCCCCATCCCAACCACCCACCCCCTCCACCCCACCAACAAAAAAACAAATAATAATAATAATAATAATAATAATAATAATAATAATAATAATAATAATAAAAAGGCCCAAAAAAATCGTTTGGAAGGGCCAATTATTAACACTATAAATTGTGTTTTATTTATCATTTCTTCGCGTGTTTCTTTCTTTGTCGGGATTTCTTTTTAACAATCACGAACAAATGAGCACTTTATTTCTTGCAGACATTATGTTTTTTTCATTGTATTCTCTGCCTCAATACACTTAATTAGCTACGGTATTGAAACCATTGTGAATTCAACGCAAAATATCTCCGTCCATCCAAAGAACATTGATACAAATATGGCCAGCACGAAGTAAAGAACCTCCTGAACACACGTACCTGTTCAGGCTGATGAGGTTCTTTGCCTGTTGCAGTTGGGTGGTGCTCCCAACAGGGCATGCACAGGTTAAATGAAAATGTTACACCGTACACGGTAGTCCGATTCCTATCCTCGGCAGCTGACGCTGTTAAAGGGGCACGCCTGATCTTTTTTAATACTTCAGTTCGCAAAAATCTTTTACTGAGATTCAGTATGCATAACCACTTAGACAGTGACCCCCTATTGTCCCACCAAATGCTTTCTTTCGTCCGTTCAAAGCAAAAAGAGGCCCACCGGAATCTTGTGACTGAACGCCATGAAAAGATTGCTTCTGATAGGCGATGGTAGCTGACGTCATAACTATTCTATACGACCTTAGGTCATCTGCATAATTATAACCAATCAGACACAAGATGGCGGATGAACCAGCGAAATAAAGTATCATCGACTCGCGCCGACAATGACAGACTCCTAATTGAAGAGAAGAAAGAGGAAGAGAGACAAGATACCCTTAAGTAGAACTGACATCGGACAAGGGAATTTTGACATGTGGCAACGCGTAAAGCAAGAGCTTGGCCGTTGACCGCCCACCTAGAATTTGTCCCGTTCATGCTGAATCAGTGAGTAATATACGGTCGTTGTCGATTTTCCTATAGTTCCGCGAGCGCTAGTGATTTTCAGAATTTCGGATCAGTAGAATTTATCTCTTACTGATTTCGGATGATTTTACAGTTGTTTTCGTTGTGAAATAAACTGCAGTGCAGAAAATGGGTATAAATACCAATGTTCTTTTCAATTATGGACGACTGTGCCTGTTTCCGAGGGGTAAAGGATCAAAGGTCAAACTAGGCACCGTGGACGGCGCACGCTCGCAGTTTGCAATCGCAAACACGCAAGCCCTCGGTGCACTCAGTGTACGCGCGATCGTTACTAGTACAATACTATTAGCAGGTCGAGCGGAAACCGCATTGTGATTTTGACAGCATATCAAGTATGGAAGTTTTATTCTATTTTCTCGTGAACAATTACGTCAAAGGGATGCCGGAGAACATCACTACACGAGTACACTGACACGGCACACCACACCGATGACCTCGTGACCTGCAGTATTGCGATACACAGTCGGCCGGATTGTGCCTTGTGGCGTAGGCTCATAAATATGCATATTAATTCAAAACAAGGCCGATGCAGACGATAAATCCGCGACTCGGGTACAAAAACAATACACCCTCCAAACGATGAATTTCTGAATTTCGACATTTGGCATTGTACTTACATCATAAAGCTCTAAGTTAGTACACAAAGGACCCATACACATACTGTCAGCAGCATCTGTTGCAGACAGTTTTTTGACTGTGTTGAGATGCTTGATCCTGGGGAAAATAAGTTTGACCCGCTTAGTGCTAGCTGACGCAGAATGCGTTTCTGCAATATTCGTTGATTTAAAACTAAACAAGATGGGATGAACAATAGCCCACAAAGTCCCTTCTATATGCGAGCTGTCCTCGATGTCAATGGTCTCTACCTTTTGTCTTTGATCTGATTCTGATGTTGAATTATCTCCTATTGAAAAAGTCTAGCAGATCTGCCAATGCGTCAGTGAGTTCTATAAGGGACGCAGGACATACGCGTGATTGATTTGTCAAACGTCAATTGTCAAGAGGTAAATTTTAGTTTTTACGTAATGTTATATTTTACGTGATATGAGTTTCACTTTCGCTTCAAATGCTTGAGAAAATGGTGACAAAACTAGAACTTCACAGTACAATTTCAGTCTTGCTATAATTTGTGTGAAAGCAGGTTGACTTTACCTAGCATATACTAAGTACACGGGTCACCTGCATGCTCCTTAGTCCGTGAGCCAAGGCTCAAAAATTGACCAACCGGTATCATTCAGGCGGGCAAACTCTCATATAGATTTTGGGTATGCTCAATGTCCCTAGGGATAGAAAATCACGGGAGACTTCTGGCTCGAGTATCTTTTAGTCTGCTTACACATGATCTATAACCCGACCCTCCGCAGCAGAGACGCCGATTTCAAGTCCACCATCTTCTTTCATCATTGACAATGATACAAATATAATGATGCCAATGCAAATTTCCTATTGAAACGACATTTATAGGTATTGCTGAATCTAAAAATATGATTAAGTCTGTGTTTACTTCTTTATCCTGCCAGTGAACTCCCACCCCTCCTCCACCCACCACCCCCCACCCCCTTCCAAAATGCTGAAACTCGTCACAAAATATATCATTATTTTCAGCACTGAGCATACCCTTTTGCTTTGATTTTAATTTTTGTGGGTTTAATATGTGATGTCATAGTACATCTACGTAAAACGCCATGTGTTGTTTGCCTGTTAGTCTATCTGTCTGACTGTCCGTCCAGGTGTCCGTCACTCCTTGTCATTTGTTATAGTAAATACATAAAATAATATTTCTTCGAAACTGTGCATTCCAATAATGTCAAACTTGGCATATGGGTAGCTGATTGTAGTGCAATTTACACAAGTATTTTTCGATGACCTTGTGTGAAGGTCAAGGTCATAGAGGTTAATTAAGGAGGGGAAAAGTCATTGTATGGTAAAATATGCATCCTCTCGCACAGTATGACAAGATTCGAGCAGAAAATTTGCACAGTTGTACCTTTCACTTTCTCCTTTGCATTTGTGTTTTCTGTTTATATATATATATATATATATATATATATATATATATATATATATATATATATATATATATATATATATATATATATATATATAATATATATATATATATATATATATATATATATATATATATATTAAGAACATCAAATGGGCACTTTGGAGCAGATTTGAAAATATGTATGCAAAGAATAAACAGTTAAAATTCAACCTAAACGCACATCTGTCTCTCTTATCTTATCAACTGACCTCTCATTCAGCTTCGAAGTTAAATACTCTATTGTTGAGATAATGTGTACAAGCATAAGAAGATTATTAATTTTAAATAAACGACAGTCAACAGACAGAAACAATTTTAACAAGCAAATTAAATCATTTAACACGTACAAGGATTAAGGTTTACAATTCTGCTTAAATGTTCTGGTCAACACGAAAAAAGAAAAAACAAAACCGGCAAAAATGCAGAAACAAAATGAGACTCTATCCTCTCCACTTTCTAAACGTCCCCCTATACTACCATACAGCTTTCAAGGTCTGTGTACATAAGCAAGGACAAGAGTGCTTGAAGACTTATTACCATTGAATGTTTTCTGCAAATAAACTTAAAATTAAATTCCTAGTCATCATTACAATCGTCTTAATCATCCTCTGCTGCTATTTATCACAATCTTTCTCTGACCTTTGATTCTCACAACCTAATAGCTTGCAAATGTCCGTACATCTCAGGGTATTTATTACACAGAAACAACCTGGTAAAGTTCAGGACTAGACACACATGCACGATAGAAGCTCAAGAATTGCCTCTTGATACGGGTGTGATGTCTCCACAACAGGTCGTGGTTATTGCGTTTGTTGTTGTTGTTTTTTAACCTTTTTTTTTTCGGGGGGAGGGTCCGATGGGGGATGGGGTTGGGGGGGGGGGGGTTAGGGGGTCTGTCTGTGTCTGGGAAATTTACGTGTTATGCTACAACTGCTCAATGACTATGGTGACACGGACAGGTGGTGAGTGGGTCGGCTGAGAGACCCAATGCGGGTACATTTTATAACCGGACCTGACAAGAATCCCCACCCCACCCCCCACCCCCAACCCCCCACCACCCCCGCCCCCACCCCCACCCCCGACACACACCCCTTTCTTTTTAAAGTCATAACTTTTGAAACTTTCACTCTACCATATGTTAAGATGTAGTCTTTGTAACCGTTTGATTTGTTGGAGTGAGTGTCATACTTTTGTTTTGTGTCAAATTCACTTTTACGGACTCTGTGCATACTCGAACGCAGAAATATAAACACCAGCGCGACCCCCCGCTCCGTCCAGGCAACAGCAATTCCTTTTGTCTTTGTTTCCATCCTCCATCTATGCTGGTATTATCTGGATCTTTGGGGACATTTTCAGGCTTCTACTCCAAAGTCCGCCGTGAGATGGCCTTAGTCACCTGCTCGGCGGACTTTTAAACCCAGATAACTAACTCTACTCCAAAGTGCTGCGTGGTAGTTGGCTTTCTGAGCACGTTTCAGGAGGAAATCTGGACAGGGTGGAAACATGAGTGATTCCACTTCTCCGTTCTTGGCACACAACAAAGAAAATGGACCTTCCACGGAGACCATTTTATAAATTTGATATGAAAATGGCGAGCTGTAAGCCATTTGGATGAGCTGTGTCAATCTTGTCCGAACGTACGCTGGGTCTTCTGAGATCATCAAATAAAGTAAACTGGTGCCTACATCTTCATGCCATTCGTGCACAGATTCAATGGTGCTTTGCGTATGACGAGCCTATTCTTGTTAATTATTTGCGTATTACGCTGAAATGACAAACCTGTTGTCAGACCAGCCAGAGATTTATCAAGTCTTGAGAGATGGAGGCTATTCTGTTTAGCCAGCAGGCGGGAACCCATTTGGCTCTCGTTCTCCTGCCGTGAGATGGCCTTAGTTGCCCTCTCAAAGTTAACCCAAATAAATGACTGGGGCTCCCATAGACCAGACAATCGAGGTGGCTGTAAACAAGTGCTCTCTGACTATGTGTGATACAACCAAATTTAGCCTCATGGCAGGGGCAGTGGGTAGATTCTACCACAAAGCTGAATCCAGATATGAATTTCTCATGAGACTGAGGGACAGGATCTATTTGAATAAGAATGAACATGACCACCCAGACGCAGACCACACAGTCAAAAATTTAAAAAAAAGATGAGTAAGCTGTGATATAGCTGCTGAATGGGGAGGCAATGCATCAACCAGCGGAGAGCCTTACGTATGTGTGCGAGCAGCGTTTTTGCTTTTTCTCAGGCGGCCGTCGTCAGAAGCAAGAGCCCATGGAAGTGGCCCGAGGGGATGAGGAAAGTACAATCTCAAGCTCAGATTTCTTCACTCGCCTTAGATATTCATGTGCCCTAAATAGCGACATATCGGCTTCCAAAATGACAGACATTCATCCAGTGCAAATGGTTGTTTTCTTTTTCAGCACAGTTCCAAAGGTCTTCGATGGAGCTCTCTATCCATGGTTCGTTTGTTGGAGGCCTTCAGTTCAGGTGTTCTTTCTTTAAAGCTACTTATGCACTTTATCCTACTGTAAAGCGTTTTCCATATCCCCAGCAACATCAGCTGGATTAGCAGTGCCTGTTGAAATGCTGATGAGGACCACGTTACCTTCACTTAGACTCAAACCAGCTCGATAAGCTTTCATCTATTGAAGAGACAAAGAGGTACCCAACGGAGAAAGAAACACGCTTAGAAAGGCCGGGTACAACACAATGTATTAAATTTCGGGTATATATTTACCCGAAATATTAATACATTGTGTTGTACCCGTCTTTCTAAGCGTGTTTCTTTCTCCGTTGGGTACTTCTTTGCATTTTACACGCTTGGCAGTCACCTTTTTGGTCTGGATTGATTATTGAAGAGACAGCGCGTTTATCTTTTGAATTTTGACTCCTGTAGGTCTGAGTGGTGCTGCCCATTCTGCCTCAAATAGATCATGTCCCTCAGTTTCACATCTGGAATCAGCTGTGCGATAGAACCTACCCACTGTCCCTTCCCTGAGGCTAAATTTTGGTGTACCTCATGCAGTCTGTGTCGTATTCAGAGTCATGCAGAAATGGAACCATATCAGCTCTCACACTGTCGACAATGCGTCCTGAACATGTCTAGTGAGCCACGAATCGCTTTGAAACGGAAGCCTCGAAAATTACCCTGAAGCTCCTGATCCCATCAAGCATGGATGGGAGACGGAAACAAAAGACAAGAACGTTCAGGCTGTTGACTGGACGAATGTCATACCAGCATCTGAAGTGGTACTTAAGCATCTAGCGTGCATGCGTGTCAGATCATGGACAATATCAGGACGCATGCTCTGAAATGTACAGACATGTGCAGCTTCAGAAATGTGAGAATCATAGCTCAGAGGAGGATCGTGATGAACAGCCGCAGAAGATGATAAAGACGATGCCGATGATAAAGATGAGTTTGATTGTTTATTCACTGGCTGAAAGCTTTCAATGGTGGTACTGTCTTCAAGCACTTCTG